>CM023199.3:22666093-23182531 GCA_004115045.4 Sinella curviseta | reverse complement strand
CTATCACGATTTCCGGGTATAATATCTGTTGGCATGTTATAACTTGAAATTATGAAGACCTCAGATGTTTAGGTCTCCGATTCAATGCATATGATATGAACCTAGAAAATAAGATACAATCAACTAATGAAAAAGTTAGTTTAGATTTCCATAAAGTCTATTATATTTTGTAAAATTGAACTCTTCAATTTTTGCATTAAAATCTACAAGAATGTAATGAGTTAGTTATGCAAACCTAAAATTTATCTGCCGGAAGTGTGTTAATTGCAAAGTGCGATTATTGTATAATTGTATTGTTGTAAGTACGAGGCCATTACGTGTTCAAACATGTACATTCCCTTGCATCATTACTACGGTTGATATGAACTTTATTAACCGTTATGTACAAGTATGCATTTTATGAAAATCCAATTGCATTTTCAGTTTCAGTTTGGCCATTTAATGTTATATTAGATACTACCAGATATTTCACGCCGTTCTTGCTTAATTTGGTATATGGATCCTCTTAACATTAACAGATTCGTTGCCAATTCTCAACGTTTGAGTTATTTAGTTGAAAAGGTAGTTCTGTTAGTTGGTTAGACATGAAATGACCAGTTCTCTCAAATGGATCAAAAAGTGTGAATTTTGTTGTGTCGCATTTAACCGAGTATTGCGTTGTGCTCGTAGGCACTCATAACATTATGTCGCTCAGATGTTATACCAAAAATGTTAGTCCATAATTTATTTAAACATAAAAATTCTTTGCATTTAACTCAATTGTAAGTTATGTACACAGAGAAAATCCAAACAAGAAGAGCAATATAACTATTTCGTCGTGCCTCCGTCGAGTTTAAGTATCCTCTTGGTGGGCTATATCTGACCAATTCTAGTTGATATCTTTCGAAATCTGACAAATCGATAGACACAATTCATTTCATAAAACATCACAGCCAAATTGCATTACATTTGGCCATCAAGTATTGAATCATCGAAGTAACAAACTTAACCCGGAAAACGCATCATACTCGGAGAACTGTAAAACTTATAAAAAATTATAGATCCAGCTATCCTAACCAGTTCCTATTGATTTTTTAGAAAACATTTAACATGTATTGAAATTGAAAGTATGCTCTGAGTTCCCGTATAAACTTCTTCGTTGATAAAATCGACAAACTATAAAATTAATGATTATTTGAATAGTTTTTACAAGTTCACAGAATCTGATTCCAATATTTGTCTCTAAATTGGAAAAATAGCAATATCCTGCAAGTAGTATTTATTAAAAAAATATGTGTTTAAAATTTATATAACTACCGATTACGCCATTTCCCATTTAATGTTATATGCTGCCCTTGCCAATCAATAACAAAGCATCAGCAATGACTGAAACTGCATGAAAGAAAAACTACACATCGGCACCTCTTTTCAGGTTGTAAAAGCTGGCGCAGTACTTTCGAATAGGTAGCAAACTTTTACATTTCCTCACGAACATTTTGGTAACACTGCTATGCCCAAAAGTCGCATCTAGCCTACGAAGAAGTATCATTTTCTTCACCTTCTTAATAACAAGGTAACTCCTACTGATAATTTCTGTTTCAAACGAAAGCAAAATGTACGCAAACGCCCCCGCCAACATTGACACAAGTGGCATAAACCACACAATACTCAAAGGGAAAATGTTGTAACATTTCAACGTGGCTACATTATAAGCAACAAATATTACGAATCCCGTTGCGATTGCCCCAGCACAGAGCAAGCTCGAGGGAGACTTCATTCCCGAGTTATAAATGAATAGAGCTGAATACATGTTAAAGAAAATGGGAAGTTGCCTGCGATCATCGTATTTAAGCAATTTGTCCAGATGCTGTAGCGCCGTTATCTCCAATTCCAACTTGTACTCAACGAATAGAATGGACGTGATTATGAATCTGGCTCCTTCCAAGAAGCAAACCATACTGCAGTAGATTCGGAAGATTTGACTGTAAACATTAAATCCAATAATGTTTCCGAATGTGTAGTAATAAGCATCCAACTTTAAAAACATTCCAATTTGAGCAACGAATAAGGAGCACGAAAACTGCTGCACCACAAGAAGATTCAAAAACATTGATACTCGTGACCAATACCTGGCTGTCAGCTTGGTTTCCTTATAATGATCACGGGTTGTCGGAAAGACTAAGCAATCTAACATCAACAGCATTTCAAATATTTAACAAAATTCAGTGCATTTTTTTAAGTTCTAAAGTTTCATGTTAGTTTTCTTACAATGACGTAGTTGCTTGGCAAGTTGGGAAAGGTCTCTCATTGCGGCAACCATTTCGTCAGCATAGGCAGCGAATACGGCGGAAAGTCCAGATATGTAAGCCGAGAAGGCAGCAAATCCGGCAGATAGAATCACGCAAGCTAGTGGAAGTTCTGGATCAGCTGCATGGCAAACTACGTAAATGTTGGACGAAAATCCAACGAATCCAATGATAAGAAATGTATGTAAAAACCAAATAATTTTACTGGGACAGTCTCCGTTCCAAGACGTTTGAAATTGTTGCTGATCGTCACGCCAGGTTATTATTGGAGGAATGTGGATGTTTGGGTATTTGTACAGCTTGTTGGTAATAACTAATGCTGAGTATCCGTGATGGGTTTGAAGGGACCCAACATTTACTGAATTTTTTGGCATGATTTAAATTGTAATCTGGTGCAAGCATGTAAGAAACTATACGACGTGTGCTTGATAGGTAGCAGATTATAAGTGAAAGTTCGGATTCCCGAATACGTAAGGTAAAAGTTAAATTGGTTATTTGATTCCTGATTGATATCTATAATTAAATTTATAATAGCCTGGTCGCTACTATTTATTCAATTGTATAATGTAGCATAACTGTCGCATATTGAACTTAACCGCAGCAGCAGGCAGCGGGGCAGCGAAGAAATATTAAGTGGAGTTGCTAATATTAAATAGACATGGGAATTCCAAAATACTTGTGAGATACAATCCCGATGTGAAATAACACGATATTGACATTCTTGAAGCAATTATTTCAACTGAAAAGTTATAAAACTAGATGACGGTTTTAATTGCATATATACATTTACAAAATCAGTAAATGTAGAATACGCTTGCTCTATTAAAGACCTTATGCTAAACATAACCAAAAATTACAGCAATTTCAATACATGTTTTAAGAAGATGTACATGAATATCCAGCGGTATTCCCACAAGGATTTCGTCAACTGTTTGTTTCACTTCAGGAATGCACATCTCCGCTTGGGACGTAGTCAAATTTTAATATTTTACACCATCATAAGTTTTCCCACTCAATCTTATTAAGATAAAACTCTGTGGAATCAAAAGTTAATGTTTGTTCCTCTTGGAATTCAAGAAAGAAAACAGGCATTGGCAATTTGAAGCGATTTCTACTACGTATTATTGTTGTTTTTAGACCACATATAATTTTTCCTGGTACTTGATTTCCAAGCACGTGATAGAAATTCTCATGTTCCTATTTTTCTGTGTTGTTGTCGTAACCTCGACTCTTCAGAAACGCTGATAAACAGCATGTAAAATACGGGCTGGTAGAATATGAATATTTGAGTAAGTTAGTTTTAAGGCGCTCAACCGGAAAAATCACTCAGGGAAGTTGCGTTAGACGAATTGCAGGCAACCATATTGTGTTTGTACATTGACACCGTATATCATAATGTACTTGCTCATGATATTAGTCGTTCGGTTAGCTGTATCGTCCTACATATCAATACTTGGGTGCCAAGTGATTACGAAAAAGCTTACGACACCGACTATCATTGTATTGTGGAATTTGCATTGGTATATTCCAACTATTTTGATCTAACGAACGCAAGTGTGATGCCGATATTAGATGATTTTGTGTTTGGAGTCATTAGCATATTGAATGCATATATTTCCAAATGCAGAAAAAATGAATAATTATCTCGTTGTTCCCGTTTCACGAGATGGCCTACAATTGCGCGCTATCCTAGCAAAGAAGCCTTTTGTGTTTAATATCACATAAGTAATAACTAGTTTGACTAACTTTTGTAGTAACTGTTCAAGAAACTCCATTTCTATTATTTATAAATTTAATTTGGAAATACTTTCAGCAGTTTAAAATTTCGTATTACGGCAGGTTATCCAGTTATTTTAGTAAACTTTGCAGCAACGTACAATTGGCTTCCAGAGATCAATTCAATAGACTTGTATCATTTACCGCTATACTTTTACGTCGAAGCTTTAATGGAGGGTGCTGACATTAGGAAAATACAGTTAAGATGAAATGTGGTTTCTAAAGTTATAAATATTCAAGTTGCAGTGAAGTTATCGGTTTGACTAACATTTCAATATTTTACTTAATAAATCATAGCCAAATATATCAGCATCTATGCAACAAAGGTTTATAAAAGTCTTGTAGACATATAAACAGCGGTTGTAATATCATCAGGTTTAAGATGTTCATATAATTTGATTAGTGAGATATTTTAAAATCCTTCCAAACTACAGTTAATAAATCAGGATGTCAATATTTAAAGAAAATATACCTGTTCCATTTCAACTTCAAATTCTAAAATTGGCACTTGTTGTACCATCAATTATATAATTTTAGCCAACGCATAAATCAGTTAGTCAACTTATAGGTCAATTAGTCCCATAGGAGACACAGGGTATTGGAACTGATTTAAATCGTGTTTGTGCCACATCATTATCAGCTTACAGTTTAACATAAAATTAAGGGCAAATAGGTCTTTAGTCACACAATAGCTCAAAAAGTTTAATAAATATGAGTAGTGATATTTAAGTTAACTGTCAAACGAAATATTTGCGGCCTGTTTGGCCTGTATTTAATAACCAGTTGCGTTGTCCTTTTGCGTGTGGGTATGTATAGCAATTGGGAATGTGAATTTGAGAGTAAAATGATTAGACCGAAATTGTCATTACTATGCATGTGGGACGCTTTGTTTTGATGCAAAACTTCTTGGAAGCGAATATTCAATGAGAACTAGATGCAAACGATTGCATACATTGGCTAAAAATGGATGGGGTGGAAAATTGTAAAGCATTGCTTTGAATTAATTTTAGCCTGATCCTCAAGAATTTTTGAAACTTCTGTAACTCGAATAATTTTTGTTACTGATTTTCAAAAAAAAACTTCATGTTCTTAAAACTCTTCGAACCCTGAACTTCACAAATCAATACCTTTCAGCAGCATCGAACGATAGAACCTACTCAAAATATTTTATTTCTTTCTACGCGAAAACAATTATTGACGTTTAATTATTACATATTACTCAATATCACCCTCTTTCAGAAAATAAGCAATATATCAATGGAATTGGACCAAATTATCTAAGCATACAAATCCGGTTATTTTGTCTGATAGCATTCAGAACAAAGCTGAATACCAGATACTGGTAATTCTTCAACCGTGTGTGTCGTGCTAGCCTAGATTACGTACGTGCGAGCATCCCGAATGCTTTGGTCTCATCTGAGCATAGAGACTATGCATATAAAAAAAATTTCCGACATTTGCTTTCAGAATCTGAAACTTTTCAAAATTGAACTGAAAAAAGTCGTTGGACTATTATCTAATGTCTAAAAAGGAAATACATTCGTAGACATAAAATTTAATTACACAGAAGTACTATACAGCTAGTAGTAGATTTTTCAGAATAAAAAGCCGGGTTATGCCGATTGTGGATATTCATTTTTATCCCTTACAATTAGCAAGTACTGATAACTGGTCAAAAATTGAGGGCAAGTCGATGCTGACTAACTTCAAGTCAATAGTAACGCAAACTCACTCCTAACCGAAATATCTCATATTTTAGAACAAATTTCATTTTTCCTGCAATAAATCTGAATGGACGTCTTCAGCACATACTTCATTTCTCCGGAGCAGTAACCAAATGCGAGCCTGATTGATTATTCCAATTTACTTATTAGTCAACGAGGGGAATCATAGAACCTGTTACCAAGCCGAGATAATGTAAACAATACCCTTAGCATTAGAGTAATTCATCTTCATCAAAAAGCCAAACAGATACGAGGCTTTAAAACAGCTAGAGTCCCAGAATGTGGGCATAAGAACTGATGTACTCGTGGGAATAATGATCACTAAGTATTATGCTACTTGAGCTAAAAAAATTCAAATCCGGGAGCATTTTACTGAAACATAAGGAAGTAGTATGCATTTTTATGACTATTCTTACAGTAATATTACAGGTAATGGTCATGCCATTTGAGCTTACAACAGTGGTAATATACGAAGGTACATTGTCAGGTGGATTTACCCCTTGATCATGCGTGAACTATTAAACGAATTGAGCAAATAACATCTTAAAGTGGGAACACAATGGTAAACAAACAAGATATTAAAATATATTAAAACAAAAATATTAAAACATTAAAAAGATAATTTCTGGATGATTTTAAAATAATGCATGCCCATTACATACAGAGGGTGATTTTTCTAACAATGAATAGCTTTGGAGGCCTACAAATGTACTATAATTACTTGTTAGACACCAAATATTGTAACCAAATGAAAGCTGATGAGTAGAACTTTCGTCTGCAATGTTGCTTTTTCGAAGTCCATCAGCATTGCGCCGACAATTTCACCAGAGGTAGAAAATCTCATTTTTGAGCTTTCCAAAGTCCCTCCATCGTACGTGTCTTCGTTTTGAAAAGTATTTTTTAAGTAGCCGAAACCGAAAAAATCCATCGGATTTGCATCTGGGGTGTTAACAGTGATGTATTCTTTGGAAGTGAGAGTTATCCCGAATTTTTCCTTCACATATTCCGCGTACTCCATGGTTATCCGAGCAGTATGAGAGGATGCTGCGTCATGATGCACGTACACATTTGAGGCTTCTTCACAGTAGACAGCAGGAATGTACGTCGCCACCAAATGGCGCAAGACATTTCTGATGTAGTACTGCGCATTTATTTTTACACTTAGCGACAATTTCATAAGTGGTAGCGGGTAACGACCACTAATGGCACCGACGACCATAATCTTGTCGTTAAACTTCTCGTTTATTCTGCCTACAAAATGCTTCACTTCATTTTTCTCATTCGCATAGCAAATCCGTCTAGTTCCGTCACAGTCGTTGAGATAGAATAAGGCCTCATGCAAAGACACCATGAACTCACTCTTTTGACCAGATAGATGACACTCATACAGCTTGCGACAGTTGGACTTCCGGTTGGCCTTGTGGGACTCTTTAAGTACATATACAGGTCACTTTTTGAAGTTTCTTCTTCAAATCATCATGTGAGCAGTGAACTGAGATACCCCCAATTTCCTTGCCATCTTTCCTTGCGTTGGGGGATACTCCTTTGCCGTGGAAATCGCGACCTTCGGGATAACAGCAGGACTACGCTTTGGCATGGTTCAGATTCTTGGAGGCGTAGCAACTGCATTTGATCTTGCTTGATGCTTCTTGCCAATTAAATTGATCAAGATAGACACAGAGTGCACGGACACCCCAGGCCCCAAATATTTCAAGGCGTAAACTACCCTATTTTGACCCATGTTACCCTTGGAAACCTCCAAAATGATATTTTCTGCCTCTGGTGACAGTTTGGGCGCCATTCTGATGGACTTCGAAAAAGCAACATTGCAGACGAAAGTTCTACTCTCCAGCTTTCATTTGGTTCGCGTGTTTGGTGTCTACCCAGTAATAATAATACATTTGTAAGCCTCCAAAGCTATTCATTGTTAGAAAAATCACCCTCTGTACATGTATAAGTTGTAATGGTATTTTGGTTTCATAAAATTACGTGTATGTATGACTGGAGATCGCAAACGCATATTGTGTAATGCTGTTACGGACAAGAACCCGTGGAAATAATAATATTTACCATGCATTTCTACTGTAAACTAATATGTATAATGTGTTAAATATGAGAGATAAACAATTTCACGCTTATATTTGCTTATAAATACATACCCAGTGTATTTGCCGCAAGTTGTTATTGCTCTTTATCCGTCCAGCTAACATCTGTAAATGTAAACATACACGTGTTGAGTTCATTAACAAATAGAGATCCATGGAATTGACTATGCACGTCGTCACGATAAACAAAAGTACGAACACTGACGTAGGGTTATCTGCGTGTCACGTTGTTCCAAGTTCATTGTATGTATGTATGTAAATAAAAACACTCTACACATATTAAGCATCTATTAGTGTACAAAGGAAGTCAAAGCGGTGATGAATGAAATATTAAGAAATTGTACAAATGTTTATATTTGCAGTCCATTGATCCTATCACAAACATGTTATTGCGAGGTAAAACTTTTCCGTTATTTGCATGATCATCGGTACGGTATAAAATGAGAGACTCTTGTTCAAATCCTCTTTATCCATTCGCATGCAATTCAGAACGAAAGGAATAAAAGAATACTCGTAATAATGAAGGCGATTCTGCTTTTCCTTCTGGTAGCCACTAGTCCTGACGGGTCGGAAACTGTTTCAGGTATATTATCGTAACAATTTTATTTTTATGCCAACTAATTCTATAACTTAACTTTTGAATTTGCAGTCATTAAACCGGTTGGAATTAACTGGAACGAGGTCCGTAACGTGGTTGATGACATCTCCTTCAACGTTGTGTACGGATTCGGACTAGTGGTAACCTTAGCAACGGATGAATTGCCACAGGTCGGCAAAGTGGTTGAGGAGAAGTTGTATGGGAGAGGCTGGGCTGATGTTCAGTCTATATTAAGGAATACTTATGATGGTGTAAAATATGAAAATTTGACAACACATCAAGCGGAGACTCACATTCTTGAGGTTAGCAAAACCGTTGACGTAAGTCTTGTGGAAATACGACCGGAGATTGACTTACTTCTTCCTGCAACAGGTGTTGACATTGCTAATACTTTTGGCGATATTCTACACAAAGTCAAGAATAGAGCAGCTGTACTGTACAGGTTACTAACTTCGTAAATATATGTACATGTACGATGCAGAAATAATTTGTTCAATAAAACTCAAATTTCTCATAACCAAATTCAATTGGATATCGTTGTTTTAGACGGTCAATGTATTTTTCTTTTATATGCATAGACGTTTGTAATGATAAATTGGCATCATTACTACTTATCCAGCGACATTACTTATTTTTAAACATGGAAGCGTTCCCAATGTTAGATCTCCATTTTCGCTGAATTCCATGCATTCCAGTGATACATCATGACTACGATTCTCATAAATGAATCCTGAAGTATGACTAGATACCTGCTATGAAATATTCATAATGCATAATTATTTTCATAAACAGGTGTAGCAACATAATTTTAACCTTTCCTCTGTTGTTGTTGTTGTTCCGTGCACATTAGACTTACTGGAATTACAGGGGAGACGACAGAAGAGTCCACTCTCAGCCAAATTTGTAGGAAACGAGTTTGCGATTGAAATGTGGCAAAAGTGAATAAAAGACGACGATTTACTTTACATGTAATAAAGCAGCTACTATGATGGACACGAAATCAGAGTTCGTTTTGAAGTGATGCTCTTTGTTTTGGAACCTTGCAAAAAATTGATGCATAGAATAAGTGAACAGTTAAGGCTTTCTTACAAAATATTACAATCTGTCTATCGAAGTATTTCTTACGCGGTCATAACCAAAATATTTTTTCCACTTTTATAGCTTAGACGTCCTATGTAAATTATAACGATTCTTTTCGGCGAACAATTATAACAGATCAATCCAAGTCGCCGGGGGTTCAGTGGTAAATTGTGGCGTGAGCAATGTAATATTAGCATGCACAATGCAGTGCAATGAAGTTTTGTCTGTTGATAAGCTGAATAAAAAATACTTATGCAAAGGAAATGTCCAACGCACAATGGAACAGTCTTGGGGCATATCTAAGTACAAAATACCATGACAATGTCGCTTCACAAAAAGACATCATACAACAAATCCTACAATCCTGGTTACAAATTCCTTGCCCTTTAGATTTATCATTTAGAGATAGTATGGTTTTTAAGGTGATTGTGTTCAACATCTAAAATGTTAAACCCGTATTTACGATTATCAAGAATCAGTCCATTTACGTTGTAGGACGTTTTCGCATATAGATGTAGGTCATAGCTGCTTTGTCATTACAAAAATCTAAAAAATACAGCAAAGCAATGCATATGAAATGGATCATTGATCTGGTTGCATCATGGGATAACTAATCTATTTGCTTTGTACGTGTAAAAAAGACTAGAAAAGAAGAAAGCAAATTGTTAGCAGAAATATTGTGTTATCATTGAACTTTGTGTGGACATGGAATGTGTGTGCGGGATTCCGCAGACACAATCAGTTCCACCACGATACCCAATTGTTCAAATCTAATATAATTATAACATCTTTGCAAAAATAAGTCACGAGAAATGTTTTTGCTCCGCCACTATTTACTTCACGATACAATGCAAAGCACGTTGCATCTGCGAAACATGTATTAGGCTTATACACATACGAATGTGTTCACAGTACGCACAACTTATCTCTGTCTCCCTATCCATAAAAACAGTTCTTGTTGAGCTCATTGAACTGTGAACACACTTTCCTTTGCTGAATTATCACCTATATCTAGAATTCTCCAATGAAAATTAAAAAATGTTTGATTGCTTAAATTAACCAAACAATTTGGTGAAACGACTCAATATCATGAAGGCAGCTTTCAGCGTAGATTGTTTTATGGTATGACGGTAAATGGATATTGTAAGATGATGCAGATTCAGTAAAGTGAACATTTCAATCAAACCATTTGCGTTTTATTACTACAGACTGTAAACACCTTTCCCATAGCTCATGCTCTTTACTTATACATGTGAAATGTTGAATGATGTTGATTAAAGTATGTCAATAACTGATAACACCAAACATTTTGTGCATTACTTGCTACCACCGTAGCTGTTTATGTTCTCAGTTGATCGTTTACAATTTTTCCATGCGCATCAATTTCATTTCACTCGACCTCCGTCTTTATAAAACTGTTTATCCGTCGCGATACATATGCATCAGCCACGAATTGAACGGTATAAATAATATTTAATCAGTTAACTGTCTAATTGTTAGCCGTAAGTATATATTTAATAATAACATTTAATAAAATTTGAAGTTTTCACTTGAGGATAATTAATTACATACTTTATTATTAGCTATCATCATCTGTAATACCACAACAAAATAGGTAAGGCTAATGAGTGCTACGCGGTGATGTTTATTGAGAATCTTACTCTTTCGTCAATTATCAGTTGAAGATTTAATCATTTCAACATGATTAAACTAATTAATTGGCACAAACTTTAATTACAGCTGGTAATACCTGGTTGTACAGTCTTGATTTTTTGGAGAATGGAATTCTTCACGAAGAAATTAACATATAATAACATTAATAACATTAAAATTGCAAAATAAATCGTAAATTCAAAATAAATTGAAATTGTAAAATAAATTCCAATTGTAACATAAATTGTCATTGTCGCAGTCCTACTGAAGCATTTAGTTGACTAAAGCATACTCTCTTTTCCTATTCTTATCAATTCAAGTAAATTACTGAGCAATTGACATGTATGCAAAGTATGAACAGGCGCCAAATTTGAGTGAAGGTTTCTACTCATAAGAATGTATTTATGTCATATTTTCCGAAGTCGGTTGATACCAAATGAAATAAAAACTATGCTGCCGAGCTACTATTTATAACAACAACTTCCGGCTGACTCAATTCGGTGGGATGGGCGTGCAACTAAAAACTTGCAAGCTTCCTTTTGCTTCAAATTTTGGCCGGTATTTTCAGCCTCATCTGCAGAAGGAAATATTGCATTACTTTTCCATCCAGGTGAACATCGAATTGAACATTTGTAACATTGTTTGAGGTCAATCAAAAACGCCAACTCCGTCGGGCCATCCGTCACTATGTAACCCTTTAAATTCTTCGCAGCATCTGCAAGTAAATGCGTACAATGCTTGTACAAACAGTAATCAGACTACGCAAAGACATTGCCGTATTTCACGATCAATAACATGATCACAAATCAGCGTGTCTAATTTACGGCAAAGTTATTAGTTGGTAATGGGAAATTTCTGATTTTTAAAATTCGTCAATGCTTGCAGATATTTATGAACAAATCCAAAGTCAAAGGTTGAATGGCGAGATGTTTTTGAGGTTAGGAATTTTGAAATGAAATGAGGTATTACGTTTAAACAATAATAACCAGTTATTCAGTCATGGCTATGCTCCGTTCCCGGAGGAATAAATTCGAAAACAGGTATAAAAGTAGAGTCACGTCCAATTTTCATCAAAAATCCCCACAAATGATTATAAACCCATATGAAAATATAATAGATGTAATATGTAATGACTTCCATGATTCTATTCAACGTACGTGTCATCCAATATCTTATTTCATATTAACAACTATAATTTGTTATACATCAACAACACTGATAATTAATATAACCCCAACAATATTTTTTGGAAAATATAGGTAGCGAACTTGAACATTTTCCACAGCATCTGACCGCGCTTTTAATTACTACTACTTAAATAATTATGTACACTCATACCCCATCTCACGTTAGTTCAAATTCATTTCCATTTCCGTTAACCATTCACTGGAATATTTCACCAAACTTTGTACATGCAAAACTGTCTAGCCCAATAAATCTGTTATTTCTGCAAATGTTGGCCTACTCCTTGGATCAATATCCCAACAGCGCATCATCAAGGAATGCATTCCCTTTGCATTGTACCTTGGCGTCTCTAATCGTAGACCCCTGTCCAACATTTCTGCAAAATTGACATCCCAAGACAATCCCGGATATGGCTCGTCGCCCAGAGAAAATATTTCCCAGAGTGTGATCCCATATGCCCAAATGTCGGATTTTTCGTTGAAGATTAATCTCCGAAGAGACTCTGGCGCCATCCATCTCCAAGGCAGTGGTCCCGGTTCTGTTTTCAAATATTCCGAGTAGTCATATAAGCGACGAGCCAGACCAAAATCCGATATTTTTGCACATTTCTCCGAGGTTAGTAGCACATTTCTGGTTGCAAGGTCGGCATGGACCATCTGGGAATGCAAAGTGAATATTGAAGTACAAATGATGAGGAAATGTTAAAAATTAAAAATATCTATAGATAGCATACTTACATTTTTGGAGGCTAGGAATGCCATTCCATTCGCAATTTCGTTCGCCCATTGATGCAAGTCTTTTAATAGTTGGTTGTCAGTTAAAACGTTATTCTTTTCTTCCACAGAAGCAGCTCCAACCTGCGGTTCCACTTCCGATTGGTACGACCGCAAATACTTGTGAAGAGAACCCAATCCACAGCGCTCAAGAAAAACGAGTAATTTACCACTTCTCAGCTCTGCCGTGTAGGCCCCCAACAGAGCAATGACGTTCCTATGCTCGCCCACGTATGACAGTATCTTAATTTCTGAAACCAATCCTTTCAAAGCAAGATGGAAACCATGTGACGTCTTTTGTGCGCAAGCTTTGATTGTTTTGACAGCGACCGGAAGATTTTCCGAATTTGTGATTAAGGTGCCACCATAGACCACTCCGAATTCACCGGTTCCTAGAATACATGTCAAATCTGGAACGGATGGAAGATGAACAGTCATATCAGACATCAAGGACCACATGCAAATATATTGCTGAATTGAATAGCAGTATTGAATTTTGTGTACCTATTTTAAATTTTCTGGGAGATATTTCGTATCGCTTTATGTCGTACTTTTGATTTTGGGCCGTCTGGCTGCCGTCCAGTTGTTTATCAAAATCGGTCACTGCATCTTTCGGCGCGCCGGTTAAAAATTGCTGAATCTCCTGTCTGCTAATGACATATTTTGATCGATAATAACAGATTACGGCTACAGCTGAGGCAACTACCAGGACAGCGACAATTGCTACAGATATTCCTACTTCAAGTAAAACACTGTGTTGCCCTTGTTTGACTGTTGATGTCTTGTCTCTGTTTGTAGTTCTTTTCTCCTCGAAAATGCGCCTGGCAACTGCAGGATAAAACGACTCAATTGAATTCTATAATAGAGTGCTTGTAAAATTGTTAGCGGATACTTACTCGACTTTTTATCCTCAAAGGTAGAATCGCCTGAAATGGCGTGCTCATTCCGTCCCCGCATCTGCCACCATCCACAAGGACACGAGTACATGTTCGAAGCTGAAATGTTTCCCGAGCATTCATCCACAGCTCCCTCCACCGCTGTACCAAAATAAACAGTGATGTTCTCCGCAGATGCCCAATTGTTCAGTATTTCCACGAAACGAACAAACTCTGTTAGTTCAGTCATATTTCGGCTATTTCCTGTACAGCCCACAACGGTTACGTAAAATAATATTTTTGAGGAATTGTTCATCAGCTCAGCAATAGTTCTGGCGTGTCGCAGCCTGTACACCATTTCCCGGGAGATGGAGACGGCGCCATGCTTAGAAAGTATTTGGTTGGGTACACTGTTTTTCATAATCAGAGTATCGGCACTGGCAACTACAGATGTTACTCTTGTCAAGTTAAACGAAGAACCCTGCGATAATGCAAGTAGATCAACAAGAAACGGCAAATCGAGCACGATTCCCACATTTGGATATGTACCCTGAAAACAATCGTTAAGTGTATTTTAGTGAAGGAATGGGAACCTCAGAACTTGATTAATATATTAAGCAATCTGTGAGTTACCGGTGGTTTTACTTGTCGTTCAGTAAGTGCATATACTTGAGCACACTGGGCCCAATGGATCAAATACTCATCGTACTTTTGAATGTCGTCTGGCGTCAAATCTGAGAACCCTTTTGTACATTCCTTCATATCAAAATACACTGTTTTTACTAGTCCTGGTAACATTTTGTTTCCAAGGTCAGCAACAGACCGAGCATGGTCAACCAAAGCTTTGCTGATAGAAAAATTGGATCCTGGTAATTCAAGTAGAAGATCAATCTCCAATTGAATATTCGTCGATTGAGAATATTTTACTAGTTCAGAAATATGCTTCTCTTGAATGCCATTGACGGTTAGCAAGACTTTATTAAATGTTCTCAGAACTATTGGCATGAAAACGTGATAGGCGACAGTAACGTGAATGGTGTTGACTGAGATTCCAAAATTTGATTTGCTAAACTGTGGCGTGCTACCTAGCCAGTTTGGGAATCCTTTCGCTGTGGATATGAACTTATGCTGGAAGTTTGTTTCTGGATTCTCAACAAATTTGGAGTCTAGGATTACGAACATCTGACGTCCCCATGGGTCTTTTGGTAATTCAACCAAATCATGCAACATTTGATGGTCAACTATATCGGGCTTGTCCAAATCAAATGTTATGAAAAATGGTAAGTGGATTGCAGGTGTAAACTTCCAGTTGAAATTGTTGAGCGAATCGAAATTTGATGCTAGCTCAACAAAAAGATCCTCCTTGTTCGTTAGCTCGAGTAAATTTTTTCCCGTGACAAATAGGTAACTTACATTGTCCAGTCGCAAGTGTCTAAGGTGGTTATTGCTTCGCAAGAAAAGAACTCTTTTAACGGCAACGGCAAGTGTCAGGTTATCCAGAAATTCATGGCTTGCCATTCGCTTAATGTCTGAATTAATTTTCGCAGTGGAATTAAGTGGTAGGCTAAAGTCGTCGTATAGCAAAACTATTGTTGAAACTGTACCCCTAAATATTTGATTTGCTTGCTTGATTGCCGCTAGTATCGGCTGTACACTTGTTGAGTAATTACCAGTTGGCCTTATGCCAATCCAAAGATTTAGTGCGAAGGATGAGCTAACATTTCCGTACCGCATCTTGTTGTACTCGGCAACCCTGCGCAATAAGTTCACGCCATTATCCTTAGTTTTATGCGGTACGATGAGTAGGCGCGGGAATGCCCGGAAAATCTTTTGTGCGGCGCTGGGACTTCCGCCTTCCAGTGCGGAAAGGTCTGAATCCAGAAGCACTTGCAGATTGGACGTTTTAAGTATAATGACAACAGAATCGTATCGCGGGTTTCCATCTTGGTGTACCTTGTGGATGGGATGGGGAAGCAAATATAGCAAATTCTAAAGTTGATACCCGGCGTTTGAAAGAGTTAAATGTTCAACTTTTAACTTACCATAGCTCCGGCGGTGCTCAAGTAAATTACAGAGAGGAAATTTAGGAATAAAACTGAAAACTTGGTACCTAAAGCGGATTTCATTTTTAAAAGTTTGTATAAGTTTTACCATTGAGCGAGATTACACCGTAATTTGATGAAGCATTGCCATCAACTGGCAATTTCTTATTTGCGCAAATAAATTATGTAATAAGTTATCAGGAATTAGGTACGCTTATAAATATGTAACCACATTGTTTCAAGCCAAGCATTCGTTTATTTCCTGCAGGAATGATATAATCATTATTTATATGTGGTTTTTGTGTCATTGATCCTTTCAGCATACATAATACATATTATTCATAATATACATATGCATTATGAAAATTAATTTGGAAGTATTTCCATGTTACCACAGTGACATCCTGGTAATTAATTAAACATTATGGGAAACCAAAATCGTTATTCAATCAACGGGCCTGTCTACAGTGTAAATTACATCTTAAAGTGTAAATGTGCATAAAACTTTGCCTTGTCACGAGAATGAAAATCTGAAATGGCTAGATACATGTTATAAGCATTGCCACAATCAACCAGCTTGGTAAGACGCATCAAGTATCAAAACGAAACTTATGTACAACAACATTGATATAATGGTTGCGGTAACAGCAAATATTGCATTTCTACATGTACCCGACTTCGATATTTGTCCTGGCTTCTCATTTGGAGACGTTGTCTCTCTCGACGGATCAGTTATAGAGTATCTATTCAAAGCAACTGCAAAGAAGAATAAAATATTTGCCGAGATTATGAAGGCATAGATAAAATGGTGGCATTAAATTATGTTTTGTGACCTGAGTGAACATACGTGATTTCTTATCGAGCAAGTGGCATTGTCCGGCTGAGGTTACAGATGAAGACATGTCAATAAATACTCTAGTGTTTTTCTTGGTAGCCCAATCACTCAGCAATTCCCAGAATGTCAAAACCTCAACTTGTTCCGTTCGATTGTGGCTTGATTTCTCACTGCATTCAGTTAACGAAACCACATACATTACATCCGAGCGAGTTTTTCCCATCACATCATACAACGTTTGACTGTATTGCAACAGCTCTTGAGTTAGTTGGTCCGATGATGCGACTGCGCCTTTATCTACAATGACGTGATGTTGTACGCTGACAAAAAACGCCACCACATTTACGATGCTAGTAAATCTCACACGAAATGTCGGTTCAGCCAGCATTGGTATTATATCCAGAAGGTTCGTTCGATCCAAGGCAACCCCAACTTTCAATTTTGGCGTGGTGTCAGTAGCCTCCTGAAGTGTACAAGAACGATTGCATAATAAAGCATATATTGGCAATTGGAAATATGTAACGAAAAATGACACTCGGGTTTGCTTCCCATGGCAACAAGGCGCCTTTGCTTGACACTCTGAAGCAGCTTGAAAAAGTCACTTCCATTTTGAATTGTATTCTCTGGTTTAGAAAGATCTTGGACCAGAGCGTATCGAAATTGGGAACGCCATTCGAATATGATACTTAACTCGGCTATTGAATGGCTACCATTGGGATCATTAAAAGCATTCAAAAGTGTATTTACGTCGAACTCATTCCATTGCCGTCCTTTGTCGCTCAAGATGAAAACAACTTCCATTGAGTCATTTCCGGCGTTAGACGGAAAGTTTATCATTTTGCTAAAGTTCTTGGATAGCATTACAAATGCTTCACTTTCTTCCACGTTTCTAACGTCGAGCATAAATTTGCTAAACGTTTTAAATGGCGCTGGGATGTTTAATGCTTCAACTTGATTTGTATACTGAATTTGAGTGTATGATCCCACATGTAAGGGGTTCAAATTCAAAGGGGTTTCTAGCCATGATTCGAAAGCACTGGAATTTCTAATAAATTCGGTTCCCATGACACTCTTTGGTTCCATTTCTCTACCCAGTTTTGCGTGAAATAGGAATAAAGCTGTAGCACCTTGTGGATCATTAAACTGGGTCAGTAAGTCAAAAGGGGTCGAGTCATAACGAAAGGGGTTTAGAAACACTTGAAAGAAATAAGGAATTTCCAGCGGAGTCCCTACGCCAGCGTCCTTTACAATAGCGGCACAGGGAATAAAGCCCACAATGTCAGAAAGTAGATTCCCTTCCTTTCCCAGGTGTTGAATATTTGGCACAGCGAATATTACAGTATCGACAAGATTTAAGGCAATGTTCCTAACTCGATTTGCGTGACTCCCGTGACAATTTAACTTGTCAATGATAATGCCCAGCTTGACTTTTCTTGAACTACGTAGCCCAATTTTTGTGGAGACCGCCTGAATATCTTGGTTTACCAAGAGCACTGCTTCGTGGGTTAGTTCTAGTTGACCGTAGGACAGCAGGATCGCAGAAACAGTTCCGCTGTTTATAGTGTTTGCCTCTTCCACGGCACTGATGAGTCCATCCATACTAGTTGAGATACTGCTTTTTGGTACAGTGGAAACAATTAGGGTTATATGAGACACGTTAGCAAATCGTTGGTATTTTCTGTTGTATTTGCCCACCTTCCGCAGAACACGAATTGTTCCGTAATCGTGGAACGGGACATGTAGGATAGGAAATCTTGAAAAAAATTGAACGGCTGGGATGCTATCATTTGTCGGGACTTGGGAGAGTGCCAAGTCAAGAATCGGCTCCAGATCACGTGCCCTCATTGCTAAGCCAAAGTGCAAATTGGGTTTTCCCTGTGCCTACAAAGGTAAAGTCAAACCAAATTATGGTTTATTCTTGCAATTGAGTTATATTTACTCTTATGTTGGAGTTGATGGTTACTATTTCTCACCAGAAGTTGTCCGTCAAGAAAATCCGTTGAGTACAATATTATAATTAAAATTGAAAACAAATTTTCCTTTTTCGGCATTTTGAGTATATAATTGTTCGGAATCCAAACGAAGATATCTCTAATCCGCTAAAATGCTATTGGCTTGATGACTGCTTTAATCAGCAATGGCCCACATGCGTAATATACTGGTTTATGTACTAACTCTCAGAGTCACATATTTCAATGTTGAGCTCAACGACTTTGATTCACAGGAAATTGACGACCACAATTTGTATCCTGTGTTTTACTGTCACAGTTACATTTGTTATTCATACGCATGAAGTTAAGTAAATTGAACACAATTGTACATAACGATCACATGACATCATTGACGAGCTCCGGGACTAAGCCCCATATTAGAATGAACACCTGGTGATTAGTATAAACGTATCATGGTAAGAATTACGCTTAGTTACGAATACAATGTTTTGAGCTTTTAAATGTCAGAGGTTCAACCATAAGATCGTAACACCTGCTTATGAAGTATTTCACATACTTAATTGCAGAATTGATATGAGAACGAATATGATTGCTCAGTGGGGACGTATCATGACAATCAAACTAACATTTATTTCGCTACTGCTAACTAATTGCGCTGCAACGATGATTTCCGATCGTCACGCATTTAAACCCTTCTGGCAACTTATTTGAAATCCTCATAAACGCATTACTTTGGAAAGTTTCAAAGCTTTTACTATTTATCAATTTTTGGATTCTATTGTTAGGAAGTATAACTAAATTGCACGGTATAGAAATACATGGAAAGATGTTTGGTGATACAAGGTGTCTGAAAGAAAATACTTTACGAAGTCGCTAAGTAGCCACATACTAAACCATCTTGCATCTTTATTCCGCAGTTTATGGAATATAAAACAGTTTGGTAAATTTCAGTGCTGGCGAAGCTATACAAACTGAAATCGTTTCATTTCACTTAACAAAATAGTAATAGATTGTTAAAAATTTCCACAATTGAACAAACTTGAATGGCGAAGGCATTTGCATTTATCCCCAGAACAATATAGCCTATAGTTCAAATACTATTTGATCCCTGTTAAATTAACGACACTCAACATGCCATTTAGTGGGTTGTAAAATTCATTGTATCGGTCAAGTTACTCTTGTCACTGATTGTGCTCTCTTCATATACTTCTCGGTGTGCGGCATCTAGCGAGAAATCCAATACCTATAGGTATAGCGTAACGCCAATTGAAAAGTTTCCGATCAATCCGTTTCAGAATCCGTCGCAAAGAAGAGAATTCGACAATCTGAAGAAGACCCTCCACGAAAAATTAGATGCGTCAGTATATGAAATGGATGGACCGGTTACAAAAGTTATTGACTTGTTTGATAAAACTGATTGCCTCGTTATTGTAGATAACTTTCCGAACATCAACATGAGGTCATCTTACACAAGCGTGATTTCGAGACGTCCGCATGCTTCAATACTCCAGGATCTAGATTATAACAGGTCGTCAGTACTTTATGTTCCGTTTGGATATCGGCACGGGAATGACAGTTTACGGGTAGTAGGAATTCGATATTACCGAACGGACAGCGGATTGATTTACCAAGACGATGCACATGGATTTTACGTTAACTGCCCTGCATCAAAATATTTAAAAGGGATCATGTTTTATCCTGAGAATTGAAATGATGCGTTTCCAGATGACTTGTTCACCCGAATAAAATATTTGGACTTCACGTCCAACACACGACCGTGGACTTGAGAGGTAACAATTTCCGTTAAAATTCCAGAGCCGTATATTTCTGACAAAGAGTATTCATTAGTATTTCACCGAGACGTTGATCAAAAGTTGTTACGAATGCGCGTGAGACAAGAAGCTGTGACACCGCTTAAGCTGCAAATCTTCATAAATCACAAGAAACATACTGTAAGCTTTAAGAATATCAAAGTTTTCATGGATTTGCTGAGAGCAGGGATGGCTCCGGGTTCTATTGCGGGCTGGGTTTTATGGGTTAAAACAAGTTACTATAGGGGTATATGGGATCATAGAGTTATATATATTAGGCGGGAAATTAGCCCCCTATGTATTTATATACACCACCCATTTAAACCCATCTACCCATTAAAACCCCTACCCACGGGTTTTTTGGTCCAAACCTGCGGTTTTAGCCATGCCTGCCTGAGAGTCTAATCTTACTCATCTTCCTTAACTCATCAAACTGTGCAAACTGAAACTGTGTTGGTAGAGGTGGAAAATGGGACTGAAGGCTGGGCTTACAATACCTGTCTGATCTCTGGTTATGGAAAAGGGTTGAAGGAAATTTCGATAACGTTTACAGCCATTTCAATTTCAAACCTAATACAAATGTTCACTGAACGTAAATATGTAGACGATATTGGATGGTTTATCCACTTTTACGATTCCAAACTATTGGGCGATTATGACATAAAAAACAAAATGCAACAATGCACTAATCCACTGTCGAAATACTTCCGTCTAATGAAAGAAAATCCCAAACAAGGACTTTCAAGTATTAAGGATTACTACGCCAGCGGAATTGCTTCAGTGATTATGATAATTTTTGGAAATTCCTCTTACGATTACTATTCAGTTACAAGTAGCCAATGCAAAAATGGACAAATGATAGTTGGTTCGCGAAGAGATCACAGACGCAAGAAGTCAGATACATCCAATACAGTCTCTCTCTTTACATCCAATTCCCAGCAACATTTCTCACATTAACAGCCTCTCTTACGTTGAAAGGATAAACATGCCAACGTTTGTAAGCTGCAGTAGTCGGAAACACGCAGGACCCTTCGGACTGTCCGAGCTGATTCGTGTGTACGACGTGTACATCTGGGTTCTTATTTTCATTGCTTCAGCGGTTCTGTAAGAGATGTGCCGACAAGTAACCAAATCGACTACTCGGGGCAAAGGATTCCTCATTCATCTTCATGAATTCATCAAGGTCATGCTAGGGCAGCGCGACCCGTTGAATGTTTCCTTGTGCAAAAATATTCTGTTCAGGTTCCCAATCGCAGCAGTGCTTCTGGTAGGAATTGTGCTTAGCAACGGATACAAGAGCAACAATGTCTACAATTTGATTTCTCCCAAGGACATTTTGCCCTACTCCAATTTTACCGAGTTGGTTGAGGAAAGGTTTACCATTTTTTCACGAGCCCGATTGTCAGATTTCGTTCCAAAAATGGGTGAACAAAATTAAAGATGATGGTTCAGGAGATATTCGTGTCTATCGTCCAGCCGTTGAGGCCAAGTCGGACGTGTTTCACTGGGAAATACTTTCCATACAAATACCAAATACAAATGTTGGGGCAACATGTGCATGTCCATCCAAATAGCACACATACGCTCAGGGCCGTAGGAGCGAGGTGGGTGGAGGGGGATTTCCCCCCGGGCCGGGCCCCGAAGGGGATGAAGAGGGTTAACGATGAAGTGGATGAAGCTTAAGCTTTTTATGAGACAGCGATGAAAATTGTGCGGTTTTATAACCAATAACAAATTTGAGTGAACTTAGAGACATCATTGTTATGCCGGGCAATTGAAAATTCAGTCCAATAATAATTCACAAAAAAACTTCATGTGTATATCTCTACCGCTTTTGAGATTGAACGTGAATAAAAGAAAATATTTCGGAAAACATTCCGTATACCTCTACAATACCTTCCTACATTTTTGTATCAGATATTAAAGGTACGATGTTTTTTGACCAGCCGAATTGATAAAATTATTTTTGTAGGAAGTTAACAACTATTAATAAATTAACTCAGAAAGGTCATAATGCGACAAAAATATTTGAACATGAGTACATTTTTCCTGTGCTCCATTCTTCAGAAAAATTGCCGAACCATATATATTTTGATATGGCTAACAATGGTTGAAACTCTCAGCTGTTTGTATTTTGAGAATGAATCAGAAAATTATCGTAAGGATCAAGATATACTGTGCACATAAGTAACATTTTAATACAACAAATTGTTTTCTGAATTACGTGGCAAGTTTATTATATGCCTGAATGCAATTGTGTACCGACTCGGTGCCGATATGTGCGCAGATGCAGCTTCGGTTCTCAACATATTAGCAGTTGGTGGGTAGGAATGTTTGAAATTTTTAAGAATCATTGGTTCAACATGTATTTGAGTTGCTATTCCTGAAATCACGCTCCGTTAAAATGTTTTGGAAAGTGAAAAATGTGTGTCAGTTAACAAAGAAAACGCCATTTCTAATATAATGGTTTGCGACATGTATTCCCCATTTTGGTTGAATTAATGTGTCTAAAATATTGAGAACTTGTTGTGCGGTTTCGCCTGTAAATCACGCAATTTTAAAGACAGCGGCAAAATTTCTTCTTCGAGAAAGATAATCGAAATTTCTTCGTAAGTATTTCTGGATATTTTATGATTCGCTGAAATGGACTAAAAAATTTACTTTGAAATTTGCATAAAAATGGCTTATGCATCAAAGCAATTACTATGTGATGCTGTCATTATGTAAAGTATTGCTATGATTGTACTCAAATACTCTAAGCTCATTAATACAATATTTTCCCTATTTGGCAAAGAAGTATACTTTATTTGCGTGATTCGCATGGAATGTCTCACCAACCTTAAATGCATACCATTACTCTTATAATCAACTTAGAAGTAATATCATACCAGCTTCCGCGTAAATTTCAGCACATCTTTTCGACGTAGGTGACCGCCGGTTAGAAAAATTGGACTGTTCCATTTGTGGCAGTTGAAATAAATTCTCTAGGTAGGTAGTCAGGTCTTAATAGTCTGTTAATATGCCGAATATTCAACATCGTCAATGATGCATCAATTATTTCATATTAGTTTACAAATATTAATATTTCTGAGCAGTACCCAACTGAAGGCTTTTAAACCTGTCGGCATTTAATCGTTGTCGAGCGTGTATAATTTGTACTGGCGTCAATCGCCATCAATACCTTAATACTTATTACTCTTTTTCTGGCATGGAACATAGGGCAATTACCGCGATTCTATTAATTAAGAAATAACTCCAGAGTTGAAAGGCACACTCGTTTCTTTAATTATGAATTAAGGATTTGATTGAAAATTCAACCAATTGAATCAAAAACGGATGACATCAATTCCATGGTAACAATTCGTACGAATACTGATTTTGCTTTCAAAGATGACTTAATATAGTACAGTTGTATTTGGAAGTGTATTTTACACTTCTTAACTACACTCAAATCCTAACATAAAAAATTGTCCATTAATCTGCTGCTATTGAAAATCGACCATTGTGTCACTTATGTAGAGATAGCGTCATTGTCACCGTTCAGGCAGCACCACAACTTTCATTTAGTTTTGCCCTGCAAAGGTTGAGAAGCCATCAAAAAAGATTTTAAAGCGCCGGTCACGGTTGTACTGAGCGTAAAAACTACCTAAGCAATATTGCGTGACATGAACGGAAGCAGTCGCTGGGAGCCCTGATGATGGGATAGGTGTTATTAAGTTTCTTTTTAGGTTATACGATGCGTAGTAAAATTCACTAATATATCGTTAATGTTCAATCAATTTGATGCAATGCGTGGACCGGTGTATTTCATGCACATTTCCGCGCATTGATAAAACGATATCGATATATTTGAACCTATTAGTGAGTGAATTGGAATGTGACAGCTGAATCGATTTTGTGGCGTCAATGACCATCAATTTAGAAAATATCACACACACAACAAAATGAATAACATGCATTTGGTCGCAGAAGCACCTGCCAAGCAAAAATACGTTATTGCAAATGGTGGCAAAAGTCTTATGGGTTCTCTACGTTTGTAAATAACAGTGGCAGGTGCAACTCTCAAACCTGTCTATAACGATCATTTTGTAAAATTGGTACAACTCTTATACCCAATCATTATTAACATGACCTTGATGGAAAACTCGCTCAAAAAATTCTAGGAAGTATAACAAAGTAAAACTGCTGTAAGACGTTTTGCTTTGAAAGCAGTTTTTGGGAAATTTCTGAAGATTATTGTGAAAAAAGCTTCAAATGTGTAGTGGAAACATTTCATTCGAAAAATGCTGACAACAGTTATGAACTAACTTTGGGCTAAACCTGTAAAAACTCTATACGAAGCCTAAAGTATTTCATTGTGATGTAATTGTGAATGCAGTGTTGATACCGTTAATATCAAATCATATATTGTCGGCCAAAGCTTGCTACGGCACTGCATACGCTCAATAATGTATTTCTGATCGTAACACATGGAATGAACATCAAGAGTATCAACTCATGCCTTAAGAGAAAGGACGTATGGAAGGACTATGACGATCTGAACGGGTTTCAAAATAGACTTCTATTCAGGCACCTCGTCATTTGCAATAAATCCGCAGCTGTACTCCCTAGATACATTGCCCACGAGTATGCTGTCAGGTTGTTCAAAGAGAATGATACACATTTTGTAAATCTGGGAGAGGAAACCTATCTCAATTTGTCCGTTGGTATACAAGTGGCAGGTGCTTTCCAATCTACGGCTATTAACAGGATGCAAGCCATATTTTTTTCCGGAATTTGGGACCGGTGGTCGCGCTATGTGAAGGAGAGGACAAGTTTCAAGCCCAGTCTCAAGGACACTACGTTGAAGCGGCCAAGCATGATGGGGAAATCGATATTTTTTGTTTTGTTTTACGGACTACTTGTGGCACTTATTGTCCTAGTTATTGAAGGCAGGGGTAAAATTTGCACATATGTATAATTTGTATAATTTAATCATGCCGATGTTTGCATTTATACTATTATTTTTGCTTCAGTTTAATGCAAGTATAAAAACTTGTTGCGTCCGGTTAGAGAAATGCGAAATCCGATTCCGTAGAAGTACTTCTAGGAACGTGGAAAAGATATTGCTGCGTAAACATAAATTGATAATTTTATTGAAGCGTTAGTGCCTTGACAGAACAGAAATTGAAGCTTACGTATTGATGAATCAACCACTTCAAATATTGCAACAAAAACGCCTGTGAAATGAATTGCATCAAAATCAGATATATCATTCCATAAAACCGTATTTGGTAACTGTAAAGTATGAAGATCTCTGTGGTATGCGATATGCCAAGTTGAGCATGAGCATGCAGAGAATAAAAGTGTGATGCTGGAGGTTCGTTTAGAATTAACTTTATTCTAAGAGTGCCAAAGAAGGAATGGTGACAAGAGCTGCTAGAGCAGCAAGAGTAACATGAGCTGGAAAAAAGCTTAATTGCTTTTCAAGGTAAAGTTGGGTGACTTCTTGGTCACGTAGACAGACGGAGAAGTCTCCGTTAATAAAACAAATTACCATAATTCAAGATAATGAAATCATATTGAATATTTAACAGTAACAATCTACCAACCTGAAAAAGCTCTTGCAAACTATTCCAAAAGGCCGTCACTTTATGACGTCGAATTTATATATATGATGGTTCTACAAGACTATAGGGCAAATAGTTTTAAAGGTAGGTATTGACATATTCTAGCCTGCCAGAAATGACGAATGATTTTTTAAATTGTGTATGCGCACCTGCTGTCTAGCTAAACCTTTTTAGGTTTTACATAAGTTTATCTAAATCTAAATTAAGTTTTTCTATCTGGGATTCGAATATGTTACACGCTTAATTAAAGATAATTAGTGGTACATTTCAAATTAGAGGTAATGTACATGTCCACAACTACAAAATATAGAAGGATTGATGTATGCCATTAGTAATTAGTAGACTCGGTAATCGTGTAAACTATTTACGCAATTTTGTTGTAAATTATTTGTAATCAGTACATTGAATATATATTGCATTTTGTGAACCTTAGAATAAATTGACTCATTAAATTATCATTTACAGCAAACAAACAGCGCTTTCAATTAATATGGCTGTTCAGAAATCATATACCCATACACCTATAAACCATTTTAACTACCTACCGTGATATCCACCTTTCACCAAAATTCGCCAACACCATGCTCAAGGTGGACTACGACCGAAAAATGTTGCTCATCATATTCTGAACTTGGTTACACAAGCGTATATCTGCAAACTCCAGAAGCTAACGAAATTATCTAGCTAAGCTCCATATCCTCCGATTGGCCAGGAATCATTAAATTTTAGCAGGGATGCAGCAATGAATACATATTTCGTGCCGATAAGCCAGATCTCTGCATATTACGTTAATGGATTTATATTTTGTAGATTAATACGTCATATTGAAAATGTCCCATAGATTACATTTAATAACTCCGTTCAGATTCGGAACATTTTTGAAATCTGTAAAATATAATGTTGCTCCGACCATCTTTCAAAATCATATTAATTAGCCTAATGAGCACTCTACACGGTAACATGGTGCAAACGGTTTTTCCTTTTAATAACGCATGCGCACACTGGCAATTAAGCATTTCATTAGGGTTACTTATAACTTGATGTTCACAGGAATGATGCTTTCGGGTTGTCTGCCAGTGAACAGCTCTATGGCATAGCTAAACTTCTACTTTTCAAATAGAGCATTTATGAATGACAGAAATTGACATGGAAAGTAGTTGAGTTTCCCTTACTGGTTAATATTCATCTTGTTATGGCAAGACAATTACGTTTCACTTGACGATTTGCGATAACTTCAGCGAACCATTTATTAATTTTGACAGCTCGCTTCTTCTAATGCGACTACAGGCGATCTACACGTATAACTGTGACTACTAATTCTTTAGATTTGCTCAGTGTGAAAACCAAAGCAAAGGAAATATCTGCATCTAAAGAATCCAATCGGTCCAAAAGAGTCTTACAGAAGCACTTCATTCTTGGCCCGTCGGACATGGAAAGCTTACAGTTTTTCGCGCGAATGTTTCTGCGCGCATTCTGTATTTCATTAGTACTATCAAAATTGTGTTTAGCAAACATGAATCCACATTCGGCGGATAAAGCACTTCAAACGGTTCTAATCAACTTCACGCACAGCCCATACTCGTACGAAATCTATGTTTACTCTATTGATGAATCATGGAGTTCTTTCGCTTGTGGAACGATTCGGTGTATGATTGTCAGAAATAAAACGGAAAGAGTGAAAATATCGTATTGTCATCACTACACACAGCCGTACAAAATTATCATTGCTTCCATAAAGAGCAATACTAGCACCAACAACGTTCATGAATCGTTTTGGTATTTTTCAATGCATGCAACAACGCTGTTCATATTCACTCTGCAAACGCAAGAGGACAGGCCGTTCGATAGGTCTAAAATTCACATTTCGGCGGAGTTCAGGAACGTCCCCGCAACGAAAATCATTCTAGAACTTGATGATTCAGGCGGGCGAGTAGAAATGAGATATTTTGTAGTTTATAACGAATACGAAAACCGAAATGTTGTACCACTCAAGAGCCCTAGTTTCGTCTTACATCTGGATCCAATCAAACTGCATAAAAGTCTATTCAGACAGTCCAACAAAAAGCGTGTTGATGCTCTGGTTTATCTGCCAGATCCTGTGTATCTCAGTGATAGATACTACAAGAACGACAAGCTTGCTTGCAAGAGGCTTCTTTTTAAATCTTTAGACTCCCGATTCTGCAGCAAGCAAATTATGCAGCAATTCTACTCGCAAACACTCATAACATTACCTTCAATCTACTAACACTTAATAGTAGAAAACATTATGAAATGGTTGACAGAACGGAAAAAGGTCAGCTCATAATAATTGAGGCAGCAAATAAACACTTTAAGAATCTTCCAACTTCAGAAATGTACCGACGAGTTTCTGGAATTACTCATTCAGCAAACGTTGCCAGTGTTCTAGTCTACTGTCAAAACCACTTCAAACCAAAGAACAGAACGTCTATCGACTTGAATGTTTGGATGGCTCCGTTCACTAATGACTTATGGATGCTATTGCTAGCACCATCCGTTATTTTTGTCCGTATTAAAAGGAAGCACGCCTGGTTAACTGTTAACTTTCATTTGTCGAAGCTGTTGGACATTTGCGGACTGTTCATTGGGAAGTCGGTTGCTTCAAATTTCAGAGGAGCCCGATACTACATTATGATTCAGTTCCTGGGCATGTTCATATGCGGTTTGTATTCAAACGGGATAGTGAGCGTGTTAACAATTGTCCTCCCGCAGCAGCCATTCGATTCGCTGGGCAGTTTACTGGAAAACGGCTACAAAATACTTTTCTACAGTAAATGGGAAATCACCCCCTGGGAGCAGTATTATTTTCCTTTCCAGGAACGGAATCTTTTGAGCAAACTCAACGAAAGTTTTCATGACTTTACAAAGGAGAATCAGTCTATTGGGAATTATGCCAAATTTCTTGGCCAAAACTTTGTGCGGATAAGTTATTCACATATTGCATATAACGATTTGTTGTGGATCAGAGGCATTATCCACGGCACGGGCTCAAAATATGCAAACTGTTTTAAACTACGAGATCAGTTGGAAGTGACTTGGTATTTTACAGAAGTATACACGGTCAATAGAATTTGGCTGCTTGAAACCTACTCAAGAATTGCTGAAGCGGGATTTTTGCTCAAGTGGGAAGTTTGGAAAAACTTGGCATTCAGGCATAACAATGGTTTGGAATTAAATGACCCGCGGTCAACACCGAGTGTGCAGAAAGGGGACAACATCGGTCTTACCGGGTATCTTGGAATATTGACCATTCTTGGTGGTTTGTACCTTTTAAGCTTAGTGCAATTCGTCCATGAGTTGTTAGGAAAAAATTTACTGGGAATCGCGAAAAAAATTGCAATACAACTGTACCTGGTCGGGAATGAAATGAAGTCCATCTTTTGCAGGAAACTGAAAACCGTAAAGGATGTTGTGTTTGGGTTACTTGATAGGTTATTGTTTTATTGGTTAAATGGAATATCGTTACAATCATTACACACGAAATAAAATTTGACCACCTGTGCCATCAAAATATTGAAATTCTTTGCCGGGGAACCCAATACTGTGTAATCAGTGCGAAAAGGATTCACAGAAATTAGTTTGTAATACGTATATAATGTTATGTTTCAAGGAGGATGAAGGAAAATGACATTACGTCAGACGCAAACCTAATTAAAGAAACAGTTGTCCTAATTTAATGAATTATAAACATATTAGCGTTTCATTTCAGTTTTGAACAGACTTTTAGATATATTTATATATATTTATTCGTTTTTTTCTTTTTTGATTGTGTGCGAAAATTGTTAATGCGATTATGTGCATGTAAACATTATATGTATGACTAGATATAAATGTTTGCGTCAAATGAACAGTATTTTCTCTGGAGTTGAAATTCCAAATCATGGAAATAATACGTAACTCAATGATTTGTTGACTGCTTAGTTCACTTACCGTGACCAACATCGTTTCGATTTTCAGTAATGGGCCAAAAACATCACCACTTTGCATACGTGAGTTGTACAGGACGTCCAATCGATGCATAAATGCTGTCAGGTCACTCTTCGTGACTTTGGAAATTTCGTGGTCAACGATAATGTGGAGTTTTGGAGCAGTGGAGGATTCCGGCCGTAGGGGCGATTGCACTGTGCTCGACGACAATACCGTAGTGTGCATCAATTGAAATGGCGAAACATCTTTGACAATACGTGACTGATAATGAAAGTCCCAAGGATACGTCATCACAGTCAGAGAGCTTTTTATAAGTTGTATTGATATTTGCGCTCGACATGTCCATGGTTTTGTGTTGACTGAGTACTCGATAAACTCTAGTCTCAAGCACAAATCATAATCGTAATGGAAGTTGTCAACAATTAGTCCAACCAGATATTTTGATAACTTACACTTTAGTACAGGAATGAGAAGGTGTCCTAAAGTCAATTTGGTAAATACCGGGAAAAACGGTATTTACCGGTACAAGGTCACCGGTAAAAACAAAAAATCATAGAGTTTGGGGTAATGTGACTCAAATATTCCCCATGTTAATTAATATTTCCCATTTTGGACATTTTCCCACTAGCCGGTATTTACCACTACAAAATAATAAATTCCGGGATTTTCTCATTCCTGCTTTAGTATTTTCCCATCCACTGAATCGAAGCTGCTGTTATGGACGTATCCAGAAGCAGTCCAGGCAGGCCGTCGTCTATGAATGCGACAGCCATTGCAATCCAATATTCCTATACTCGGCCGCCTAAGGATCAGGCTAATATACGATGAGACGATATCGACATTTTGAAAATTGTCGATAACAATATGGCAAGGGCGGTTGAAGAATAGGTTTGAGATTGCCGAAATATTATAAAGTTTATCTCGGACTGGGCTGTTCACAGAAATTGGATCTTTGATTTCAGCGAACCGCTTTAAGATCATGTCATCTCTGCGACTGTCTGGCTGAAAGTCGTTCAGTTGTATAATATAGTATTGAGGTTTGGCAGAAGCGCTAGCTGTTCCTAAAATTATTGTCGCTAATGTAATGGCAGCGTTCATGTTTGTCATAATTAAATGTGTCATACTGTAGTAGGCAGCACAGCACCTTCTGCCGTTTAGCAAACCAATCAAAAGCAGTTCTGATTCTTTATTACAGGCAATGAGAAAAAGTTCGTGTCCAAAATGGTGTGCCGGAAAATATGACGATGATATCCGATATTTTATGTTTGATAATGGGAATAAGTCCACTAAATAGCTCGTACGCGGTCCTGTTCACAAACGTTTCCTGGAGTTGCACGATCAACACATACAGGAACAACTTGTCTGTATATTTTTATCGCCGTTGTCGTTATAACATACCTATGGCAATCTGAAAGAAGGATATGTTGTTAGATGCCTCTCTGTGGTTACTTCAGATCGAATGTGCAGTCTTGTATTTCAGTGCTTCTATTTCTTGATCGTGTTTGATAGAAATTGTGCCGCTTAGTGACGGCCAACAAACACCACTATTGGAGAAGATATTTATACTCATTGGTTACGAAGTAGCTAGGTAACTACTTTCAGATGAGCTAACTACTAAATTTATGAGCTTTCAGATATTACTAAATATAGAAGCATAAGGAAGGAATCTTGGGAATCTACTCCAATCAGTTACCTACTTGTTACCTATCTGTTTTTAGCCCATATCGTCTTAAATCAGTTTGATTGTAGGTAATTTTAGAAGAACCATTTGTTGCCAACTGCCACTTAACGAGTTTTGTTAACATTAAGTTTAATCTTATTTGCATTTAACGCTCCGACGATTTTACAAATGTCACACCAATAATTTTACAATGTTAATAGTAAACTGGTGGTGGCGCTTTGGGATCCAACATGTATGTAGCATATGGAATTATAAAAAGCATTTATATCAGCTCACAATTCTCTGGTGAGTCTCAATTTATGTAAATCTTCTGGATTCAGTGATTAGCCGACTGCAGTATAGAGCAAATACATGTTAGTAATTTTTAACAATCTCCTTTTGCAATATTTAACAAAGTACAGATACAGGTTTTCATGAATTGTCAAATTTCACTGACCACAATTACAATATTCACAGGAGTGCCATTTATGAAAACTGAAGGTTTTTCAAGGCGTAATGTTCATGAGGCAAATGAATTTGAAGCGAGGTTCGTACATCATTGATTTCTGTCGACTAACCTTTAATCTCAAGAATTAAATACCTTATAGTTGCTGGACATCAATTCGTTATGCAACAAATGCTTAAGAATCGTTACTCGACCCATTTATTACTGAAATGAAATTCATTCAGAAGGATCATCAAAACTTGCTAAGGGAGCAAGTGAGCAACTTAGACATAAATAATAAAATACAACTAACAAAATATCAATCATTTGAAAGTTTTATGGGGTTTCAAGTGGTGATCCATGAATAAATAATAAATAATTGCTTTAGTTTTAATAAGCAAATCGTTGATGAACGTATGCAAATACTTACCTTCTATAGTTGATGGCCATTCCATCTAACACTTGCATATTCTATCAATAAAATGACAAGTGAGAATAGCACCAAAATTCCAGAAGCCATAAATGCAAATAAGCCGTGTTCCAAATTTATAGACTGATATTCACCGTCGCCTTGGCTGCAAAATAAACCTTTTCGATTAAGCTCCTGAATAGTATGCGTCTGCAAATTGGGCGCTTTTCCAAATGCCCCAATTTCCTCAGTCTCTACAAATTTGTTAATCTGCTCCTTCAAATCCTGCTCGCAATGTCCATGTCGAATTGTCACTTCATCCCAACCATACAGAAAATGACGGGTCTCGAATGGTTCGCACTGAATTGATGCTCCTCGTCTAACGTTTGATATTATTTCATTTGACATTTCCGCAGAAATAAACTGTACCCGGTTTACGAGTCGTTGCTGAATAAGTGTCATATCCGTTTTCGAACTCAAACCGTGACTTAATCTGCCAGCCACTTCGAGATCTGAAAACACAGGAAGATCAGCACCAATGCCATCCAACAAATCTTGTCGTGTTTCCGGACACATCTCCGGCTCATTAGTCTTTGTAACCAATGAGCACAATGCGGATGTGTAGAAATTCCTAAGAACTATAGTTCCAATCATCCAGCTTAATAGCAGCCCAGCATTCCGAGTATTACGCCATTCGAGTAAATGACCGTCGCCCTGTTCTAGTAAAACAGCAAAGAGCCAAAATTCCCAGTGTGCCATTCGGTTACTTCTGTCACGAGCTGCACTTTGGCGAAGTAGAACCGTCATGAGGAATAGTATTGCCACCAGGAAAATCCAACTCGTGACAGTAAACGAACCCCAAATTATATCCATTTTCATTCCCCCAACTCCCGTTCCAATCATCTCATCTGTGCCCAAAACAACCGAAAATCCAAGTCCATCAAACTGAACGCCATATGGGATGAAGTTGACTCTCATTTTTATTTCCTCGTCCATAGTCGGCATTCCGGGATCACGAAAGGTTGGTTTTCCTCGTATGTAAGCCTGCCAAAATTTATCACTACAATTTTCGTGTTGCGTAAAAAGCTTCATCACGCAAACATCCACTCTTACCATGTCGTGGTACATAATATCGGTGCACATGGATGTATTTATAATTGCCTCTCCCTCGTTGCCAAAATTATTCAGTTTTGGATTTTCAAAACTTGACAAAGTTAAGCTTGTATATGACATAGGCAATATGAGTGCAATTTTCCAAGAGTCACGATAATAGTCACTGCGACCAAGGTGCTCAATCAGGCCATTCTTCCTGCACGTAAAACAGCCAATGAATTTCGTAAATGTCATCTTGTTTGCCATTGCGTCCTCGTGTCCTTGGAACACAACCAAATTGGAAGTTGCCACATTTTTGGGTAATTGCACAAACAGCTGCACCATTGAACAGTTTGTTAACTTTATTTTAACAATCAAGGACACTATATAATCTGGTGAAAATATTCGTCCAATTTGAGAATCGTCGTCGGACGGAAATGGCTTTTGGAAAGCTGGAAGTATAGCTGCTGTCGCGTCTTTGAATATGTGTGATTCCTTGCAATCCATGTCATCAAAGGATAACGAAATGTGAACAGTGAAAACGGGCAACCATTTGACGGGACTAAATATCTTGCTGAATGCCGAACCAACGTAAATGGAAGTGGCAAGGAGATTGCTGCTATGTATGCATGGAATTAATGTGCAAGAGAACTCCAACTCCAGGTCGTAGTAGCTCACGAATCTCTTAAAGATTGAATTCTTCCATTTGACATAATCGCGGTGTAAATGAAGGGTATAAGACGTAATTTCAAACTCCCTGATTATACTCCGCACATTATATTCATTTGCATAGTTTCCATATAAAAATAGTGCAAGGTAGATTGTTAAAATATAATCAAGTTTGCATAGCAACAGTAAAAACATGTTGCCGTCAGATAGAAATAAATACTTAGGGAAATCTTTATGTTGAAATGAAATACGTGGAAATGCTTTCAGAGTTGCCAAACATTGCGCAGCTATTGCTCGACGGACGTAACGCTGATGTCATATATTCAATTAGTAAATGTGTAAGATGTAAACAAATCGATTATACTGTACGTGTACAAGTGGATACTTTGGTCACTATGCAAATAATATTGCACGATTCGTCTAGTGGATAAACCACTAATATAAACGGATAATGTTAGCATAGAAATTAAGTTTAATACGAAATGTGACAAAATGGTGCTAGAAGTTGTTAAGTAGACGAACAAAGTTTACCTTACAATACAGACGAAAGGAATAAAGTCACGAAGTCCGAGAAAATGACAATTAAAATGATAACATAATGCGCATGTATAAACCGCTTGTCATGGCAAATTGTGTGGTTTAGAATTAAGTGGAATCATGAACGTTAAAAAGTTAACATAAAATGGTAAATTTTTGGGACATTGTTTAACCATAAAACATTTTGATAAATATGCTATCGACTAAACAACAGCGTGGAAGTGTAAGCACAACTTTAGAAAATTTCCTGCCGAATGACGCTCTTTCCGAACGGCTTATGATATTCCCTTTGTTGTTGTTGGCAGTGGATTTTGTAGTTCTACATTACTGTTATACCTAATTGGAAAATTTCTTTCAAACTCTCACTTGAGCATAAACTCGCTGTCAAGGATTATGGAGTATGGTGGAAGCTTCCATGCTCTATTCATTGTATATGTTTCAACAAAATATGAAAACGCGTTCAATTGGTCGCTTTGAATTAAGCAATAAGTATCCTTTGAACACAACATACTAATTTGTATTTACGCAATGTTGGTTTGGTTTCAAAAAATATCATTATATACCTTCGTTGAGTAAGCTATTTGAGAAATTTTCACATTTGTCATGGCTTATCCATGTTCACGGACTCGTCATGCGTTTTACGTAGGACACATCGGTGTATGACATTTTATGTTGCCAAGCTTAATGCATGCATTATCTCGGAGTCTTTATTCTACCTGAGCTTTCAAACAGTCACTTTCTAGTAGCTGCTCTCAACAGCAATATTTGTTGGTTACGATAATTACCAAAATCTATCCGATGCCTAATTATGGAAGTATCCAGATTACAAATGCCGGCCTCATAACAAGCTTGCTGTTATAAAACTAATCAATAAAGCTACCGTAAAAGCGCGATGTTCATAGCAGTTCTATACATATCCTTAATGTAGTGTATCCTCATCGGAATGTCCAAATTTAATATTCACATCGAGGACGCCATAAAAAATCAATACCAGAAAAGAAAAGATTTACACCTTAACTTAGTTGCTGACAGTATGTTCAGTGTGCTTTTGGCATATCGGCTATGGCATCCGGGAAAAATTATTGATTTATTCTAAAGTGCAAAAAGTCTACATATTACTCGCATCCAAGAACATAGGCTGTGTAAATTTTTGCAGCGTAGTGGTCTTGTAAAACTTCGTACCATTTGCCTTGGTATATTACGTTTCCTTTAGAAATGGAATTCTGGGCATACACTTAATTCTAACATTCTAAGGTCGTCACCGTCTATTCATGAAATCAAGCAAATCCGAATCCTATCACCCATCATAAACATGAAGTCAGTTACCACAAGCACACGGTCACCACTTATAATATATCTTGTAATAATAACATTGTCGGGCAAGCAGGCAGAATCCAACTACGTCGGAAACCTAAAACGGGAATATTCGGAAGTCGCTCTGCGAGAATATTTTTCAATTTTGAACTCACATTTTGACGCATTTGAAATGTCTTTCCATTCGTTCCGAAACGACGAAATGTCTTTTGAATCAGCAAAAATCCGTCGTATGATATTCGAAGAATTCTATCACAAGCGAGTCGGAAGGTCATTTCCGTTCAGACACACTCAACCAACTCATCTGATAATGTTTCCTATCGACGACAATCAAGGGACACAACAGGACATACTTGACAGCTTTTCGGATACTCTCATGCACCCGGGCTCAATTCTATTGGGCATTCAATGTGGAAATGTTGCAATATATTCGTCCTTAAAGTACTCCGTATTACTGCCAGAAATCGAAAATCTACCTGCGCTAAAGTTAATTGTCGGATTTCGCGTCGTCTCAGATACAATCATTACAACAGATCATTGGATCGTTTGCAACTATTACTGCAACGGAGAAGGGAAATTGGCACCATTTGGGACTACTGTAGCAGAACTACTATTATCTCCGTTGCATCTGCATAAAAAATATTTTGCAAATGGTGACAATCGGAGAATTTATGCTATACTGAATTTAGGCATGAATAATGCGACGATGTATCATCATTTCAGAAAATTTCCGCAGGCATGTAACCAATTTCTTTTCAAACAAAATGAGTTTAAATTATTTGAATATTGCTACTTTAATTTACTGACTGGAATTATACTTTCACAATATCACAATTTGTCTGCTGACATTGTGGATAGGGCGAAGCTGGGGCTCATATCGCTGGAGGAGATAGACCAATATGCTTTAATAGACGTAGGATATGGTGCGTCTTATAAATGGGACTTCTCTTCAAAGAATTACCGGAAGTACACCTCCTTCAGTTACTCTCGAGATGTTAAAGTTGTTTTAATTTATTGTCTAAGAAACTCTCAACTGATGCGAAATAATATGAGGATCGATACATCGACGTGGATTGAATCGTTTTCGCCGTTAGCATGGTTGCTAATTATTGCAGAAGTTTTTGCCATTTTCGCTGTTTCAAAACAAAGTGTGCATTTCAAGCGTATATCGGGAATCCAAAGACTATTAGATTTATTTGGAGTGATGATTGGCAACTCTACGCCATCCTATTGGACCAAATTAAAACTGCTCGTTGGAGTACAGCTCTTTGGTTATATCCTTTGCAATTTGTATTCGAATGGAATCTTAAGCGTGCTGACCGTGTACGTACCACAAATCCCATTTCACACGGTCAAAGAGTTGCTCGAAGCCGGTTACAAGATTCTGTGGAAGAATCCATTTGCTGATTCACCTATTCCGGAATATTCGGCACTATTTCGAGAAAGAGGCATACATAATCTTCTTCGCGCGTCAAGCTTTCAAGATATTAAAAACGAGACTGGATGGGGTTGTGATCAAGCAAAATATTTAATGTAACAGTGTGCTTGCAGAGCGGAAGTAGAGTATCTTTATGACTTATTGGTGAACGTCAAGGCCGCCGTAACTTCTAAAAACGCTAGTATGCAATGCTTTGCATTACAAAATGATTACGTGCAAAATTACTATTTCTTTGCCGAAATATACACCGTGAATCGATACTGGTTGTTTCAGACTATATCTCGAATTCATCAAAGTGGGCTACCCAACAAATGGATTGTTTGGAGAAGCTGGGCGAACAGATTGGCCCACAACTTATCACTGGAAAACCCTAGTCCAAATCCAGTGATACAATATGGTGACCAAATACGTATTAACGGCTTCTTGGGCATTCTCGTGATTGTATGCACAGTAGTTTTGGCAAGTGCAATTCTATTTTTTCTGGAGTTAGCCTCCAAGCGGTTTGATCAAATTAGGGGCCATTGGTTACGTTTCCACTGGAGAGATTCTGCGGTAAGTGTACACGGTTTTACCACTTTAATGGTGACCCAAAATACGATAATATATTTTATAGATATTTGAAGATATTAACTTTAATGTGGGATATTTTGTGCTCAGGTAATTGATCTTCAACAAACTGCATCAACAAGTTCGCTCCATTCGGTACAAACTCATCCTTGACTTCGGCGACCGACTACATCTGGAGACACGTCTCATGATTGTCCAGATGCGCCGCCCTTGATACCTGATTCTCCTCCGGAGCAACCACAAGAGCCGTGTACGATAATGACGGCGAACGTATCGGTACACGCGGAACCGTCGACACCCAAGGCGGTCTCCCCCGAAACACTCACCATCGCGGTCAAACAGAACAAGGTTATCACTCCAGGTCAGAGTTATCCGGATGAAGATGACATTTGCGTCATTAGCCTGGAGTGATCCGGACGGACGGATACCATCCAGTCGTGGCGCCTTTGAGCAGTTTCCTGAGAGCATTTACTTAACGCTACCTACGTAGAATGCGCCGAATTCTGTTATTGGCGTGGTTATTCGTGTGAAGAATAGTAGTCGTCCCTACATTACTATTGACTTATTATCATCACCTTCCTACTAACAAATCAGATCCCATCCTAAAAGGAAATCGGCAAGACTTTTGTGATATGGCATGGCGGTTAATCTTTAGTAAAGTTCAGTGCAATCAAGATCAAATATAATTATTTACCATTTCATTAAAACTGTAAGTTGTAAATATATTGATAATTTACTATTAAGTAAAGTGTAAAATTGATTCATGTTACCTCGTATATAATATTTTATTTTTGCATGAAAATATTTAAGAATATTTATGTTCGTGGATTTCATGTTTATAAGAAGCCATCATAGGTGCTATTTTTCTTGGTATAGTGTGGTAAGTTATTACATTTTAGAATATAAAGTAATACACCATACTGGAGCCCTAGATCATCACGGTTTATTTAAACACAAAAGGCTTTGTTGTAGGTACCAAGCATTATTTGTAATTTTGTTCCGCACAGTACGTTAAGCACCTCAGATACGTAATTCAGGAAATTGCATTTGCCGTTCAAATGTGATAACTTTTGCCAGCATTCAAATTAAAGTGTATCAATTTAATGGTTTGAATTTGAACATCATTTGTTCTGTTAGAAAGCCAGAAACTGCCATAATGTATCCAAATGTCAATAGGCTGAACAACGTTAATATGTTACCTTGAAGGACGAGCCCCTTAACCACCTCCGCACTTTTTCCAATTCGCTTGTCCAAAAGTTTCATAGCTTCCGAATAACTTGCTGCCCACTGTTCGCTATCCAGCCCCCCTTTCAACAATTGTAGCCTTTCCCACATTTTCAACCACTCGGCGATTATACCTGCCTCAAGGATCCTCTCAGCCTTGACTGGAATCGTAGGGTCCACATGTTTAATTATCCTTATGCCACTCCATGCACCGGAATAAAGTTCTCTGCTAATACTCAAGTCATCAAAGTCAATTCCAAACTCATTTCGTAGCTGAACGGCAAGCTTATAAACGGAACTTTCCTCGTCAAATAATGCCAGCCGTACTTTTTCCTTACAAGTTTTTGCCAAAAATGAATCCAGATTGTGCTTGGATTTAACCGACGAGACCAGTTCTCGTAGATTCTTCTCCACTTTATCCGATACTAATGGCGGAGAGACCTGATTTAAGCTGCTGACTAAATTGTGCTGAAAGGGATGACGCTGGTACATTCTAAACTTATTCAAAGTCAGATCTTTTAATGTTTCTATTGGAATTGGCTTCTGTGGGGCTGTTAACATTGTTATGTTATCGCCTTTGTAAAAGTTACTTAGGAGGACACCGCTCAGAACAAGCACGCTGTAAACGCAGAAATGTTGACATAACTTTGCATCGAGTCTCCCAACAAAAGATTGTGCTTGTTCTAGAAGAATTCCGATGCCGGCAAGAAATCGTGTTCCAACAGAGGACACAGTTCTGCCGTCAATTCGAGACGTTATCAAAATGAGCGCGACATACGATACCAAAACGCATCCCCATGTCCAAATGTCAAAAGCATTGAACAAAAGATGAAACGATAGCAAGTTGGAATAGCGTCTCGGCCCGCAGGCCAGGAACCGAAATGGATACAAATGAATTGGAATTTGTAAGTCAAGTCTAGAGCTCCAGCGTTTATAATATTCCAACTCTGGCTCGCCCAACTTCCTAGGACCCAATTCCGAATCAAGCGTACATTCATATTCATAGATTCTATCAAAGTATGTTGAGTTTGAAAGCAGCATTCCAGCCAGTGCTATGGTGAGATAGTTTTCGTGCCGCAGACGTACCTGTTTGGTTTGGAAGTGTAATCGAAGTTTTCGAGAAGTCTCATCGAATCTGGATACTTTGTGTAGCATGGGGTAAACCGATGCTTGCCATAATATGGGTACGTTGTTACTACGGAATGATTTGAGTTGTGATAGGTATAAGGTCAAATCATAATTTGAATTCATATTTGACATTTCAATGGAGACTGGTTCAAAATAACTGCATGGATTACAGTATCTGCACAAGTAAAACCACTTAGGTTGAATTGTGGTTCCAATGACACTTAGTTTTGTTACCAGAAGGTCAGCATGAAATGGGAAGTCGAATTCCACATCCCAGCGAAGATAGTCATTTAAAAGATATGTAAATGTTCTTAACCACGGTAATCTATCATTTACTGAATTAACAACCTTTGAATCTGAAGACAAAACTAGTACGCAGAATCGCTGATGAGGTCTGGCACGGTAATAGTACACGCTCTTGTGGTCATATTGCTGCCTTCTAGGTATCCCAAAAAGTATATAGCTTCTTGGTAACTTCAGTTTGTAAACCAAACGGTGATACCTCACAAAGGGAGAGTCATAATTTCTGGGAGGGAGAATGTAGAATTGTGCGATGCAATTCCAATGTTTTATCTCAACTGCAAAATCAACGGTAGTATTTGAACCAGTAGCATGAAAGCAGGAGTCAAATATTTTTCCTTCAGTACAAACGTAGTTTGATGTTACCAATGGAAGCTTTTGGTTAGGCAAATCAATTGATAGGTAGTTAACGAGATGGACTAGGCAGCTGGAAAAATATTCGAGATATTCCGGTAATCTATGGAAGCAGTCAGCTTCTTTACCATCAGGGACGGCGAAATTACCACAGAGTACTGGAGTCAACAGCGGAAATATCGTAGAATGAATTTCCAGAAAATTCATTTCGATTTCCTGATTTACTTCAGTTTTTAAAGTAGATAAACTTATATTATATTATTCGAAGATATACTGCTCCAGATATTATTTTTGTTTCGATCTGTCGACAAAGGCAAGTTGCACCACCGTCCTAAAATACATGTTTGAATTAAGATGTTCCCTTTAAACGAATATGCACTTCTTTTTACCTAGAGGCTACATGCTGAGTTATTAGAAGTGCCAATTGAATTAAATTCAATGTTATATTTAATTCAATGTTTTTGTTCAACTGCTTACTTATCTGTCGTATGTCGTTTTAAATTGACGGCACTGAAATGGCAGTGTTTTTGTGGGTAAGCAATAAATGGAGTTCACATATTCGCACTGTCATTTTGTGCCCTATCGAAAAAAATATTGTTTCATTTTAATTGAGCGTTAGTTATTACAACTGCATCCATGCTAGTTCTGCATGCTTCCATCAGTCAGAAAACAACTCCAAGTGACAGAAAATTCACTTTTGTAATTCGCGAAACACAGAATTGAACTAGTTTTGGTGTGCATAATATGTAATTTATTCGTTAACTCTCCTTACGTGTCAATCTTGAAATGGTATACCTAATATAATTTTGACCACTCTGGGACAAGTAGAAGCTTTTGTATAACGTGTTGCTTAACTTTATGGAAAAAGGAGTATTCGAGTTAATACTTTGAAGGATGCTTCACCTCCACTGACATATGTAAACGGACAGGTGATGGTGACGTTTGTAATGAGCTATGCAAAATTTAATGAAATCGAACAGTATTGCAGTCGCCAACTAAAGTAATTGTGAATAAACAACAAACCATAAGTAAGCATGAAGCAAGCGCGTTTGTTACGTGTTTAAAGACAATATACAATTTTTCGTTGAACGGTTTTCAAAAATATTGAGTGGGTTCTTCACGACGTCGTTTATATGAATATGACACTATATGCGATAAAATATTATGGTATTGTATCCAAAGTCGACTAGCATGAGAAAAGCAAAGGTAATGAAATTGTAATTTGCAATTGTTTTACTAATTGTTAGAGTGAAAAGTTTTAATTGCTAATTAGTACACTCATGTGAATGGTATATCGTATTCATATTGTATGGCTGGGTAATGTAGCATCGAATATTTTTAATATTTGGGCGTCGAATAAAATTATTTTGGTACTTAAAATTATCGATGTTAGTATTTACATATTCCTTCTGTTTATCACATATCAACACCGTTTAGAATCAAGCTCTACTCCTTCCATTAGAATGTCTTTATGGTGCCACCTGAATGGGTTTGACACCGTCAAAGTCTCCCAAAATTGTTGCAGCAAAACCTTTTGGAAACCCACATTAAGAACGTTTGTAAGCATCCAATCGACGTGACTAGAAAATGGCAACGAAACATAATACACGTTAATTACTATACATAATAAATTCATGATTCGCGACTGTTTGTAAATGCAATTGAAGTTACCGGTGTTCATTTTACCGCCAACTTGTAAAAGCTTGGTTCTCATCTCAGCGCAAAACAGCAGTATAGCGATCAAACAGCCAGCTGGAATTATTACGAAAACTGTGACAATCTTTCCATGCAGACGCAGCGTCACATCCGGAGGCTTCCTGTACTCCACAATAAACTGCTTAACCAATTCGTCTGGCGCATAAGCGTATGCATGGGCGTCGCCAGTGCTACGCCATCTCAAATATAGTCTCCGTCCCCACATCTCATCCCACTTCTGTGCAATGCCAGAAGACTCGCTCATTGCTACTCTCTTGGGAATAGCCGGATCCAAATTATTGTACATAGCCCATCCACGTTTCCTTCCAACGAACGTCTCAATTCCCACACTTACCTCATGAAAGTCTATGTCATTGTACGTATACAAGTCTTTGGCAAAGCGCCAAACCTCGCCTGCATTCAGGAAAATGGCCATGTTGTGCCGACAGGTATTAAATCGATTCCAAAAGGCCGAGTCATTTAGTGCCACGGTTACAAGTTTTCCAAAGACCTTCTGCTCCATTGATGCGTTAAACATGGCGGGAGAGGCAACCTTGTTTTCAAGTCGAATGTTAGTGTCCTTCGTATCAAACTGGATGAAGGTGTAATTATTTGTCAGCATTTCGTTCAGAGTTTTTACAGTTACCGGGTGGACAGGTTGCGTAAGTTTGTTGATGTTCTCGCCTCGAAATGTATTGGTGATTACTATCCCAAGAAGTACGAACGGCCCAAGGAGAAATTTCGCTCTGCCACAAGTTGAAACTAGAGCCGTACTCTGTTCCAACAAAATGGAAACTCCTGCAAACAAGATATTTGCCCAACGTGCCCTCTCCTTGCTGTTTGATCTTTTGTTTCGATACATGTAATAAACTTTATAAAGTATCGGAATGCTTATGGCATACGTTATTCCAATCATTGTCCAAACTCGAATTTCAAACGCTTGCACTAAGCCATCAAAGGAGATTAGCCCCGATCTAACTTTAGAGCAGGTGAGCAACTTGAATGCGTTGTAGTGGGTGATCAGAAATTTGTCATAGCCCTGCCCAACTGTATAGACAAGCGTGGGGACATATAAATTCCGGTTTCCTGATTTTCGCCATTGGTCATGGTCGCTAGTCGGACATATCTTAGTGGTTATGTTCGGCCCATATGGTACAAATTGTCGGTCACCGAACATAAGCTCCATCATTGCTTGATGATAGTAACCGTTGGCATAAGTTGTGTCCGTGGGATGTAGCTCCTGGGCTGGGTAATGCAGTTTATGCGTTTTGAATTTTTTAAAGCCACCCGCCTTTGTTTCACGAATCATGCGTCCCGTAATAACGTAGGGACCAGTGAAATTGGATGAGGCATCTTTAAGCCTTGTCAACTCCTTTCGTAATTTCTCGTATGCTGCTTGCGAATTACTCGTCAGCATCTGGCCCATCGGTATACCCTCAACTTGCCAGATATTGCAGTGCGGACGAACGTAGAATAATATTGTGTCCAGCCGTTCGGTCCTATCATTTAGTTCATCGTTTTCGCTGCGTCGACGTTCGGCTTTGATAGTTTGTTGCTTCGTCTTGATGAAGAATATATCCGCATGGTATGGCGAGTCTTGTGGCAACAACTCATTTAATCTGAAATTGTAGAATGCGAGCAGGTACTTGTTAATCAAAGGGTCGCTCTTTTCCTCCACTGCAATGACATATGTCGGATGGAGACTCCGTTGATAATAACGAACTGCCATCATGTCGTTTGTAATGCCCAATTTTCCAAATTTGGTTAATATCCCAGGGATTCGTAGCATTCCGTCCTCGTCAGCGAATCCCGAATATCTATCATCTTGTGTTGGCGGATACAGAAGGAACTGCGACGTACAGAGCCATTTCCTGTACCAAGTGATCATGGAATTGCTGGTACAGTTTGTAAGGGAATTCGAACCGTTTGAAACTGTCCAATTCTTTGCGCTCATCACGCCCTCTGCAAAAATGCCGTCAGTTTTGTTTGACCCACCGACATAACTTTCCGGCAGATCGTATCTGCTTAGTACGATTGGCGAATTGGCCGGATTGATGTGGATGCCTCGAAAGTTCATTATTTGAATCAAGCAATTGTCAAACACACCAATCAACTTGTGGAAATTTTCTGGATTCAAGTTTTTAAATCGTTCTGTTTCTAGTTTTGCCGGATGGTCAACATGAATCCTTTCATTTCCATTTATATTCGGTAGTTGATCTGCGAATATATTTGAAGTAATCAGTTGAATGATGGAAACATATGTTAGAAAAACTTGCTGTGCGCTTCCACGATACATTTTTTGTCTACGGTAAAGTTAATTCTGAAGGGTGGCTGGAAATGGATGCTTGCTACTCATTTCAAAATTTCGATTTGAAATAATTTCTTGAATATGGAAACATTGATAGTTCAAATAAAACACATATCTTCGCATCGCAGTTCAATTTCAGTGGGGTTTGGGACCTTAACAACTTGTCGATGGTTTCTGAGTGTGCTGAGTGGGGATAAGAAATTGTCCACAGTGGAAAAATTCATACGTCTAGCTAGCGAGTTGAAAAAACTGTGTCGACAAAAGATATATGAACAGTTCAAATAACGTAGACGGTCTATTCATGGAGAATATTACAGGAAATGTTCCATCGATTATTTGGTTTCCTGTTCTATTCAAGCAACTATCATCGTCACGATTAATGTTGAAATTCCCTTACAATATAGGTTTCATATAATCCTTATACATACTTAGAATATAAGTTTTGGCTTTCAGTAAAAGCTCTTAATTTAGATAGATATCAAGATATCCATACGTGTAAATATCAATTCTTCCGAAAGTGCCGAGAAGAGTAGAAAAATCATTACTTCTTCGGCTTTGCACGATGATATATGGAGGGCACAAAAAATTCACAACTTTCTGATTGACGTCTACTCATTACTCATTATCAAACATATGTATATTAAATGCGCAATCCGAAGGGGCTGAATAAATTCAGAAAATACCAATAGGCTTATTAAACTCACACATAGCACGATTAGTTAATGGTCGCAGAATGTGGCTGGGCGTAATTGTTCTTTTGATCTCGAATGAATTACATTTCGGCTGAGAATATACTACCTTTTTGAACACCGATCGTTATAAACAAAATCTTGAGATGTCCAATCATGATTGCGTTTGAAGGTAAAACCAATTTATTAACTTACGATAAACACTTTTCTGATTGTTACTGCAGCATTCATTTCTACGCAAAGCAATCTCAATTTGCAAAGGGGTTATTTTTCGTTGGCATGATGGACCCGTTACTTGTACGATAAGCTCAAGGGTAATGATTTTCTAGATAAGAAACTAATAAAAGTATGACATATTCCATCGTGAAAATGAAATTCACTAATTTTCAGAGGCTCTAAATTCAATAAATTCACTTATTTACTACAGATATTTCCGGTTATATTAAAGTTTCTCCGGTCCCAGTAATATACTTCTCTATCGACTTATTGGACATCCATTACATTTTAAATGCGATTAATTCGGACTCGGATGCACTCGGGTCAGTCAACCTTTCGAAGTCAACCAAATGGAAATGGGTCTACGTATTTATTGATTGGAAAACATAATATAATCCTACAGAATTTTTTGCACACTCTTACGCCACATGTCGGATTCGGGTCACATTTTACAATATAGAATTACTACAGGTAAATCACTCATTGTTTTCGTAGTCTGGTGTCTGCTTAATGCAATTGGTTAAAATAATATAATTTACAAATTCACTGGAATCAACAGAAATATGCAAATATATGAAGATGTCCTTCGTAAGACAACGGTAACGGTCACACAACAGAGCGAATACAAATCGGACGGTTTCCTCTATATTTTCGTCCTATTATGCCTATTTGGCTGAGAATTTTCCGCTGATTCTGAATATGACCACATCAAACCTTTCTCTTTTTTATGCTTGAGTATAGAACCCAAAAAGTACGAAAAATAGGTAAATAATGACTGTGATAGACGCTAAGTGGGAGCTGCAAATGTGGATGTAGGGGTTCAAGACAATTACCCATGTCCAATTGCATATAATGAAACTGATTGGCTCAAATTATAAACGTCCCTGGCATTGCATGCATCATAGGTTTAGCAAAGGTTTTTCGATATGTGCTTCCGAATTTTAATCGCATTGAGATTGTACTGACTTCATAACTGTACTTTTATTAGCATGTACCACTAATCACACTTAATAATCAATATAGATGGTTTCATTGTATTTATTTAGTTGAATCAATTTGTTATTGGAGCTTCTCATGAAAAATGTAGTTAGAAATCGGATTTTAGCCTTTCTGACAACTTGTATTACTGAGCCAAATGTGACAGTACTGTGGAGATTCCCTTTAGTAATGCATAAATTATAAACATTTGTACATATGATTCCATAACCTTTCAACATCAAAACATGAATAATTTTGTGTGATGTAACGACAAAAACGAGTGGCAAATAATATCCACGTGTCTTAACTTGCAATGTTCAATGTTTTAAAATTTGATGGCACACATATGAAGATGTAACCTGTGTATATGCGTGATCATCTACCTTCTAAAATTGTCACATTTAGGATGCCTATAATTACCATAAACAAGCTTTCATTGCATTAAGTTGAACGTGGGTAATTTTAATGAACACATATATCCCAATTTTCAGTTCCCACCCAACTTCGGTTCCAGTCAATAAGTACCTAGTTAACATTCTTTCGGAACATCAACGATGAAGAGGCATTCGTTTGAATGTGGCTCAAGCATACATACAATGAAATACAATACTGTTGGCTACGTACCAATTTAATAGTACATTATTATGTCGCTGTGAATGTAGCTTTGTAATGGTTTATTGTTTATCACATTTGAGCTGATGGATGGCGTGTTGCAAAATTTAAAGCCATTATTATGTGAAACGAGTGAAAGGATATAAGTTCAGTTCAACATGGATTAAAGTGTGATTACGCACTGTAAAATGTATGTTTGAAATTCGACAGTTTTATAGCAGACAGATGGATTTGCAAACTTCTGGGCTTTAAACGAAGACGTAATCGGCTTCAGTTTAACTTACTAAATAAATGCGTGATGCGTATTGGCAACAATGTGGCATCAGAGGATGATGCGAAATATGACAGTGAAAATTCAGCGTAATTTCCATTCCCGGAAATTTCCTCATCTGGTAAATCTTCGGAAAGACTGCAAAAGTGGTTAGAATCGTGTTATTTTTTCTTGGCTACATCTGCCTACTTAAATGATGGTTCAATCTTCAATGATCGATTCATAAAGCTTTGCTTTAAATGCGCTTCAAAAGCGGATACATAAATAGTAACTGATATCCTCAATCAGTGTTTCCTTGATTGTTGATTAAACTACCAACTAGTGAAATGAGCGTTTGCTCTTTTAATAAACTCTTAATACGTCACTTCCTCTACAAACGCAACGATGACAAATTTAATGTGAGAACCTTTGGTTACACTTAATTCAAATGTTGATCGGTAAATTGTGATGCGGAAACAAATGCACGCAGAACCATAGAAGGAATTTTCCAATAAGGGGAATTTTCCAATTTTCCAATACTTTTAATTGTGTAGCACATAAACAGGATATTGTATACACTTTATTACTTCCATCTTTACGCATCTTTTGTTGACGAATGAAGATAATGCGAAAGGCTAGAAGTCCTAAATAACTAATGACCTGAGAGATTTAGATAATTGGTTACAAAATTCCCTAGAAACATATCTTCAGGCTTAGTTATTTTGATATTGTATTGTCTCCCATTATTACAATTCGGATTAACACAGGCAGTATCGCAAAAAAATGTTATGTAAAGTAACTTGCAGTGCACAACATGGAGGACTAATATATTATTAATCCCATCCATCCCTTAAATATACATAATGGTACTAACAAATGTATTAGAGAGTGCCACAGCTTCGTTGAATGCATTTGCAATGTACTGAACATCTATAATGGATCCGATAAACTTCCATCCAATTCAATCATTTTCGAATTCAATCTAATTCGAAAATCAATGTTAATATGGAAATCACAATGCGCTCGGCTGTTCACTATGTTACCACTGATTGTTTCAAGTTACAGAAATGTTGTGGTAGAAATAAGAGGATTCTTATATTTAATAAAAACGCTTCCGATACTGAAAATTTTCAAAACATACGTACTCGCATAGTTGCAACTTATCAGACGATCTGTATGAAAGAAACTAACCAGCTGCCAGGTGACCTGCTTCAACTTCGAAAGTTCGGACGGCCTGAAATCTATATTATGGCGTGGCAATTCTTCACGGTAAATGGTTGACGAAACATTTTCAGAATATGTAACATCGACCATTAATGGTATTTTGGATTCACTGGGTAATATAAATTAGGTTCTACATATCCCTGCCACCGAAAAAGACGAAAGTGGTTTTAGTGTTGCTGCTAGTGTATGCACTTAACGATCGGTGATGCAAAATTGTTTCTATGGATTCCTTGGCGTATGTGCACAATCACCAAAAGTAAGAAAGGTCGAGAAAGTTTTGAGGAATGCAGACGAGCTTATTAGTATTAGAAGTACTGCACAAGGTTTTAATTTTATCGTGATCTGCCAGAAATCATTATTTCATTTGATGACGTTCGTTCATCCATTGACACGACGAGTAAAACAGTAACAAACCGTCGTCATATTCATACTCATGAATGCCTGGAAACAAGTAATCCATTTCATCTATCTAATCCGGGGTACGTGGAAATGGCTGTAATCATCAACAGTCAATTGAACTCCATTAAATTACAGTTCCTACAATATACAGATGGCCATCATATTATGAATATTATATCATCTTATCCCTTCTAGTACTCATTTATATATTATGCAGGTCGACAGACTGGTAAAATTGCGAATAACTTCAACATTTAATGTGCGCTGGGTTCACCTTTTAATTTCTATGTATTAATAATTGTACTAAACTAAAGATAACAATGATTTTACTCCGCATTCTTCTCATTTGGTATGAAAAGTTTCAAATGAAGTGACTGTATCACAAATTAAGTACAACCTGCATACCTTTGAACAATTGCGTAATATGATTAGGCGGTTAGTAATACAATTAGCTTGTTAAATTAGTTAACATGCCACTTGTTACCGTAGATGTAAATATGTATGAATTCAAAAATCCCGCGCTACTGCAGCTGAAACACACACACAACCCAAAAATTGAAACACGAAAAGAACATCTAGTTTTATGACTTTTTTTTTACAAATGTGGTATAAACCTGTCAGTGACACCAAATTGCTTCTCATAAACATAATCTAGGATTATGATGATGTCAGTTTCGCAAAATTTGGGCTAGCGAACAATACTTTAGTATATTATAAAGTATGTATATCATTTATTCCAAGTCGATGGAATTCCGTAACTATTCTGGGGTACTTTTTCCAATTCCGTTGAAAATTATAGTATCATGACCTACGTATAAAGATTGACTCACGAGTTACGAAACCAGATTCTTTACACCTAATTCTGAAAATTTGATAAGCATTTCGACTCTTCATTCTGGAGATAACAAATTCTTTAAAAAATGCAACTATAAAATAAATGAACATTCTCCAAATTGTGGATGTGAAATAATCTCAAATCCGCTTGATAGTATAACGTTTCCCGCTACATTATGACATATATACATTTCTCAGCGGCAAACGTAAATACACATATCATAACTGCAACAACGTAAACGACAAAAATCACAGATACACGCCCATCATGTAGACTAAGCGGCTCAACAATCGTGTCGACATATACGGCTGTCTTTGATTTAAACATGAACCAATCCTGTGCTCGATTTGTGCTTTGAATGCGATAAAAGAAACTCATCCAATATTGATGAATCCCGTTCGCTTCAAGTCTGTAAAGAACGTCTTGCATTTCGGATGTCAGGAATGAGGAATCGTTGACCCCAATTTCACCGTCCCGTTTCCCTACCAAAATCCAACCTTCTGAAGTGGAATAGTCTTTACTCAATTTATCTCCCATATGACAGAAACGCTTCAGATTCTTTCTGCCTTTCCTCATGGCAGAGTTTTTATTCTCAGCCGTGGCAAGTACCCAGTATCCCATTATCTTTGGAAAGGGTAAAAACAGCACAGTTTGAGCATCCCGGGCCACAGATCGTATTAGTTCTTCGAGGGAATTTTTCATCCGTATTGAATTAAGAAGACGATGCAATGTGGAGTTATTTGGAAAATTCGAAGCCATCAAATACGCCTGGGATATTATTGTTTTAAAATATCCCTCGTTAGTGTACACAAAGTGATATTTTCGAGCCGCGACGTCATCAAGATTCCGCATCACGTCTTGTTCTACAGGAGCAATCAATAAACTTGTTAGGGCTCCAGAGTAAAGGTTACTTAGAATTAGGCAGACGAACATCCACAAGATTAGTAATTTGCTCCGAGTTTTCATTCGGAAATAAGTATAGAAAAATGGTGCAATTGTTTGAAATAATGCGGAGTCAATTCCAAATGCTCGTTTATGGCCGGCCAACCTAAAAACTATCATCATTGCAATCGCACTGGTGATTACGTACAACCACGCCATTTTTCGGTAGGGTAAAATCAAAAGGTAAAAGTTGAACGGCGTTAGCCTCCTATCTACGTCACAGTACAGGAAATTGTAATAATTGTTATTTAACAGTGAAAGCGAAGCTCCTGTGTCCACAAATGGATAATAAAACTTTGCCGAAAGAGACAGAGCTGTGAAGGGAATTATCAGCCCGGCATATGAACTTTGGTTAATCTTCCCAGAAGTAAGATCACTGAAGTGCACTACAGTGGGCGTGAAATTGGCAATACTGGCCAGCTCGGTTACCAGTTTACCAATTGCAAGTAGAGTCCTGTTCCTTTCAAGGGTCATTCCCGAAAAACCGTAAATGTCTGCCGATCTTGCTTTAGCCATGGATGCGAGCATGGATTGTGTAAGAAATCCCGGATGCCCGATTAAAACGGGCATTCCATTTAGGTTGAGTAGCAGTGAGCTCAGCATTGCATCTAGGTTCACGCGTAAGAGCTACGACGTCAATGATACGTTTCAAACTTCAATTGTGGATAAGCTGGATTTATCCATTATTTCAATGTCTTCGCTGAGAAATTACAGAAGGTGTGTCTTGTTTGTTACTATGGTGAAATATTTGAATAATATCCACCTGACCAATTGTTACGTGACCATTTCGTGACGTTATTGTATTAATCCTATTATTGTATTTGCATGATTCAACATGATCTATTCTTACGTTAAGGGAAAATTGACAAATGTTTCTGTTGTCTAGCAGGCGAAGGATGTACTCACAATAGATAATTTCGTTGGACATGAATGTTACGCGCGCGGACACGCGATCAAGTGGATTCAAAAATTGTAAGAAATGACGACAAAATACAGTATTCATTGTACGGGAGGAAAGGGACAAACGTGAGTCAAGTTGAACAAAGGAAAACTACGTCGGTGAATGATTATAAACGATACTGTTTATTATTAACCAAAATGAGCTGTTTATTATAATTGCAATATCATATGCTGCCATTAACCTTTTTGAATATTGTTGTACCGTCGATTAAAAGAACATTCATAATATTTATGCATTGAGGTTTTAATTACGCCAAAACTTCCAGCGAAAGAACGACGCCGGTCCATTAATCAAATTTCTGTTTATAGTCGATACCGGTTAAGCTCATTTAAGTGCTTATCTTCCACCGGCGACTCTTCTTCTAACAGAGAAGGGACACTCTGCGAGGATCCTGGTAGTTGATAACCACTTCCCTTGTGATACTCAGACTCCCCAGGATACCTTCCCCGTACAGGCTGCACGCAGCACTCACAGAGCCGAGAAGGATTTGGGGGGCTGGCACCGGGATTCGATCCCGTGACCAGTGGCCGTAAGTCAGGTTTGCTGCTCACTGCACCACCTTGCCCCCCTTTGCCGGTCCATTAGCTATTGTATCATAATAAGGTAACTGTATGTTAGGTCACTGCTGTACCCTATTGTACGGTGGTAGCTTTAGATACTTGACAGGTTGTTATTACAATCGCTTAACCGGAGGATTTTCATTTTCCGCTTTGGTGAAATTTAAAAAAATGTATCAAAATTCCGAAAAATGGTGGATCCATCATTCCGTACGCAATAAGTATTAAATATTAGTGCCTCAATAATTTCACATATAAAGTAACTCCCATCTAGGCAGTATATATCAGTATCAGTAATACAGAGTTTCCGAAAATGTACCTTTGTAGAACCTAGATATTGATTGAAATTGATTGAGAAAATCCTTTTGGAGCGACTTATATCATATTTTTGAGGACTGGGCTGTGTTGGATTTAACATAATTACAATAAGTGAAATAAGATATCACACCTCCAAAAAATATCTCCGAAAATTGTTTCTGTTCGGAGAGTATTCATGACCGACATGATGCGAAAGATAAATTGCTCGGCGGAAAATGTAAATAAACACAGGATTACCGCTATCAAATACACGACAAAAATGACCGATACACGTCCACCGTCCAGACTGAGTGGCTCAACAATCGTGTCAACAAATACTTTTGTCTTTGATCTAAACATGTACCAATCCTGGGTTCGATTAGTGCTTTGAATACGAAAGAAGAAATTCATCCAGTAAGCATGCATCCCATTTGCCTCAAATCTATAGATAACGCTTTGCATTTCCGACGTCACAAATGACACATGCAAAGCCTTGCTTCCAGTTTCACTGACCCGTTTCCCGACCAAAATCCAACCTTCCGGAATGGAATAAGTCGAGGATAGTTTTTCTCCCATGTGACAGTATCGCTTCAAACTTGATCTGCCTATCCTTCTGGTAGCTTTTTCATTTTCCACCGTTACAAGTTTCCAATATTTCATTGTCTCTGGAATTGGCAAATACAGAGCTGTGCGAGCATCCAGCGCCACCGAAGCCACAACCTCCTGCAGCGTATTTTTCATTTGAATTGCACCTACAAGGCTTCGTATTGACGAGTTTGAAGAAAAATCAAAATGGCCGTGTCCATCAAAGTTGTAAAGAAACCTTCATTGGTATGCACCAGTTTGTATTTTTGTGAGGCGACGTCGTCCAGAGCCCGCATCACGTCCTGCCCAACGGGGGAAATTAGCAAACTTGTTAGAGCTCCAGAATACAAGTTGCTTAGAATGAGGCAAACGAACATCCGCAAAACCAGGAGTTTACTTTTGATGTTTTGGCGGAACGTTGTCCCGAAAAATGGACCAATTGACTGAAATATTGCCGAAGCAATTCCAAATCGCTTAACACGACCAGCCATCCAAAACACCGCCGTCACCGAAATGGTACTGATGATAACAAAAAGCCACACGTTTTTCCGATATGGGAGAATGGGAAGGTCAAAATTGAATGGCGTCAACCTCCGATCCACATCGCAGTAGAGAAAATTATAATAATTGTTGTTTAAAAGCGAAATTGATGCTCCGCTGTCCGCGAACGGATAATAAAAGTTTGTCGCAAAAGATACAACTGCAAAGGGAAGTAGTAGCCCTGCGTATGCCTTTTTGTCCACCTTTCCATTTGCAAGGTCACTGAAATGGACTACTACAGGGATGAAATTGGCAATACTAGCACGAAACAAACACATTCGATAACTTGCTTGCTACTTGTTTACATTGACATGTAAACATACAGTTCACCTTCAACTGGTATCCATGAGAAGTTCTTGCCTTGGCACGATGTATTTGGTATGTTCACATTTTTAAGTTGGAAGGAATTTTGTTTTTGCAGAGCGGTATGGTCAATAAACCAGCTTACATCGATCAATTTTCGAAAAATGCGACTTTTACATGAATTTACAAAACAAACAGCTAGTAAAGCAAACCTGAGCATAGTGATAATTTATCACTCAAGTAATTACAAAATATATTTCTATCAAATTACTGTCATGGCAGTTGCGACTTGTCAATTAAGCTCACAAGAGTCCCGTCTAACTTACCGTATATCAAATATCAACGTCTCTTGTATTAGTTGGTATGCCTTCCAGTTATATTTCTGTTACAGATTACATTCGTACTTAGCTGCAGGTTATTCTGATGAATTGCATTTCACTGTATCGAAATTGCATAACGAAATATTGAAACGACAATTCAACCATTTAAACCTCTGCTGAATGCAATACATACATATATAATGATTTTGCAACTTTTCTACGTTACAAACTGGGTGTATATTAATTATGAAGGAAGCTTTAGAGGTGCATTCCTTCGCATCTTAAATTTCTTCAATTACTCATATCAGCAAAGTGAATAAGGCGGTTACTTTGCAACTTCATTGTGTGGTCATTCTATTCATTGAGAATTTTGTTTCTTAAATCATGTTCAGATGGTAGTCCCATTACATGCTTTCAAAAGAAATTTTTCAACTTCTCAAGAAGAAATTTTATCAAGGCTTCACCGACAAATCTTTGATTTTATGACCCAATGTGCTTATTTATGTAACTAGATATTCCAGTTGTTTTTAATGTTCGGAGGTAATTTTGTATAAAAAATAATGGCACAATAAATGCCTCGAACATGTGAAAATATAGTCATTTCAATTTCTGCATAATCGCATTCTTTTCACTTTTTATATTATTGGCAACTCATGCATCTCAAGTAATACACTGTAAGGGAGAACAATGTTACCATATCATAGCTACATTCTGGACTTTCTGGACTTTAGTCGACATCAGTTGATGAACGTAACTGTGAAATAAAGCACTAAGGATAGGTTACGTTGCCTTTAAACGAACGGAATTACTCACAGGTTAGGTTTCTAGACTTAACAAATAAATCTCAATAAATACAAATACAGCCATCCATATGTTGTTTGTCCTCATAACTTTCAGTATTTCAAAAGCAACTTTCGAGGAAACGTATTATATACCTGAACTCAGGAACACTTGAGACCCATAAATGTATATTCAGCTCGAGTGGATATATATGGTTCCAAAACTGTCATCATATTCGCGATGATCCATATATAATTAAACGGGATAGAACTGGCGAAAATCGGCAAAGTTTCCTGATCCATTTAACAATAAGCTTAAGAAGTGGTGCGAAAGATGCATTTGAACATGTTTATATCTACTACATGTAGTTTACAGGCAGTTGTCAGTCAAACTTCGAATTACACTTAAATGGTCCACGGTTGGTCGCCTTCATGATCAGTCTCTCGGTATAGGTCATACAATCGCAAGGTCATTTTGATATCATCTAGTTCAGCTTGAAATGAATTTGTGGAATGCGATAGAGTAATTTTGGCCACTAAATTACCACTAATATAGGCGATGCCACTACTCTGTTGAATACTATTGAAAATCTGGTCGAAGTATAAGTATAACGAAGTATACATGCTATGGACATTGGATAAAAACAACAAAAAATCATATATCTTAAAATGTTTGATCATTATTTTTCTTGAATGTCTAATCATTTGAAACGACTTGTTCGCCGGTACCTCACCTGTTCATTAGGAATATGACAATTTGGCTGCAGTTTTCAATTGTGCTGCTGCGATCACCCAAATTTTATGTTCCATCAATCGGAGATCCCAAAAGTAATGTCAAGGTTAAAGTGATACGATGTCAACAAGAAGCGCTGAAAAAGTTCAAACAATCATAACATCTTGTATGTTGCTGATACTGAATTCGTTATTTAATTATAAATAATTCAATTTGGTTGGTTCTGTCCGTAGTTTGCCGACATACCGGGATGACTTCCACTGACAACTGAATTGCGGGAGTATAGCATACAAGGGCTTGTTTGGAACATGTTGAAACGATGTTTTGAGTTTTGCTAAGTGTAAGTTATTTTTTCACCATTGCGAGCGAAAATGATAATCACGATAAGATGTTTTCGACCACGTATTATTCAACATAGTCTACGGATTTGGATTACTAATCACCTTAGCGAAAGATAAATCTCTACATGTCGGCACGATTATAGAGGAGAAGCTGTATGGTACGGGATGGCCTTATGTTCAGTTTATACAACGAGATACTTATGATGTTGCTAAAAATCAAAATTTGACAGCGTCACAAACAGCGACTTACATTATTGAAGTTGCAGAAATGGTTGACAAAAACCTTGTGGGTATACAACCAGAGGTTGACTTACTTCTTCTTGGACAGGTGTTGAAATTGGTGAAATACTTGACAGTATTTAACATAATGCCAAGAATAGAGCAGGTGTACTGTACCAGCTACTAAATGTATAAACATTTGTAATCGTATTACCTATTTCCAAAAGAACGTCAAATCAATCAAATCGGATCAAATCAAATCAATAAGAGATTTGGCCGAAATATGTAGTAGGTAAGCAGAATGTCAAATTGAATTTAAATGGCTGGTTACTACATAAAAACCGCTATCCGATTAGTTTTAGATGATTTGCGACACTAGTAGTTTACTTAATCAATAGATTAAATATTTTACAAAAATCGAAAAGTTCAATTTCATAAAATATAATGGACTTCCTACAAATCTAAAACTACTCATTTCATCAGTTAATTATAATACACTTTTTATAATCACCAGGGTCTTATCCAATGCAAATTAAACATACGCCAACCACACATTAATTCCACAAAATCTTGATGACGTAGTATTTCCAAGATCAGAAAGGTGACGTCAACATGTTTTTAAAAGTTTGGTCTGAGTTAATGGCAAAATAGAAACAGTTAAGGAACACTTATTGTCAAAGTTTCAGTCATGTAGCTTGGATATTTTGGAAAATATGAACATTTGTGTATTATCAAAAATGACAAAAAGTTTGCAAGTTGTGGAGGCCACAGTTGTTGAGGTAGATATCCGAGATTTTGCATAGACCAAGTTAACTTAAATAGAAAATATGCGATTTTCTTATTTTTCTCAAATTGCGTTGTTTAAAAAAGTTGTCATGAAAATTTTCTTAATTTCTAGACTATTTTGTAATTTCTACACTGTGACGCCGAACATGTAATGCACGACCACGAAACTAAATTTTGCGACGCCACCTGTTTTTTTGCACAAAAATTTGAAAAATAAGATATAAATTCGGTTAAATTTTACTTGGAAGTGTTATTTCTTGCGAAGAAAAATCGTAAAAGTTTACATATACAGCAAAACGTGGCAAAATTATGTATTTTTTCTAACATTTCTACATCAAAATGTAAGAGGCACCGCAAAATTCAGTTTCATGGTCGTGGATTACATTTTTGGCGTCAGAGTGTAGAAATTGCAAAATAATGCAGAAATTAAGAAAATTTTCATGACAACTTTTTTAAACAACGCAATTTGAGAAAAATAAGAAAATCGCATATTTTCTATTAAAGTCAACTTGGTCTATGCAAAATCTCGGATATCTACCTCAACAACTGTGGCCTCCACAACTTGCAAACTTTTTGTCATTTTTGATAATACACAAATGTTCATATTTTCCAAAATATCCAAGCTACATGACTGAAACTTTGGCAATAAGTGTCCTTTAACTGTTTCTATTTTGCCATTAACTCAGACCAAACTTTAAAAAATATGTTGACGTCACCTTTCCGATCCTGGAAATACTACGTCTGATAGTAATGGAGAAAAACCAACTAGTGATTTAAATTACATATGTTATCGCCTAGTTTCAAAGTCGAATACGCTTTTCTATTTTAATTCATCTGAAAGAAGATAGGGAAGTGGATGGTATTTCAAACATCATTTGCACTACTGCTTCATATTATGGAGGCCTCCGGCGTCGTCCAGCTTTAGCTTAAAATGAAATGTATTTTTAAGTTTTTCAAACGTATTTACTATAAATTTCAACAGAAAAGAGGTTCTGCTAAGGTTCCTTGAATTTATGTAAATTCTGCTCTACTGTAAAATCATAATGTCTGTATCAATCCAAACGAACGCATTCCGTCTCTACGACCTCTTATTCAAACCGTTTCTCTGTCCCTTGCCCGTTCAATGGGATTCGAAATACGAAACTATTTTCTTGGATAAGAAACCATATCGCACAATTTGTTTCCTATTCACAGTTTCCTTAATCGTGATACTTCTGCTTGCCTGCATCTACGTTGTGCTAAGTTATCTAACATTTAAAAGCGAGCGTAAACATATGGGCGTTGGGATTGCTTTGATTATGAGTATCGGCGCATTAGCTTTGTCAGTTGCTTTAATCTCCGTTTCAATATTTGCGCGCCACAAATATTGCCATTTGGGACTGAACGCGCTGGCTGCTCTTAAGACTCGGATATACCAAGGTTGGTTGTATGAATGCAAAAAAATTATATGTAGTAATAATTATGAATGTTTTAATTGTCGTTGTTTAATTTGTATCAGATTTTGGCGAACGTGACCGCACAGAGCTAATCGATCTCATGTTCCTTATGACGGCATTTATAAGTTGGGAAATCCCAGTTGTTGTAATAATCAGCTGTTTCTTATTTCACTTTGATCCCCACTACAATATCCTAGAAGACATGTCAACGGCTCCCGAATATCGATCCAATTTCGAAATTATTCGCAACTTGGTTATACGATTCCTTTTTCTGTATTTCGGAGTGTTTGAATGCGGTCGTATTCTAGGTCACTGTATACTGGCTGTTATATTTGTCATGGAGAAAACTGTGCGAATAGTACGCGTATTAGTTTTGCACCATGAGAGCATCTCTGTGGAAAACATATCTTTGTATTACGACCAACTGCTTCTAGCTTACCGACCATGCGAGCAGGTTTTACTGGAGGGACTTTCCATGGCAATTTCTTTAGGATATTGGACAATCATCATCATGGCATTTATGACAATCGAAGGATATCATTTGATTCCCAGAATGTTTTACTATCTAATCCTATGCTTCTTAATTTCATTTTCGTGCGGGGGCTTGATGATATTAAAAACGGTAACTTATGTTGGTGAGAACTGCAGAGGAATTGTAGAGAAAAGTTTGAAGACTGCGGAAAGGGAATTGAGAAGTGTGTTCGTTGTGAACCGAAAAGCAAAGCGGCAGATATATTACAAAGTTAGGGGAATACGGAAATTATCGTTTTGGTACTATCCGTTTATGGAAATTGATAAAAACTTTGATTTTCAGTTTTTAAATAATTTATTCAGTCGGCTTGTCGATGTTCTAATTTTAATTGATTTTTAAAACAAAATTGATTTCCTAGCGGGATTGCTAGTTCACACACCAATGCAAATTTTAACGCAACACAGAGAGCTAATGAATTAAAGAATACAATTTGTGTACGTATAATACATAAGGTAAACCGTTTTATTTATTTGTAGTAGGCGCTCAATGAAAGAAATTGAAAGTCACCTTTTCAATTCATCTGAATAAAAAATCAGGTCAACGATCCAGCCCAGTACATGTGAGCGGAAACATTATCCATGAGACTGAACTAATCCAAATCAAATTCATTTGCATCTTAGCACTCGATCAATCCTTTTATTCTATTTTGCTCCTGAATGCATTTTTGTATTTTATAAATTCAATGGAATCAATCCATAAACTACCTTTTACAGAAATGGGAGTTGATATTGTATCTCCTCCATAGCGTCTAATGAGGGCATTCATCATAAGATGGTACATTCTAACGAAGGTGGCGTTATTGAACACGCAAAAATGCATCGTCATAAATAAACTGAAGACACGATAATATTAGAGAAAATATCATGGACTAAACATATTCAACAAACTGCGCAAGTTTGCTTATAGGCCATTCAGGACTTCCGGAGATATTATCTCACAAATACCCAAGTCAAGAATACTAACAAATGTAATATTAAGCAGTATCATGCTGACTTCAACTTGTCCAATTTCAAATACCTACTCTTTTCTACTTACAGTCTCCAGAACTATAATATCTTATCCAATGGGAAAGCTGTACATCTGCTGTACATCAGCTGTACTGCACATCTTCGTTGCTTTTCGGTTAAACTTTGATGCATCTTTAAAAACGTATTGAGCAACATTTTTTGGCTGAAGCCACAAAAATCATGACATTCTCGGATTTTCTCAAAATTTGGTACAGTTATAGAGACTGATGAGTTACTCTGGTACCAAATCGATTTTTGTAAGAAAACTTCAATACGTGGTCTCCGCACCCAGTAATCCGGTTCTCCCGCCAGTCCAAGGGCCATAACTACGGCCCAAGATCGAAATTGGAAAATCTGAGAAAACACACCCTGTATTAACTCATTGGCAACGTACTGCTTTTTAAATCATCGAAATCTGTCAATTCTGGCGGTTTCAAGAACGTTTTATAATACTTCAGATTGTCAGTTTTTAGAGCATTTTTTCATTATTTTGTTCATTTCATCACTGAATTTTGCACAAAAATGACTTAATTTAGTTTGATTAATAATGCTCTAAAATCGTCCAGAATTGACGGATTTCGATGATTTAAAAAGCAGTACGTAGCCAATGAGTTAATGCAGGGTGTGTTTTCTCAGATTTTCCAATTTCAATCTTGGGCCGTAGTTATGGCCCTTGGACTGGCGGGAGAACCGGTTTACTGGGTGCGGAGACCACGTATTGAAGTTTTCTGACAAAAATCGATTTGGTACAAGAGTAAATCATCAGTCTCTATAACTGTACCAAATTTGGAGATAATCCGAGAATGTCATGTGTTTTGTGGCTTCAGCCAAAAAATGTTGCTCATTGGCTCAACCGAAATTGCATTTACATGACAGATGGATGTTCGTTATATTGAATGAGTCCTTAATATGGTACAGTGCGAATTTATTTCTGACACGTTCACGGAAATAAAGTTTTAACTTGGAACAATGTGTACACATTTGATCAGAATATTTTCTCTCCAATATTAAGAATAAGAACTCATCAAAATACTCCTTCTAAAAGCGAATAACCAATAAGGTTTACAAAAACCTGCTTATACAAATTCTCTCTGTCAGCAGGGGAAAACTACTACGTCGTCATGGCCATGAACTAGTTACTTCAAGTAATGCAATTGGCGTAAAATAAGTGAAATTGAACAAGCAGACGCTTCTATTTAGAATATTGTACAATAACATTCACATCAGAGGTTTCACGGATAAATCCATTTGGATCTTAACAAACCAAATCATAATTACATTTACAAAAGATTTGCATTTAAACGTATTAATGTTTAGTTTCAAACAAGCGGTCTTTCCCAACATCTTTAAAACCTGTTCGGGTGGAGATCATTATCTCTGAAAAGTGGAACAAATAGTTTTACTCCGGGTGGAGGACAGCTCCAAGCCGTTTCTAGAATTTGATAGTATATCCAGTTGGGTTTGTGGGAATTAACATTTTAGCTCCATGAGTATATTTACTATAGAAATAGAATTGAATAATAAAATACAACCGACGGCAGGTGAAACCTAATACCATTGATATTCATATTGATTAACTACGACACTTTTTGAAACATCGACTTTTATTTTTAAACTAACTAGTCACAAATTACATTGGACCAACCGGATGAAAACATTTGATAAGTATAAACAGCAAAATACGTGTACTGTAAACAGAATGGCGTCAGCATCGAGAACATGATAAGCACTATACTGTTTTTGTTCTGACGTTTTGCTTGAAACAAAAAGAAGCGTGAAAATATACGAAGAGATGAAGAGAAAATAAATAGATGGAGCAAACTTCATAGGTGGGCAGATATCTACTATGAATTTGGCTCAGCAGAAACTCACTTTCATTGTATTCGTTTATGACTAGAAGTATAAACACATACAGTAAACCAGTTATAAATATATATCCCGAACAGGGAGTATTTGGGGAATTTCAAATCTGATGAATGATATCTTAATAATCTCTTATTATATTTTGCCTCGTAGTAGTTTTGATATTAGTTGATTCGATGTAAAGATTTGGAATTGAGAAATGATGCCGCTCGAGATGTATTACAAAACAATATTAGCACAATTTGCAAAATTATAATGAAGAAAAAATGGCCAAAACTCACTTGAATAATACTTTGAAGCATGTATGTATGTATGTATGTATGTATTTTGGGGTAGAATTTATAAAATAAAAGAAATTCTGCTAAGGAACCCATATATAATGAGTTATTTTAGACGCCCCCCTTCATACACTCGCTTATTGCGATTGCTGTTGTGTCACCAGGCTCCCCGTAAGGCTCTGACACTTGAGCCTACCAGAGAATCTAATGAATAGTAGAATGCTGGCTGGGGTAGCCGTTGTCTATAATGTATCAATGCTCAATTTCTGAGCACCGAATATCCGATGACGGACTGAAGCATACTGTGCACAATCGCAAAGGAAGTGCTGTGTGCTTTCATCCGCCTCTCCACATGAGCATAATGGAGACTCCACGGCACGCATTTTAAAAATGTGTGCCTTTAAAATGGAGTGTCCGGTAACTATCTGTACAAACATCCTGAGCATTTCCCTGCTTAGAGAATCTACAAACTTATGAATTTTGCCACTCGGCAGTGTCAGAACACTCTTCGTTGTTATGCGTCCTAAATGTTTCTCCCATGATGTTACATGCTGGGTTGCAGCTCGCCTATTTATAGCGTTGCTGACCACCTCAGGAGAAACTGGAAGCAAAGGTTCGGGCCCAAAAGGCATGTGTGCTGCCGCTTGTTTGGCCAGCATGTCTGCCATTTCGTTGCCGTGCAGGCCCGTGTGGGCCGGTATCCACGAAAGTTTCACTTTGTGTAGCTTGCCGAGTTCCAACAAGTTGGTAAGGCATTCGTACACAAGAGTTGTCATATACCAGCAGCTCTGCAATGCTTCGCTTGCTGATAGCTGTCGGAATAAATGAATACGTTATGCTTCCCTTGGAAACCTGCTATCATTGTTGATGCAGCCGCCGAAAGGGCCATAACTTCGGCTTAAAAGACAGTTACATTGACGCCAAGAGGTATCTCTTCCTCCCAGTTTTCGCCTTCATATTGTATCGTAAAAGCGGCCCCAGTGAGATTGTCATGGCGCGAGCCATCTGTGAAACACACTATGTCCGATGGGCAATGTGTTGGCTCCCCACTATCCTCCCACTGGCTCATTGACATTGTTTCAACTTCAAAGTTGAGTGCCCTAACTTCTCTTTTGCAACGATAGTCGCAAGGATATTGTACCTCTGGTACGGAAGTTGAATAACTAATAATTCGACTAGTGTGTGGCTCCTTCTTTACTCGGTTGCCATAGTTTAAAATTAAAAGTTGGCCATTCTGCCGTAGTCTATGCATCGTTTCCAGTGCGATCCGTTCTGCATATACTCTTATTGGCTGAAGGCCCATTAGGCATTCTAGAGCAGCAGTTGGCGTTGATCTCATTGCTGAGGTCATCATCATTAACGCCATACGCTGTGCTCCTTCAAGTTTCTTCACACAATTCAATTTAAATACCCCAGGCAGCCAGCACATAACGCCATAAAATAGCATTGGCCGGACTATTGCCATATAAATCCACTTCATAATTTTTGGACTAAGTCCCCACGTCTTTGCGACGGCTCGTCTACATTGCATCAGGGCGACTCTCGCTTTAGCCGCCTTAGTCATGCAATGCACGGTCCAGTTGAGTTTGCTGTCTAAATACACTCCGAGATACCTAACCGAAGTTTTGTATGCTATTGGAGTGCGTTTGAGCATCAGGTTGACTGACATGTCAGCCTTCTTGCTATTGGTAATTAGCAATGCCTCAACTTTGTCAGGATTAACAGAGAGACCTTTCTCCGTACACCACTTATCCAGAATGTCGAGGCCGCTTTGCACTATGCCACGGATCGTTGATAGATCCATGCCTCTTTGACCGATGGCTATGTCATCTGCAAAGGCCTGACTACGGGATTGAGGTATATCCTGTTGAAGTTTAATTAGTAACTCGTGTACTACACAGTTCCACAGAAATGGCGATAGAACACCGCCCTGTGGACATCCAGCCTCTACCCTCCTCTCCCGGCTAAATATACCGAACTCTGTGTACACTCTGCGGTTCACTAGCATTGAGTGAATCCATCTAATATATAGATAGGGCACATCAAGCGCCTCGAGCGCCTCTATTATATGCCTGAATGAGACCTTGTTGAAAGCGCCTTCTATGTCGGCGAATGCAATCAGAAAATGTTCGCCAAAACTTAGAGCACTTTCAGCGGTGCTGACCAGACGATGTATCGCGGCTTCAGTGGATGAGCCTCTCAGATAGGCGAACTGTTTCGCTGATTTCATTTTTGTAACTAACTCAGGCGTTTTAACCCGCCAATCAATGAGACGTTCCAAAACTTTTAAGAAGAAAGGCGTCAATGAGATTGGTCGCCATGCGTTGGTTTTTTGATAGCTTGTCTTACCCGGCTTTGGGATGTACACTACTTTCGCCTTTTTCCAGGCAGAAGGAGTGTAGCCAAGTTTAAGACAAGCTTCATATAATTGTAGGAGATGTGGGACGACGCTATCCACCGCCTCTTGCACCAAGGCTGGAAATATGCCATCTGCCCCTCCAGCTTTAAATGGCCCAAAAGACAACACTGCAGCCTTTAACCGTCGCTCGGTGAGGCAAGTGTCATCATATGGGGGCAGAACATAAGGTTCGCCTTCTTTGTTGAGGCTAGTGGAATGTTGAGGGAAATGCTCTTCCAGTAGCAGGTCAAGTGACTCCTCCGGAATGGCGGTGAAGGACCCATCCGCCTTTTGTAGTGGACCCAACCTTGCTACAGGATCTGTTTTCAATATTCTTGTTAATCGTGCTGCATCTGAATAGCTCTCTATGCCGGCACAAAAAGTCTGCCAAGAAGTGCCCTTCGCCTTCTGGACCGCCTTATTAAAAGCGTTCCTTGTGGCGTGATACTTATCAATATCAGTAGACTGATTTGTATGTTTTGCTATTCTGAAAAGACGCCGACTTTCGGTCCTAAGGCAAGCCAATTTATTGCTCCACCAGGGATTGGCTCGCCTTCCGGCCTCAGGCGTTTCTCAGGAAAGCAGCAAATGAAGCTAGTTGAGATCGCCTCAGTGACACTGTCCGCTCTTCTTTCAACCTCCTCAGTGGTTGTAAGCGGAATTTGTGGGATCTCACTTAGTTTAAGTACTACTAGCTTCTTATATGCGGTCCAGTTCGTGTGTTTCTTATTTCTATAGTAAATCGGGTTCACCGATCCATCTATAGAAAACCTTATTACTTTGTGATCTGACATCGAATCGCCTCCATCTACTCTCCACTTCGTGAGACTAAAAGATTTGGAGAGGCGAGTGTGATATCTAGGATTTCTTTTCTTATTGCGTTGACGAAGGTTGGAGTGTGCCCTCTGTTAAGGATTTCAAGGCTAGTAGAGCCAATATACTCCACCAACTCTTCGCCCCTGTCATTGGTATTGTCACAGCCCCATAGTGAATGATGCGAGTTTGCATCAGCTGCAATCAGCAGCCTAAGATGCTTCAGTTCGCAATAATCCACAATCCTTTGAAATGAAGCTGAGGGGTGTGACTCACTGTCGTGAGGCATGTAAACGGATGCTACTACTATCCTGACAGATGCAGCCGCTACATCCCTATCGCTAAGGCTGACCAACGGCCACAACTGCAGGTCCCTGGATATGATGAGAGCAGCACGAGGTGGCAATGTTGTGGAAACCGTCTCCACTACATTGCTTCTCAGTCCGTAAACTTTGCCGTTTCGTGTGTATGGCTCCTGAAGAAAGCTGATGAAGCTACCACTCACGTCCGCCGTAAGACAGTAACCCAAGTTATCTGTCGCGGCTACAGAGTGATGCATGTTTAGCTGCCAACAATCAACAGGCATGCGAGCTTCTTACAGGAGTCCATTCGTTGGGGTGCAAAATAAATCGCCTTTCGACGACTTTGGTACCTTTCTTCTCGGTGGTCATTCCTTTTATGCGTAGTCTGGCAAAGCTTTGGGGGAGGGCTTGTACTACTGCATGTATATGAAATGTTTTTATCGTGGTGTGGTAGCATTCTATATGCGACCTGGTATACTTTTTAAAGCATAACCACTGGTGGAAGTTGTTATGGTTACGCAAATGTAACACAATAGAGTAGTTGCAATGATGCAGAATCAATGCCGTGTTAAACTCGTTCGTGCCACCTGAGACGGCCCATCTAAGTGAACAGTCCCATTTACTATAGCACTTAGTGTTGGATGATGTGATATAATATCTCACCACCCACACATTGTGCATAAAAGTTAATTTAACTGACATTGGTTAATTAATCTTTTTTAGGTCCTTTGGCTCCCCCCCCGTCGAGCCGTTCCAATTTTTACCTCCCTAAGCTGTACAAGTCGTCCTAGCATATAATGGGGTTGAGAATCCACCTTTGCCAACGCCTCCAGACAGCCATTCGGAATGCTTAAGTTAATCCAGTATGCTTCTTTGGGTGGAGGGATTTTATCTTTTTTCCCGAAGTATCCTTGGGTAATTTTGATTACCTTCCAATTCGTGGCGCCCAGGTCGGGATTAGAATCGTGAATGTCACGAAGAAAATCCTTATCTGGCTTTTCGCCTTCTACGAAAGTCGAATAAGTTTTTTGACTCAGCTCTTCAGGAAGTTTGCCCATCTCCCAGCACTCGAACTTTTTCCCATCCACAGTGATTGTTGGAGCTTCCGTTCGAACCCATTCAACTGTGGCAGCGTTACAACACAAGATCGTTATTCTGCCCTCTGTATTGAAGGTTCGTTGGAACTGCTTTTTGCTGTGGTCCTCAAGGAGTTTCACCTTCTTAATAAGTTCAGCTCGAAATAGAGCAAAGTGAACTTCAGTGACCGCCAGGTAACCTTTCTCACTATAGGTAAGATAGACAGGCGTCACAACAGTCCGTAGCCTATATTCGGAGCTACCAGATGAGGGCAAGTTTTGTTTTGGCTGGTTTATGGCACCATCTTCTTCTTCAGCGGTTTCCTCTCCTTGCGCCTTTTTACGGCACGGTGCTTCCCCCGGAGTACCAGAAGTACCCCGTTTCCGCTTTTCGGCGTCCGTAGGTGCCGGTGTTGTAGGTTTTTCAGCCTCATTTGAAGGAGCGGATGCAATGTCAGCTTTGGTGGCGGTTTTTGAGCTAGCTTCCCTTGCAAGCCTTTCTTCCGCCCTCTTTTTTGCTGCTGCAATTCTAGCCCTAACTTGGGCTCCACCCCGTTTCCTTCTTTTTTTCTTCTCCTCCCCACTTCCTCCTGTGGCTGAAGTTGGTGCCGTTGGGTTCTCACCCGGCGCATCAGCAGCCTTTTGTTGAGGAATTTGAGGAGTAGTTCCAACCTCCGGGAATGATGGTAAATTTTTCGTTGTTGGTGTGGAGATTTTGAGCAACAAGGTGCCCTTGTTGAGATCATCCTCCTCCTCCAACATTTTCTCCTCATCAACGTCCATATGTGCGTCCATGGGGGAGAGAGGACCTATCAGGTCTTCCTCCTCAATTTTGCTTCGTTTTGGGTCCATCTACGGGATAAGAAATGTATGTATGGATGCATAGCAAAATGTAAACATAATACCTACTTACCCGCAGCTGGATCCACTTCACTGATTAAAATTTAAAATTCACTACATACCTTGGTCCCAGTGCCAATAACCAATAATAAGGGATTTGGGGATCACTTAACACGAAGTTAGGTCACCTTAACCTTAGTTAGTACTCAGCACAGAATATTTTAAAATATTTATTTTATAAAAATAGCGAGAGCTAGCGAGCACACGATGTTCAAGCTTTGGCTTCGCGCCTTCATTACTTTGAAGCATACTCATCAATTGTTTCACCTTTCCTAGCCAGTTTATAATGGCAAGATCGATGGAGTCAAAATTGTCTGGAAATTATTAACGTGGGAAACATGCGAAAGAAGAAAAGGTTACGTTAGATTAGAAGCATAACAAAGGTCAACGTATAAATCGAAATATATATACTGTTTTCATGAACAACGTAGGTTCCTCCTGCTTCAGAATGTTGCCAGTATTTCTGCGAAAATGATTCCTAAAAGCGAAAGAAAAAAAATTTCGACGCCACTATAGCTACAACATCACGGCATCCGAATTTTCATTCAATAAGATGTCTGTTTGCAACACTTGGGTGAGATTGGAGTAAGGACTAACTCAATGTAATATACAGAGGAAGAAGAAACTAACAAACAAATGATGCTGAAGAATTTGTTAACATTAAATTCTGTTTCAAGAACGATTTAGTTAGCGCTGATCTACCAAAAATTATTTTTTTCTCAATTGCTAATTACGCAAGTTTTATGCAAATTTCAAATTAAGTTTTTTAAACTATTTCAACGAATTTTACAAAACCCTGAATTTCCTACAAAGATATTTCCATCGTCTTTGCAGTGCAGAAGAGATTTTGCCGTTTTCTTTAAAATTGCGTGATTTACAGTGGATACCGCACAACGACTTTTCCATGATTTTCGACACCATAATTCAAGGAAAATGAGGGTTGTGGATCGGAAACTGGTATCATTGAATGATAAATAGTGTATCATTTGTTACCTGATACCAATTTTTCAGTTTCCAAAAAATTTTGACGGAGCCTGCTGGTTACACGAATAGTAGCTCCAATACGTTTTTATTGTTGATAGTGAAGGGATTCCACCTTAATTTTTGCTACATACACACCACATGGTGAAGTAAGCTGAGAGTTCACTTTATTACTGGCAATACTTTAATTCAAGTCCCAAGGGAATTTGACATTTTGTTAAAGAAGTTTAAGGTTGGAATGTTTTTTAAGTAAAAAAATATTGTTACTATTTTACCGGCAGTAACAGTCTTAAATGTGTGTCAGAACAGTAGGGGTAACATGAAAGGTTATCTGCAAACAAATTAGGTCAATGTCAAATCTTACACTTAATCGAATCTGCTTATTATAAATTACTACGCGCATACTCGTTTCCAGATAACAAGCTTATTTCTATATCAAATTACATCATTTAATTTTAAAACTATTAAATATCAATTTGTTATTCGATATGAATATACACAATATGGCCAACTCTCGGTTTTGTTAGGCCGACAGTTTTTTTCTATATCCAGATCAGGTATATCTGCTCCTGCCAGTTATCCTTGCTGTCACCCCGGGAAACACAGGTTGGCGTCAGCCTGCACCGCGTTTTTATAATGTTCTTCCAAGTACGTCACTAAGTACTAAAAATTTAAAGCAAGATTGCTATCACAAAGCCACAAATCCAAAAAGCCACAGTCCAAAAAGCCACAAATCCAATAAGCCACAATCAAAAATACGATTAACGGTACACTTTTCTTTCCTTTTTTAAGCCAACCTTACCTCACCTAACCTAAACTAACCTAACCTAACACCAATTAAGCCTTTCCAATAACAGTTTCCTTGATTTTTCGAGTTGTGGCTTCTTGGATTTGTGGCTTCTTGGATTTGTGGCTTTTTGGATTGTGGCTTTTTGGACTTGTGGCTATTTGATACACACCATTTAAAGCAAACCCATTATTGAGCAGCTTTTTTGCTTCAATTCTAAAACCGTCAGTTCTTCGACTTGTATATATTATTATCCCTCCATACTGCATTGCTTATTAGATTTTAAGGCCTTGGCAAACATCAACATATGATACGTTGAAGTTAGTGATAAAAGTCGTCCATAACCATTGACGAAAAGAGTAAAACAATAAGCTTTGGAATATATATTGGAATAATATTTACTAAAATTTGAAACAGATTTATCATGATTGCAAAGCAAATTGAACGCTAGTTCCATGTGATACGCTGATTGAAATAGTATATTTTTTTAAAAATTGTATCAGGAATAATTTGTTCTGCATCCATTTACATGATCTGTATGTATTCCTCCGAAATTAATCATTCCAAGAAAAGGCGGTTATAATGTAAGCATACGTACATTACAGATATGGTAATTTAAATGTTAGTAATTAATGTCGATTGGGGTTGTATAAAATTACTGTTAATACTTCATCTCAAAGTTTAAAAAACATTGTACTTCGTATATGACAGAAGAATATAAGAATATGGGAATATATACAACCTATGATAATTAGGGTAATATATCTACACTGTATTGTTTTACGTACCTCAGCAAATAACACCATCTATTTATCTCTTCATCAAACCATCTTTACCCATCAAGATCTCCCACATCTGCACTAAATAATTATATTGTATGTCACGCAAAAAGTAGGGTTGGAGTGGATCTGTACCGAACTTGTCCGTAGGAAATTGGTTGACAATGGGCTTCAAATGGTCGTCAAGATTATCAAGTTGCAATCATGATAACTGTTACACCTTACCCGTTGCTAACGATCATGTTTTAATAATCAAGTTAGTTGAGACGTTACCTTACTACAAGGATATCATTTTATGTATTTGAATATGTTTTGCAAGAAAATCTCCGTTTAGAAAATTGATCTTTAATGACAAAATAAATAACCTATTCGTAGACATTGTAGCATTGTAATGCAGTTTTACAAAACATTAAGAGAAATGCGACAATTCGTAACTTTAGATTTGCGACTAACGTGCGACTGGCATTAGAAAATATGTGAATCTAATTAAGAGTTTTAGCAACTTTGAAGCTTCGACAAATATAATATACAATAAGCTTCACATACTCCCTTCACATACTTAGAGCAATGCTTTGCATAACAAAAGAAAAGAACATGAATCTTCAGTAACTGCTTAAAAATCTTAGTGCCTAATTTTAAGCATTGGCGTTGACATAGTGATTACAAACGAAGTTCGTTGAATCTTCGTATTTTTAGTTTACCTTCTCGAAACTGTTTTTAAACACATTTATCAAATACAAGTGTAAATAGTACTTCCCGTTAATAAAAAATGCACATTTTCAATTGAAAAGTTTTGCAATTCAACCTAACCTGACCACATAGTCTAGCACACATGACATTCACGTTGAAGTAATTAGAGCGTAATTTACATTCAACTTGTTACTGTTGACGTCCAAATGCAGTGAATAAATAAACCGAGTAGAAACATGCAATTGTTTAATTGAGCTTCCGGGCGCTAATTAATATTATAGTTGCAGCATCATGTTGAAAAATTTACTATTAAGAAAGCAGTGGCGCAACCAGCCCTTAGCTTTGGGTGGGGCAACCCAATATGAATCTAGCCATTAGCGAAAAATTTGATGCTTTCTCGCGAAATAAACGGACCAAACCTTATGAATATATCTTTGATTATTCAATTTCAATCAGTACAAATTATGTACAATTATAGCCGCTACAAAGATCATTCAAGGTGAAACATTAAGGCAAACCGATTTTTGTATTTACTTAAGCGTTTAAAAATTCCAAGAATTACTTGTCAATCTAAACAACAAAAGTTAGGCGATAATTACCAAAGAATTCAAGTTCTTAAACCATGGTACTTCTCAAATACGCTTCTAGACACTTCACAACGCAAAATGTTCTTATAGTAGTTGCCGCTGAAATGTGAAGCATGGATATAATTTTTAAGTAATCGATATATTATATGTTTGATGAATATTGTGTTATAAATCCGCATGATGGTCAGGTTTCAGAGAAACATCCATATTACCGTACAGAAACGTCTAGTCAAGTGTTTGAAACGACAAATGACAGTTCGCATATGAAACGTCGGTCACTAGTAGAAACCCAATAATCTTCGCGTGTAATCAATATACCAGATTATTGCCTTTGAAAATGTCCAATGCAGACAGATTTTAATTGTACGACTGTAGAAATGGCATTTTACTTATTGAGTTTTCTTCGTCGAAAGTGAGATGACAATTTTCTTGAAAATACATAATACTTGCAGATTGGTGGAATAGGCTTCTTTGTTGTCCTGATACATACTTTCCAGCACCTGTTTCCAGGTGATCATTCTTCAGTCTGTAATCGCAGTATCCGAACAAATGGCGTAAAAATTGTCTGAAATTTCCGCAACGAAAAATAGTGTTCTAGTCTGACAATATCCTGCCATAATCTCTGAATAATCCATAATGTCCTCTGATTCAGAGGCTTTGAATGCTACGTCTTGCCTCGCGAACCGGAGGATGGTTCTTACAATTGTAAGAGTCATATTTATGAGTAAACATTTCTTTGTTTGCTTCAGCATTCTTACTTGACTGAGCACCCATCATTACGGTTTCGGTGACATTGTGTACTCCAGTTTCATATGCAACTAGAGGATATGAGATACTCCGCCAAGGAATGGATATGTTGTGGTCTTCTTCCAAATTACGTAGCCAGATGTCACTAAATGAGATTTTTGTGAACTTGCAGCCCCCGCCAGTACCTTATTGGATCACGAAATAAAACTTGCAGAACACTGCATCAAAGCTTCCGGTAAGAATTCATATATGATTCGGCACAGAATTTAAACACCGATTCAAACCCACCGGATGCATAATTTATGAGATAATATTAACAAGCACAATTGAGGTCGCACAGATGTCGTCATCTTAACTATGTATTCTGTACTAATCCTCCTTGATAGCACATATGGGGGAAATATACTAATTTTGAAGTAATTCATTGCATCTACGGTTTTCTTGGGTGGGGCAAATGCCCCGGTTGCCCACCCCTGGTTGCGCCAGTGAAAACACGTATTACGATTACTTTTGTGTGACTAATGACAAAGTAATTAACTAGGTTTTTAAAAATAAGTTTTGTTTTTAAAATATAACCCATGGTTTCATTAAAGAGCATTCGCAATAAATACTAAGCTCAAGACAAGAATAAGATTAGAAATTTAGCATTTTGTAAATGTTTGAAAACAGAGAAAACATACACATGCATATACTATTCCATAAGAATTAGGCTAATAATTTGTTGCCATGAGAAATCCTCAACAGCCAATGGAGTAATCCCACTCACTCTCATTTGTCCAGCCAAAACAATTTGGAGAATCCGGCAACTCTTCACAAATCTCGGGAAGCGTTTATTCCTTGCAGCCGACTTTGCTTCACGTAGAGCCTGCATTAACCCAACTCCTTCTTCAAACACTCCACCCAGGATTGTAAACACAGTAAACATTACAGCAGCAACAATGAGACCCATCCATGCAAGTGGAACGAAAAACTGCGGCATTTCCGAAGCCTTTCCACTTCTGTACATATCAAAACATGCAAATGTAATTATGATGTGGGACATAACAATGCCAAATGCATATCCGGATACTGCTTCATTGAAATAAGTGTCCCGATTGAGTACTAGCAAAAGCTGAAGTTCCCTGTGCAATTTGCATACTGCTCCAAATTTCCGCTTCTGAATCAGAAAAGTGCAAGTGTTGACATACCATCGGATGCAAAACGCATTTATGGTTGCCAGCATTAAGCACAAGATGCTTACACTCGTGAAGGCAGTCAAGTAGACGTAGAATATGGATGAAATAGCAAGTCTGGCCAAACATTCCTGGATGCTCCAAACGTCGACTTGAGTGAACCCGACAGTTCTGCTGCATTGAGGAGCCAGCCAGTATCCGGGAAATGCGGGAATGCAAGGTTGCACTAGTGGATTTAGCGCCGCAAGAAAATTTATCGCAGGTTGCAGTGACAGTGCCAGACAAAATAGTTTTATGAGAGATCCTAAAGCTGACTTGGTACGTCGGCGATACATGGCCATAACTGGAATAGTTGACAGTTTTATTTTTGATACAAATGTGCAGTTTATCTTATTAGACTAGCGGGTAAATTCTACATACTTACGATTGTTGTGCCAAGATGCAAAATTTTGCATCGTCTTGAAAAGTGAGGACATATTCTCGTACTTTGTTATACAAACATAGGTTGATCCGAAGCACGCAGCAATGCACGAAATAACTGTCACTCCGAAAGCATTCATAAAAAGGTCTGCTTCATTCCAAGTCCAAACAATCTGTGCGCATGACAGGACGAAGCACAACAGTCCAAAACCAGAAATAATTTTGAGCCCAAGTAGAGATGATGATTTAAGGTCCATTGATTGTGTTTGATTGTTCCATTTTAGTGGGATTGAGCAGGGTACGGTACAAGATTTTACCAGTGCAGCTGTAGCCCTTGTGAAACTGGAGAACTGGGTTTCCGAGCAAACTTTCATTTTTGTTTGGCGTTGGATGTTTTACTTTAGACTAACCTTTTCTTTTAAGGCAGGCTTATACTCTGAAATTAATGGGTCCGCCCCCACTGGTTGACGCGAAATAATAATAAATTTTGAGCGTCAAATAATTACGGGCTTTGACGAGTTAGACGGCTATAAATGGAGTGGCAGCTTGACAAAATAACACATTTCAATGGCTTCTCTTCCTCAAGTGTGGTAACATTTCATTTAATTTTCAATGCCATTTTCAACTGCCGTATAATTATTTTATGGGCATTCACATTGTCACATCCTGGTAATACAGAAAGCGACATGATTGTGTCAATTACATATGATGGCCTTGCAAAAAGCGGTGTTTGATATGTTGTTTGGTACACGTGTGGTTTAGATTTTAAAGATAGAATACCCTTCCATGTTGATTTCCAGGATGTTAATACGGCTTCCCGATATGAATTATCAATTGGTTATATAACGTCATGATGTCATACATGGTACAATCGTTTGCCGTCATAGCTGCTAACATGGAGCCCTATTATTAATCATTAATTGTTTTTGAACTTGTACTCCCGGATTTTGGTTATTAATGCCCTTTTAAGCGCCCTAGATTTACTTGTATACAAGTGTAACGTGAAAGAACACCAAAGCTTTAACCATCTAATAAGCTCAATTCCATAAATATCATGGTGGACTTTTGCGGAGGAGGAAGCTTATGGACATTTTCTGATTTGTTGCATCATTACGGAATTGGGGATTAGCATGAATTAGTGAGTACATGAAAATTCGAGTCCAGTTGCTTACCGGACAGATCTAGAAAATCGTCGAAACCAAATTCGGTGAAAAGCTGATATTCGAGCACACACACACACACTGATCAGTTGAATAACAGGACGTTAGTCTGATCAGCTCTATTTGAAATCGTCAGGTTGGTCATGAATTTAAAATCAAATTTCCTTGTTCAGTATTTCCATGAAATGCGGCAGTAATATTTTTTTCAGATTGGCGGAATGAGCAAGTGAAACTGGTATTTCTGATAATCACCAACACCACAATATAAAGTAAAACATGTTTCATGCAATCTTCCGCAATAAAATAATTGTCGGAATTGTGACTGTTGTCTCTCATGCTTGATTTGCTTTTAATTTTTTAATGCTGCAATTTTGCTGATTTTGATTATCAACAACAATGGTAATCTGTCATCAACATGAATGCACAGTCCCCAATTTTCGTACAACTGTAATTGTAGGATGTGTGTTATGAAGGAGCAAATATAAGAAATTTCATTTAGTAATTTGAATTACATTGCAACAATAATTATTATTTCACGCACGCATAGGGAACGCCCTAATTTTATTAACTTGAAAGGTATGCACGGTAAAACAAAAAAAGGTCTTTCTAATTGGTGACCATGCAATTGTCACATCATGTTACATGGTTTTGTGCTAGAAACTCTTAATATAATCGGTATTTAAAAACTGAAGCACAATTGATCATTCATTAAACCATTGTCGTAATACCTTTATTTTAGATTACGGAACATATTATCAAAATGCCACCTCAACACCAGAGATCATACTTCTTTTCTCTTCCACACCGGACTTTTGCTGCAAGATCCATGCGCACACAACAAAAATCTAAGTTTCAATGTTAATTCAAGCTACATGTTTGTTCGGGTTTGCGTCTGTGCAACGGGTGACGCGGGCCGGCTTCGCCGGTTCTAGTTGAAGATGAACAATGAATTACATTTAAACATTTAAACCATATTTTAAAAGTATGTCAATTCTCTTTCACAACTTTCTACACAACGCGCAGTTTTTTAGAATAAAAAATAGGCCAAGTTGAAATGAATCATTTGCCTTTGTGCTTTCCTTACCAGCGAAATATAAAAATATCAACATGTTATAAAACTGTGAGTTTAAAAGAACATATGAGGCGGAATGGTTTGTGACGACGCTACAATAGAAAATGTCGCTACAAGGTATCGCTTTAGCCACACAAAGAAAAATTCAATATAGAAGAATATTTTTCATGTTTGTTGATCTAATCTAGCCTAACCGGACCAAACCCAACCTAACATAACTCAAATCAAGCAGTTCTAATGGCAATATCCACCATTTTTAGTAGTGTGGCTTTTGAAAGTGTGGTTTTTTGAAAGTGTGGCTTTTTGAAAGTGTGGCTTTTTGATACACCCCATCTGTATGACCACAAATTTCCGCATTATAAACCAACGCAACGCACAAACCAAACCTACATCTGTACTAATTGAAATTTCCATGCCACGGAATATTTTGTATGTGACGTCAAGATGGACTATGAAATTTACTACTTGGTCGTTAGAACTTATTTGTGAGTGCTTTGCTAATGTCTGAAGTGAAATGAAGCGTGAACAAGAATACCTGCTGCAACGTAAATACTGTGGAAATTCATCTTTATCAATAAATAAAACTATACATACCTATACATATGTTAATACTAAAAGGGTAAGATGGGGAAAGGAAATTACATTTCCCTCAAACTTTACAATATTAACTGGTATTGCATTCTGAACAGTGGCATTGAAGAATAACATTGAATGATTTTGCAGTTTAGCATCACAGCTTAATCATGACATTTTTTGTCATGATCTGTTCCTACTTTCCTACTTTGATTACCAATTCCAGCTAAAAAAATAAATTATATATAATGCATACTCAAGTAATATGATATTACAGAGATAGTGGGCATTACCCAAGGAAAATATAACTAAAATTATTTCTGTGTCGCAAATACGACCGACCTTGTCCTCGGAATTGGCAGGAAAGTCGAATTATTACACAGATGTGAACAAAACCAAAATGTTGGTTACTTTCGTTAGTATTGCTGTTCATAATATAAACAATTCAATGCGTCACACGGCAAGGAAAACTTGCAAAACAACAGCGAAAAACAAAGTTATGATTCTGCTCTGCACCAATTACCTATTGATATAGTATACTGCGCCATATCAGCACTTTCAGAAAAAGTTATAAAATATGCAATGCATGTGCTTCTGCCACCACGTTTTATGACATTTATTATTACAAATGGGAAGACACATCTCACACAATGACATTAATTAAAACAACGCATGCAAACACAGTTGAAATGTTTAATTTATTTGTTTCAATAAGTTAAAAACAGACTCTGGAACATTTTCCTTGTACTCAGAAAGCTCGATCATTCATTTTTGCTGTAATTAAAATGACACAAATTTCTCAATCTCGCAGCACCAGATTACATGTATTTCATTCTGTAAAAACACTGGGCGATGTGTCCACTTATACCACAATTCCTTTAGTGACCGCATCAGAATCCTTATGCTGTAAATGGTAGCGGCAACTGTGGCAAGAACCTGACGATATATCCATGAAGCATTCTCAGTTATGAAAGTGGACAAAGACACAGCTAATCCACTCAGGAAGATATAAAATATCATCGAAATGTTGCCATTCATGTCTGGTGTTTTCAGTGACGTATCTTTAAGTGTAGGAACAAACTGCGAAACTTCGCTAATATATTTTGAATGCCAGTCCCAAATGCCAGAAAAGATAATCGCTTGTATGCGCTTCATCAACTTTGGGTGCACCGAACCACTAAACTGAAACGCAATAGAAATGTTCAAATACTCCTCTTTCCCAACATTTAGTCTGAGTTTAGGATCCGACTGGAACACCTTCATCGCATAATCCTTTGCCATATAGCTCGGGAGCAAAGGAGCAGATTTATTGCATGAGTAAAGATGATTAAAGAGGCCTTCATTGTGTGCTTGGATCAATTTTGCTCGAATGACATCCTTTGAATCCAACCAGGACTTCCTGCTCAAATTGTACCATTGCGCCATGTTGTTAGCAAGTACTTGTCTGAATAGTCCAGATATATTTGGATGAAGGGACGTACTAGTTTTCCAAGAACGACCGGAAACTACCGGCATCTGCAGCAACCATCTTATTTGAGAAATATCAGACATGTCATACCCACGATTCATTTTGAGATAGTGAGGATTATGGCGTTTGCGGACTCTTAAATTTGTGGAGTTTAAATAGTCCTCATGGGACCGAAATTCAGAACGTTTTTTTCCTTGGATATAAATAATTGACGTCTGGACAAGCACGACAAAGTTATCTTGAATCAATTCACTGAATTTCGTGTATAGAAGCAATTCCTTGGGCAATAGCAAGTTGTACACGTTACTGTTTTTGTATCCGTTGCTCAGGACTATTCCGACCAACAACGTCGCAATTGCAACTGGTCGGAAATGAATAGGATTCATTGCATGCGACGGAAAGGGATTCCCTTGTTCCAAAAGAATTTTGAGAAATGGATATAAGTGAGTAATTATATCTCCAGATTTATCTGACTTAAGCGCCGCCAGTCGACGGTACACCACTGCCAGAATAATCACAGCAAATAGAGTGTACAACCAAATGAACTCGTCATAGACGTTCATTAATTCATTCAGTCCAAATGTGTGTTTGCCCTTGTCGCCTCCGCAGCTAACGAAAACCAAATTGTTTATACTCTCTTTATATCCGAGTCGATAATTGGTGGACATGTTACTATGTAACAAATGCACGTTTAGAGAATGATCAATTTTCCTTGTCCACCTATTTGTTGCCAACGTTGATTCACCGTTTCCACAAATTTGTTCTTTTAAATGAATAGTAGAATTAGATAAAATATCTAGTAGAAGAGACGCGACCCCATTTGCAAACATATCACCACCTGTAACATTACCCGAAATTTTGAATTGTTTGTAAAATCCACTAAACTGATTACTACATTGGGTTGGTTGTGTCACAAATTTAAAGAAGGTTCTTTCGAACACTGAATTTTCAGGGTGTTCATAACCTAACCTCCATCGAGTCTCGCTTTCATTGCCAGACGTTGTCATCAAATGTTTTACGGATGCAAAATTTATGGCCGTCAATTTTATTGGCACATCGTAGGCATCCACGGACTTCCCGTACATTGAAAGCAAACTAACGTCACGGAATGGTCTTTCCTTATCAGATGTTAATGTTAACAGAATCGTCAATATATTATGTAAAGTTGGTTCAATTTTATCACCTTGCATAAAAATATACGCACGTGTCCATTTAGATTCCGGTAGAGCGTATTCTGCCAAACTATTTTCTGTGAGGAGGTCTAGCTCATGATTTACGAAAAATCGAAGCTGCGGAACTGCTGATTGTTCCGACATTTTGAAGTGTTGGGAAAGGTCCCTTTCCACATTAAACCGTACCATACCCAAGAAGGGTATATGTGATAGTACGATTGAAGGTAATTGAAGTGAGAGTTGAACCTGACAATTCCATGACTTTGATTGGGACGCATAACGGAAAACGTTTAACCGCAAGCAGTAATCAGAAAACTCAGAAAACAGCCCACCAAGTGAATTTGACACGGGACATTTTACGTATTTGCTGGGGGTGTATAAACTGTAGTTTCGAGCATCTAGGAATCCAAACGGTACCCATATTGCGTACCAGCGGAAGCCTCCTCGACCCAGCCTCCACAATGCCCCAAGCTGTGGACGTCGTAACAGTATAGCGGAGGCGGTGGCGAACAAATCAGCATACGGATAGTTGTCCATTACCATAAGGCAGTGCTGAATTGGCAACAATTTGAATACATCCGTGACGTTCAGGAAAATGTCACGAGTGAACTGATGGTTAAGACTTTGTCGGACCTTTGACAGTGATTGAAATCTTGCTTCATTTCGTTCAGCTTCCGGAAATTCCTCGAAAGATGTAAGTTCAAAATCAACAGGGGTAACCGGTATCAGAAATAGGGTAAGGGTTATGACGGAAAGTAATATCGAACGATGCAGTTGAGAACTCATGATTGTTTCAAAAGTTGTCCGTTAGAGTAATTAACTAGATAAATTGGTTGTACAAGAATCTACTCACTTGTCACTAAAAATGTCACGATGAGGTCCGACCCAGTGATGATGGAATAAGTCTATTGTCTCGACCGTTGGGCGAAAGTCAGGATTCGCTCAATCAGAACTCACACTTACATATAGAGACATTATAGCCAATTTGCCAAGCAGATTGTTATGAACGTCTACCCATGCAAAATTGGTGACGCTTTGCCACAATGAATTTTGTTAAAATGAGGAACGTCAAACTTTTAAAATACAGGTAATCCTGCGTGAAAAGCAAATTTGTGATAACGGTACATACTGACACGGTTGCATCGTAGCCAACAAATTAATACACCCTATCACTTGGTGACTATATAGGTATGTCATTTCTGTTTTACAGAGCTTCTTGGCATTTGGTCAAAGGATTCTTACAGCGTTGTTTGGTTTAGTCTTGTAAAACAAACAGTTAAAATTTACGAGTTCTTTACTACAGAGCCACAATTTGCGGCACTCATTGATTTTGGGTAACTGAGCAGCAAAATACGTTTTCATCTTTACACAGAATTCCGTTTTGTCAAAATTGTATAGCGTAGCGCTGGATTTTTTCCTGATGGACGTTTACGACACCGTTTTAATCTGTACTACTAGCTAACATTACGTGACGACTCGACGACTCTTACGTCTTTCATTATCTTTGCTGCAGATATTACGAATACTTGTTTGTTCCATCGTTCCATAACCAATAAGCATTTAAGAATGTAATTGATTTTAACCATGATACGTAAAAAGTAATTATCTTTTATCCTGTTTTTTTACCATTATGGGATTATATAAGTGTATAGAACTGATTAAGCTTCCATGTTGCTACATAAGCAATCAATAGTGGAATAGTCAATACAACTGAAACTGATGGCCGTGACGACGGTTCACGCTATCATTAGAACCTGCATCCAATGTTTCATAAAAATTGTTGCCTTTTGAAATATGTGCACGTGTCAATTTTTTAGCACAGGAAGGATATCTGTCACAATTTGAGCAAATTGATATAACGTTGGTCACTATTGGTATTGCATTTCTGTTCTGTATAAGTTCTTCACTTGATGCAAAAGCATTCTTACGGCGTTCTTTATTTTGGAATTTTAAAACAAGCAGTCAGAAGTTACGAGACATTTACTTCACAGCGGCACTTTTTGGCCCTCATTGATTTTGTTGTGCGGCTGTGTTAGTGTTATCGAATATTACACAAAACTCTGTTTTGTCAAAATAGTAGAGCGAACCGTAAAAACATTCTCGCCTGATAGGTATTTATGATACTGTTTCAATCGACACGATTTATAATATGTTGACATGTTTTGTTTCCAGCTAACATTAGGCAGAAGCGCTTACATCTTCTAATATGTTTGCTCAGGACATTACCAAGACTTGTTTGTTCCATACTTGTTTGTTACCATCATTCCATAACCAAACATATTTAAGAAAATAATTGATTTTGACCTAGAAAAGTAATTATCTTTTCATCCTGGCATTTTACCATTGTATTACGGTAAGCGTGTTATAGAAATGATATATGTGATTATAATGCTAAATAAGCGAGCAGTAGTGGAATAATCAAAATTATGACCATGGCGGTCCGCTACGCTATACTTTTGAACCTGTTCCAAATGTTTCACAAAATATATGCTTTTCATGCAATAGTTTTCTTCAGCGCTGTGCAAAGAGCCACGACATCGACTTCCCCAAAATCTACAGTATGTTGTTAACTGGAAAAGATAGTAGTCGACTTCGAGTTCACCGGTTGCGTTTACAATATTTTCACAAGACGAAGAAAAACTTGAAGTATGGAATCGTATTCAAAATCTGAAAAACAATACAGTATATCGTAGTGCTAGTATGGTAACTACCGTACTTTTTTATACAATACTGCGCCCAACGAGATTATGCACGTTTGTATTATACATTTAATGGATGTTCCCATCTATTTTACCATTGACGTAACATTCGTATGAGTGTAGGCAACTCATTTGTCCAATTGCTGGATGGCAAATAAGAATTTCCCTACAAAAGTCGATCAAAGCCTTTACCTGTAAAAAGTAATTATTTTCTCTTCATTTATGGCTATATTCAAAAACGATCATCCAATTATTTGCAAACTTGCCCATCAGGGGCAATAAAGGGAAACGATTCTGCTTCAATTTAAGCACCACGAAGTCGAATATTCCAGTATTCTGGAGACACATCGTTTATGTTCTCAAAATAACAAATTCAGTTTTTATTGACTTTTCACTAATTACTAATGTTTTAACGTGGCGTTTGGTCGCAATCTCCCTGCGGTGATAAAATCGCCATTCGTGAAACAAAGTCTGCACAATTTGAATAAGGCAATCACATAACCTGATTTCTTGTACTATTATAAATGGGGCCTTCTACGCTAAATTGCAGTTAATTTCCTACTGCTTCATCAAGAACGTGTAATTATTGTGTATGAGGGACAATTTTCGACTCCAGATTCTAATGTTAAAATGTTACTAGGAACATTAAATCTGTAGAAATATGAATTTTTATGAATTGAAAGTAGAATGATTTCTTTTAACTTTGGTTTTGAAATATTGCTTGATGCAATCTACCGTTTAATTTTATGAAATAAGCGAGGTGGCGCCGGCACGGAGTCTTCTTCGGAGATAATAATATTTCTCATGTCTCATAGTAACACTAAACATCAGTTCGAGCAAAACAGGGGACTCTACTGATGAGTGGTAAAACACGCTCTCGCCCTAGGTTGTGGGTCACGACCCGGCCCCCTGACCGGGCTGAGTGCGGGTTTTACCTTTTTAAGAAATGAGTTTATGAATGTACTCCAGTAAAGTTCAGCATGTTTGTCATTAATGATGAAATGACAATAAATTGGCAAAGAAAAAATGTTTAGATGAGAATGATGTTATTAATCATTCATGAAAGAAATTTTATGCAAGTTTTAACCGAAACTAAGTATTCATTTTGAGCAACGCATTCGATGCCTATGCACACTTCCAAAATTAACAAACAATTTACCACAGTCTCGACAACAGTAAGGAAATAATTCCTTGTAATGTGATGAATCAAAATTCGTACAGTAATATATTTGATGACGGTAGAGTGGTAACTATGAGATATATCGTTTATCACAGTATTTACAGAGATAAGACGTTAGCCTGTATGTTTACGTATATGAATTTCATATACTGTAGTACTTTCAAAAGGTTGCTCACAAAGAGGACATTTATATTTATAACGTCTAATTTCTGACCAAAGAATTATTGTCTCCCATACTCAGCTCGCTGATGATGTTTTGCTCAATGATCGCCAAAGTCTCTGATTGTGTCAAAAATTTCATCACAATAGCCGCATTTGAAATTACTACATAAAATTAAAATCATCATTTTAACTCACTCCTCATATACATCCTTTCTTAGAAATTATAGCCCTAATAAGAATAACAACAATAATAACATTACAAGAGATAATAATAATCGAAAGATCAATAGTATATGAATCGGTATACTTATTTTTAGAGCCATTCGCCAAACCATCTATTGTAAAAAATGAGTTAGTGGTGTTGATAGTCAAGTCAAGTATTTTTGATAATGTGAGCAGAAGCAGGTTGTTGTTGTTGATAATCAGGAAACGCAATGAAATGAAGAGTATTTATACCAAGATATGCACATGTCAATAGAATATAGGATTTTGTCTGATTTCTTGCTACAACCGGTCTTTATAACATTATTTTAATGAATGATAATAACAAATCACACTGTTTAAGATTGATGACAGCACTGCAACGAAGATGCCAAGAAAAATGCATTGACTGACATGTGTAGGTGCTTTGATGATGGTGAACATGAAGTTGTTAATATAAAATCATTTTTGTTTCTTCAAGCCATCAAAGTAAAATGGATCGTGATCTATTTATATTATTTCCAGTTCCTAATGTACTCAGCTAAAAAGTTGATCATATGTGGCAAGTGCATGAGTGTCAAGGAAAACGATAATGCATGTGATGTGACTGCATATGATAATTGCGGTGATTGAAAAGTTAAATGGCTTTGTATAACCAACTTCCAAACTTCACCGCATTGGATTTATCATTTTGATTAAGACTCAAACACCATGTGCAAAACAAATCAGACCACTTTATTGATTGGGAATAAGTTACTTACTTTTACTTTTCATTACTTCAATGATAATAACAATGATTTGATGGTAATGATTTACTGTTACACCTAGCTACTTTGTTATCATTTTTGTTTTGATGATTGCAGGGATCTATACCAAACTTTTCAAGGAACTTCAGTTCCAAGCCTTAAAAGCAAGATTCACGGAACTGTGTTCAAAATCTTAAAGTGGGCTTTCCAAACCATCTCTATCCTCCTCATACATTTCAAGAATTACAAATATCTTTAAATCAGACATCGTCAACATTTATGCCCCTATTCAAACAAAAGAATAGGTTGATGTTACAAAACTATACCAACAACGCAGCAATTGGAAATACCAATTTGTTTGTTTAATCAATGAATAGTGGTGACAATATTATAAATGTCTTGTAGTATGAATAGTAGTGACAATATTGTAAATGTGAATTATCTTTCAGATATTATGTGTAGTAAAAGTAATTAAAATTGTTGTATGCGGTGAATTGTGCTTCAACCGTATTTCAGCTGATTTGTTGTTATTTCATCTTTATAAATTATAATATTTGTACGGAGTTTCTTCGATCATATTTCATGTGAACTTTTCCACATTTTCTAACCATAAACTTACAACTTCTACAATTTTAAACATGAGTCATGTGCTCAATTTCAGATGCTGTCATATACATACAATCAGTTCCACCTTTGCAATTAGAAGAATTGATTTTCTGCTTCAGTTTATATAAATGTTAATATAAAGGAGAGGATGAGAGGAGAGGTGGTAAATTGCAGATGGTGATAAATGGTTCGAAACAGTAGTAGAGGATGATGATGGATGTTGTGATGATGATAAGGGTGTAGTTAGATAATAAGGAAATAAGGTAATAAGATAAGGATGATAAGGTATTGCGTTGCTAATACAATCCTTGCTAATGATGCTGCTAATCATGTCCTGGCTAGGGTTGGTTACAACCGACCGTAAACTAATTGCATAAATCGGTAAAACACGTTCTCACCCAAGGTTGTGGGAAATGACCCGGTCAAGGGGCCGGGTCGTGACCCACGACCTTGGGTGAATGCGTGTTCTACCACTCATCACTTTAACAACAGTAATTACTTACTCCAAACCAACAATTAGATTTCCATGGCCTGTAATATCAACCACCTGAGATTATATCTGTAGGAGCCGAACCAATTGTTAGAACGCTTCTAGGCACACCCAAGATGTTTTGTAGACTTTGGACAGCAGACGTTTGCAACCATATAGTGTGCACTGCAATAACTGAGTGTTATTGTCTGTATTATTCCTAGTGCTATTAGAATAACAAAAGTCTTTCCCTTTCTCTGGAATACATGGGAGTGTCGGTATCGGCTTCCAATGGAGCAAGGTGGTTTCAAACGGTGCATTATAGAAATGACTGGTTCACCATATACGAGAATATATAAGCAGATCTGAGATTAATTCGTTATATGTGATTTAAAAATCGAATGCACTCTCTCCAAAATTCCATGGTATGTAGGTATATAAAGCTTATGTGACATAATCCTGACATTCGCGTTTTGTGCTAGACCTTGCCTACACAATTATGGATTTAATAAACCAAAACATTCAAAGCCAACTGCGACGGCGTTTTTTTGACAAACATACATGTACTTGGAACTTGTGGCTGTAATACATTCAAACTATACAGTGGGCTCGTTGAATCCTGCAGTGTCACCTCCTCAAGTATTTACTTTAAACAGGAATGAATTGGTTTACTGTAAACAGGGAAATTCAATGCAAACACGGTAAACAATTTTCTTGAGAAATAATAATAGTCGTATTATTGTCTGTGAGAAGCCTTTTGTGAACAGAGTCATTTACACCACTGATATGGCACAAATGTGAAATATAACACAACCACTTTACCTCCTACAGATACAATACATTATAGCTGCAACAAACCAAACAAATGTCATGTATCGGTTCATAAGTGGAAAAATGTCATTGTTTTCAAAGAAAAATACATTACATTCAAGGTTCTTCTCGATATTGTATTCCTTTGAAAGAATAGCCCAAGAACATAAGAATTATAAGCACGCGCAACGTAGACGGAAAATGGAAAATTAGTGACATTAAGTAACCTTCATCTGAACGCCTGTCAGTTGGATAGGCAATGCTTTATCTAGCACACTAAAATATCAGGAAAACGTAACTGTTGTCGGTACAAAATCAGATGTGTATTTATTTGGATACTTTACGTATCTTGTAACTTAACGCAAGATGTTGGTTAGTGTGATATCCTGCATTCACAGCGTAGCTATTTATATACTCGGTTTATTAGTATCTTCAAACGCATTACCAAAATATGTATGGGATTCCTCAAAATGTTCCCAGGAGCTCTTTGCGCCAATATTTCAGTACTCAAGTTGCACAATTATATTTTCCTTGGATACTACACGAAATCGATTTTACCACAAAAATTGTTTCTATCCAGATATCATTTTGGGTTCATCTCGAAACGTAAAAATTTGTACAAGGAACCAATTCCCATTACAAATTGTAAACGGAACTGTATTCTCCAGGATCTTTGCGACTATAAAACGCGGAGTATCATGTACCGTATATATCACAAAAACACCACACGAACCATCTCATCGGATAAGTAGAATAAGTGCCATTTACGACTCAAGGCTACACAATTATGTTGGAATCACATCTCGGCTGCTTTTCAATTTGTGGACGTCCATTTCAAGAAATACCGATAATTATTTAATTTATCCCGATATTGTGTTAGCGATAATGGACTCATCCCAGATATTGCGAGGCGAATATAAATACTTTGTATTGGGACCATGGGAAATGTCCAACTCCCAGCTTCTCATTGTGATTGTCAACGGGAAAAGTGATGCAACCGAACGTCTCAGTTGGTTTGGCGGTTGTTTTACATGCGAAAAGCATCAATTGATTTTGTCTATTGCAGAATATTTATTTTTTTATGACAATTATCCAGTTGAAGATGGTTCCAGAGTAGCAGTTCTGACTCCAGTCGTACAGGAAAATCCTCTAAACGACCTTTATATCAGATCGTTTCATGGCGTCAAGTTAAACAACTTCGGATATACGCCAGACAGCTCATTCGAAAGGAAACGCGAGTGTAGTGATGTGATCAAGCAGCTGAAGATAGTTGACACGGGACTGAAAATGGACGTATGTATCCGTGAAATGTTTATGATGTCTGAGAATTCCAGCGTTCACTATGCATATTGGTATATGCGCGATCGCGTCAAATTACGTGACAGCTCGGACTTAAGCGATGTTGCGAATACTCATGTTGAAAATGCTTTACCGTTTGGAGTACAATTTAACGGACTGCGGTTTTCCGTAGTCTTGGGCAGAGACGAAAATATTGGAATCGCGGGAGGATTGGCGAAGACAGATGTTGGCGAGTTGCTATTGAGTCCGTTCACGCCGAAATCGTGGATAACGTTAGCAGTGACTATAGCACTGACATGGGCTATTCTAGCGCTTGGACGACTTAAGGAATCGTGGCTGTTTTGGATACTGTCGGTCCTCATAGAACAGGGTGATGGGAATATACGTTCACATAGGAACTGTAAAACCGCATTTCTGTTGCTTTTCTGGATGATGGGATGCGTTGTACTCCGCAACTTTTACACGTCCGTAATGTATTCCATCGTTACAAAGAGCCCGGAACCGAAAAGCGTTCCAACAACAAAGGAATTGCTTCGCGGGGAATCTGATGCTCCTGTTCCAATGATGGCCGACCAATCAGTAGCAATCCTGCTCGGCAACATATGGGACACACGGCGTAGATACGGAAACATTTCCAGTGACGGTGCGGTTGATAGTATCGCGAGCAATCTTACAGCTCGATTGCAATTTATTGTTATCGAAGCTCTGGCGGATATTGCAGAAACAGTAAGCCTTGTATCAAATGTATCAAATGGCGTGGCTATTCATTGCCATTCATACTTGTCAGCGAAAAGTTACGACAATTTCTTTGACAACACCAACCTAATCACCAAGCCGTTTTCCACCGATCGCAGATTTGCTTTGCTGAGAAACACCTTCACCATATATTCTAAACCCAACCTTGTACAGTTTCTGAACCCTTTGCTATCAATGTTTGCCGAGCGACATATTAAGGAGGACGTTACTGAGCCACTATTTCTAGCATCTCTACATTACTGGACGGTTAAACGAAATTGCATTTTGAAAAACAGATTGCATCATTTCATTGCGTCATTAACGGAGAATGGAATCTATAGCAGGTTGCTATTCCATGTCGATTTTACGGACCAAGTCAAGTTGATTAAAAATGTGGATCGAATCGGCAAGTTTCGGAACAAGTGGATCAAGTACACTTACAGCTTTCAGGCTCTGAGTGGAACAGTTACGGAAAGCAATGGGGACAGCGATCCGTATGAACCTTTGAAAATACAACAAACTTCAGTTATTCTCCTTCTCCTCATGTATTGGAGTGTAGCTTGTTTCCTTGCATTTATGTTGGAACATGTCAGTATTAATTGGAAGGCGTACAGTAATTTACATATTGCGAAAGTCCTACGGAGGATATCGGACGGATTTATATATTTTATCTGTCTTGGAAATGCATATTACAAAAGAATGTTGCACTTGCTATATTCCCAATACTAGCGTTTGTTCAAACACATGAACTAATTGTAGCTTTATAATTCTTATATTTAGCTGGCCGGGAAGAAACGGAAATAAAAATTATTTTGTTGAGAAATTCTGTGTCCAGTGTTAGCAGGCAAGGTTAATGGGACATATACATGAACTTTGGTTTTTGAACCACACCTTGAAAACTCAACTTCCTTCCAAGATTTAACAAACCTCTTCAAAAACATTGAAAGCTAATTGTGGAGCCGGTTTCAATAAACACAATAGTAAATATATATAAACTTGTGGCTACAATATATTCCAACTATTCAGTGTGGTCATTGAATAGTGTAATGTTACCTCCACAAGTATTTACTTTAAACAGGAATAAATTGGCGTAGTGTAAATAGGGAAATTCAATCCAAAGATGGTAAACACTTTTGTTGTCAAATAATAATAACGCTTCTGTCTGGAAGAAACCCTCTTTGAACAGAGGTATTTACAGCACAGAAATACAATACCATTGCAACATATAAAACAAGCACATTAACTCTTACAACAAAAAATTCAACTGCAACAAAACAAACAACATGAATCGGATCTTAATTGGAGAAGAATGTCATTGTTCGCCAAAAAATACACTCTAGGACCTTCAAGATATTGTATTCCTTTGAATGAATGCCACACGAATATTAGAATTATAAACACGCGCATCGCAGACGGGCTCCGTTTAGACTGCTATTTGGCAAGTAAGTGACATTAAGTAACCTTCACTTCACATCAAGCAAACTAAAATATCAGGTAAACGTAACTGTTGTCGGTACAAAATCAGATGTGTATTTATTTGGGCACTTTACATAACTTGTAACTTAACGCAAGATGTTTATTAGTGTTGTATCTTGCATTCACAGCGTAGCTATTTACATAATCGGTTTAGTGACATCAGCAAATGCATTACCCAAATATCAGTGGGATTCCTCAAAATGTTCCCCGGAGCTCTTTGCGCCAATATTTCAGAATTTACCTTGCACAATAATTTTTTCCATTCAAACAACGCCAACCAAAATGTATCACAAAAATTGTGTATACCCAGACATCATTTTGAGCTCGTCTGGAAACGTAAAAATTAATACATTCTCATCGCAAATTGTCAAGGGAACCGTATTCTCGAAAATTGTTGCGTCGACAAAACACGGAATATCATGTACCGTATATATCACAAAAACACCACTCGAACCATCTCATCGGATAGGTAGGATACATCCCATTTACGACTCAAGGCTGAGCAATTATGTTGGAATCACATCTCGGCTACTTTACAAATTGTGGACGTCCATTTCAAGAAATGCCCGTCATTATTTAATATATCCCGACATTGTGTTGGCGATAATGGACTCATCCCAAATATTTCGAAGCGAACATAAATATTTCGTATTGGCACCATGGGAAATGTCCAACTCCCAGCTTCTCATTGTGTTTGTCAACGGGAAGCGTACCACAGGTGACCGTTACATTTGGTTTGGTGGTTGTTTTACATGTGAAAAGCAACAACTGATTTCGTCCATTGGAAACCACTTATTTTATTATGACAACTACCCAATTGAAGATGGTTCCAGAATAGCCATTCTGACTCCAGTCGCTCAGGACAACCTTGTAAACGACATTTACGTCCGATCTTGGGACAGATACAAGTTAAACAATTTCGGTTATTCTCTGGAGTACTCATTCGAATGGCAACTCCACTGCAGTGATGTGATCAAGCAGCTGAAGATAGTTGCCACCGGACTGAAATTGGACGTATGTGTCCGTGCAATGTTTATGATGTCTGAGAATTCCAGCACAATTGACAACGAATATTTGCGCCAACGGATCAGATTACGCGACAGCTCGGACCTGGGTGATCTAAAGAAAACTCATGTTCAAACCGCATTCCCGTTTGGAGTGCAATTTAATGGTTTACGGTTTTCAATAGTTTTGGGCAGAGAGGAAAATATTGGGATCGCTGGAGGACTGACGAAGACAGATGTTGGCGAGTTGCTGTTGAGTCCGTTCACACCGAAATCGTGGATAACGTTAGCAATGACTATGGCACTGACATGGGCTATTCTAAGGCTTGGGCGACTTAAAGAATCGTGGCTGTTTTGGATTCTGTCCGTTCTTCTAGAACAGGGTGATTGGAATCTTCGTTCACACTGGAATTGTAAAACCGCATTTCTGTTGCTTTTCTGGATGGTGGGTTGCGTTGTACTCCGCAACTTTTACACGTCCGTAATGTATTCCATCGTTACCAAGAGCCCGGAACCAAAAAGCGTTCCGACAACAAAGGATTTGCTCCGCGGGGGACCTGATGCTAATATTCCCATGTTGGCGGACAAATCAGTGGAAATGTTGCTTACTAATATATGGGACACAAGAAACAGATCTGGAATCATTTCGAAGTATAGTGCTGTTGATAGTATCACGAGTAATCTTACAACTCGATCGGAATTTATTGTTGGCGAAGCTGTGGAAAATTTAGGAAAAATAGTAAACCTTGTATCAAATGTATCAAATGGCTTGGCCATTCATTGCCATTCATACATGTCAGCGAATAGTTACAATGATGTTTTTCAAAGCAGTCTAATTATGACTAAGCCGTTTTTGACCGACGGCAGATTTGCTTTGCTGAGAAACACCTTCACCCGACATTCCAACACTAACATTCTACATTTTCTGAACCCTTTGCTGGTAATGTTTGCCGGGCGACATATTATGGAGGACGTTACTGAGCCAGCCTTTCTAGGTTCCCTACATTACTGGACGGTTAAACGAAATTGCATTTTGCGAATCAGATTTTATAATTTCATTGCGTCATTGACAGAGAGTGTGATCTATGACAGGCTGCTATTTCATGTTGATTTACTGGAACAGGTCAAGTTGATTAAGAATGTGGATCAAATCGGCAAGTTTCGGAACAAGTGGATCAAGTACACTTACAGTTTTCAGGCTCTCAGTGGAACAGTTACGGAGAGGAACGGGGAAAGCGAAGCGTACGAATCTTTGAAAATTCAACAAGCTTCTGTTATTCTCTTTGTTCTCTTGTATTGGAGTACAGCATGTTTCCTCTTGTTTTTATCGGAACACGTCAGTATTAATTGGAACGTGTATAGTAAGTTAGATATTGCGAAATTCCTACGGAGAATACCAGATGGATTCATATATTTCATCCGTGTTGGAAATGAACATTGGGAAGTAATGTGGACGCCAATTTATTCTAAATGTTGGAGTTGCTTCAAGCACAAAAACTAAATGTAGTTTTAAAATGAATATATTTAGCTTGTGTGAATAAACTCAAATGTAAGATTATTTTGTTGAGAGATAAATTGTTAAGCATTAGTCCTTCCTATAAAAAATCGACCTGTTTGATTAAATGCACAATCCGTGTTTGTGACGGAATGTATGAATACATTCCATGCCCAATATGTAAGCCAAAGAACCGACCTTTTCAAATATAAAAATGGACGCGGAATTCGAATTTGTCATAAAAAATTATGCACTTTCGACGTATTAAGCCTTACGAAGAAGTACGTACAACGGGGTATATTGAGAAAATGTGGTAACTTGAAATGTGGTATTTTTAGTATTTCAACGCACGTGATTCGAAATTTAGAAACCATAGTGTGATTTGGCCATTCCGTGGAATAAATGAATAAATAAATGCAGTGCATATATTGGAAGCCTTTATAACGAGTTTTTCATATGAATTTTGTTGTAAATGTTAAATTGATGTAATTATTTTTTATATTGTTAGCATCGGAAGTCCTTCCTGAATACTTAAAATAACTTAAAACCACTAGGTAGAAGTACATTCATTAATCCATATACTTTCCCAACTTATCTTTTTACACCATAACAAGACAAACTAGCTCACCGTGTTCCTTCGACCTCCCAAATATCAAACGTTCGGCAGGTGGCATAACTCCGAAAAGTCGCCAACCATAACCATAATAAGTAACTCCAGAACAGAAGTTTATTTTATTTAATATTAAATTTATTCATTATCTTCCAAAGGTTACATAGATATTCATTATTACTTCAGGAAAACGCCTAAACAAAAAACATACCTTGTTTTTCAATATTCGTCGACCAGGTAGTAAATATGATAAATGTTGTCAAATATATGCAAAATAACAGCATGTCAATTCGTTCTATCAATTGGTGATAATTTTAAACGAAAGAGTTGTGATATTTAAGAAAAAACTACCTACTTTCGCAAAACTCTTCAATTACAACTTGTCAATGAGATAATATATTGATTGATAACACGGTCTAATATTTTAAAGCCTACATATTCGAGTCATGATTTCCCCAAGCTCTCATAAAACATAACTACTGGTGTGTTTCAATTTGAGTTCTCCAAAAGAAAATAAAGCGTAAATTTAATAGCCGGTTAATTGCAACTCGCATGGCTTGTGGAATGCACATATACTAACTAGTTCAGCAGCTCAGGAAATCGTGTAGTCTACAAAGCGTAGGCGCATGGGGAACACAAACACATTGAAATAACATCATTCTCCATAAAATTTTGTTTATTAAGCATTCATAAGCTCATGTGAAATCGCCACATGAATTTGTTTGTAGGACTTCCACTAAGAAATCGTTTACATAAGGATTTCTCAACTTTCTCCGAGTGGGAGTAGTTTAACAAATAATATGAGGGCAGAGACTTTGAGGTATGCGAGGTAATTGTTTGACCATTCAATGTCACTGGCTCCTATAATCTTTAAATAATTTTATAAAGCACGAACACAAACACTGTTCAACCGGAATCTGGTACGATACATTCTCCAAATACTCGTCACTCTTTTGCTTCGGGGAAATTCACACTCATTCCACAGCAACTCCATAAACCAACATACATTAAGATGTAACGAGTATTTTAAAAGCAAAAGCGACTACCGTAGTCGTGTTCCTTGAGCAAAATAAGGTAGGGGTTGTTCAGATGATTTTTTCGAAATTTTGATTTTACGGGGTACGTTGAGAGAAACTGATTTTTTCAGTGGGCACAGTTTTTCTTCTGCGTTTTACAGCGGAATTGGCTGAAAATTGGCACGGGCATTCCAAATAACGGTCTTCATGACGTTCAGAAATGAAAATGGAGATTTTTTGAATGCCAATGGTGTTGGAGAGGTCAAAAAGTCAAAAATTCGAAATTTCATAAAAATGCATTTTCAAGTGATTCACCCCTAGATTGACATACAGATCTATGTACATTGCTCATTTTCATCAAATATCATTTGAAAATGCATTTTTATGAAATTTCGAATTTTTGACCTTTCGACCTCTCCAACACCATTGGCATTCAAAAAATCTCCATTTTCATTTCTGAACGTCATGAAGACCGTTATTTTTAATACCCATGCCAATTTTCAGCCAATTCCGCTGTAAAACGCAGAAGAAAAACTGTGCCCACTGAAAAAATCAGTTTCTCTCAACGTACCCCGTAAAATCAAAATTTCGAAAAAATCATCTGAACAACCCCTACCTTATTTTGCTCAAGGAACACGACTACGGTAGTCGTTTTTGCTTTTAAAATACTCGTTACATCTTAATGTATGTTGGTTTATGGAGTTGCTGTCCAACTTGTAATTTTTTGTATGTATTATAACAGCTCAAGATATCGTTCGCTATTGTGAGATATGAATTGACAACATGACGATCCCTCATCAATTCAGATGGTTCGAAGCTAACAATCTAATGCGCTACGATTTCTATCGGAAAATTCCCAGATCATAGCCATTTTTGAATATTTTCCGAGTTAGGAGATGTAGGGACAACACGCACCGGTAGCACTGAATAATTAATTGTTTCTTGTAACCGTTTTGAACGATGAGTTGTTTAAACAACCAAACAGCTTCCGTGAATGGACCAAACGACAACTTTATTTCCATATTCTTGTCAGTTATCACATCTTTATGTTTTTCTACCTTGATAATTTTTGATAAAGACTATATCTTCCATGGTAAGTCCTGTAAATGGTCGTGAGAACGCTTGTTGTAATCAATAGTTTAATTTTGGGATACTTGGGATTAAACAAGATGTATAATAATGTGGGTGCTGTGATCACACAGGAATGCTTTTTTTCTGATCAACTTGGGCCTCAGTTTTATTTTTTCTGGAATGAGGAGAATTCGTTACTTAAAGAAAGATTCACGTGTCCTAGTCCTAATTGTAAGGTCAATTGAATGTAATGCCCAATATCCAAGTTATTATTTCCTTCTGTTTTGAGTTTATTTCATAAGTCGTGAATGTAGAAGTAGGAAATAAATTTCGTGATTGTTCGAAGTACGTGCAAGAAGTGAAATCGTATTGAATTAACCAGGAAAATAAGATTTGGTTTACTCCAGGAAAGATATTGTAAAAATATGGTTTACTACTCCAGGAAACCTGGATTGCGGTAAAAAAATGCACTTCACCTCTATATCAAAAATCCGATTTGTAGATATTTAAAACTACAAAATTTTCAAATTTATTAATAACGCTCGGGGTTTTATGCCAAATTATGCAAGGAAAGTTGCTCAAGCTAACTGTTGACACTACTCCAAGCCAGCCATTTTAATTCACTGACTAAGTTTATTTTTTCAACTTTAAAGATGGTCCACCTTGAGGTTTTGGATGCGGATGGTTTTGAATACATGAATAGTGTATGCGTATAAATGGTTAAGGCACAGGATTCCTGTGGCAGGAAGCATGTTTGTTCCTTTCTCAAACTATAGAGATTTCCCAGAATTCCTTTGAATGTTGATGCGTACATACTTTCGATTGGCTGCGAAATGTAGGAATTTGCTTTTGTCGATATACCATTGAAAAATGTGTAATTGTTAATAAATACTTACCTAAGATGAGTAAAGCATAATTTGCTGTATCATAGGCATGATTTCTTTCCGTCATCCCTACCGGCGGCCTTAATTAATAGACGCTTTGATAATAAATTAAGTTTACATTTAATTTCTTCGTGATGTTATCCGGAATCTTGACGTTAATAAGAGGAATGTATTGATGTTTTAAACTTTACATTGTTCAGTCAAGTTTCCTTAAATGCGTGCTCGTTGGATTGGTCCGCGACGACATATCTTTTAATTAATCTTAATTGCCATATTATTAACATTATCATATCATTAACTTGAATAATCCCGTACGTATTTACCTATCAAAAAATAGCAATAATGGTGGATATTATGGACTGAAGGATATTTATTCAAACCATCATTTTGGCTTTATCCATTCATAAGATGATCAGTAGCACCTGGGACATTCATAAGTGAGTAAAGAGGCGCAAGGTCCTTTTCTCATTTTCTGGAAAACTGTACTCCAGATAACGACACAAATATCCGAAAATATGCAGAACAGCCATTATTACATAATTTCACATCAGAAATTTTACAATCAACATTATTATCCAATACATGAAATTTGAGATGCCAATTACTTAAGCGGAAGAAATACTGCATATGAGTAACTTTTCATGTGAACATTCTCTGCTAAATCATAGTAACTTCAAGTTTGTTTTAATTGAAGCGCAAAACTTAGTCGCTTCGCAATTCACGATTTTCATTCTCTTCTGGATAACGGTTTTCGAATATCTAACAGCGCTAATAGAGGAGCTCTAATAGGTGAAGCGGCAGCGAAACTTCACGTATATTTGTTACCTCAAATTCAGTTAAATTGAGATTCAATTCACAGCAGATAATCATGTGCCAGAGGTAACACTGATGTTGGAAAAATATTAAATGTGAATTATTCAATTTCATTCCTGCCATTTCAGGTTCCAATGGGCATCAGAGCTAAATAGTTAAAATAATCACTTTCACAAACAACTAGGACGGGTGTAAACCCGAATTAAAAAAACTACCGGAAACGTGTTGTGTGTGAAACAGACATTTGACACTCAGTTCACCTTCCCAAACACTAATCTTTAATTTTTCGATCAATTTCCGACATAATATATTTTGACCCTTTCATGCCCCCGAGGGTCATAGAGCCACCACTCCGACAGTTGTTCGAATTGACCCATGGTGTGATGACAAAAAATGATCAGCTTAAAATTCTCTATCAGATAAGCGAATAAAAATATTTTGCCCATAAGGAAGTATGGGGAACCTTACCCCCCACCATTCCCCTTGGGGTAGGGCCAGGAAGCCCAAAATCAATAGCGAACTTACTTTTGCCCTAAGGTACCTCCATGCAAAATTTGAACCGAATCGGTCAACGTGGAGAGTAGTAATCGTGTTAACAGACATACAGACACACAGACAGACAAACAAATCAATCGCAATAACTACCTTTATAAGCATTTCATGCTTCCGGTAGTTAATAACATTTGCACTTACATTATGTACTAATTTTCATGTGCAATCTGCATTGTTCTATTAATGTGACGTGTGTTACATGTGATTCTTTGTCATTCTGGATAGGGAACGTTTTTCAGAAGCAAATGCTTATGCACAATTTCACTAGACTTCGGGAAACAACGTTACTTATTCCCAAATGTTTATTAAATTGTCTCAGCTGACCAAATCTCACATTGCTCGTGCATTAAATTTTGCAAGAAATCTAACTTAGCATGTAATTAACAGATGCGCTTATAATCTTCCGTCTAGCTACGAAATGTAGCAATTTGGTTTGGTTGGTAAAAGTACTTGCAGCCAACTATAACTCATTCGTACTTTCACAACTTTGATTAATTTTTGTTGAATTATTTCGAAAGTCCATGAAATTGATTTGCTGAATTCAAAACCACTTTTTCATCCAAACTCGTTGGCATGTTGCATTTATGCGAGCAATGCCTGCGCGTATCATTTTCAGTATATTGCACGCGAAATTTGCATGCATTCAGTCATTGTCAGCTTCCGCAACTTCTAAATGTAAATAAATAAAGAATGTTGGCACATCAGTAAATCATACATGCTGAAACCAGCATGGTTCACGAATTGAAGTCAATACAACATCGTCGTCTTTATTTAACAGATAAGCAAGCAACTTACAACAACTTCGATCCTTGCAATTGTAAAATATTGAGTTGCAAAATCAGCAAGCACGATGATCACCAGATAAAAACAAACTGAAGACCTTTTGCTCATCTCGTCAGAACCTAACACAAATAAATTAGTAATCATAATTATATTTTGTATGGAAGGATACTTATTCAAATCATCATTCATCTAACCATTAAATGGACATTACTTCTCCATGTGTACATTTGTGTAAAGAGGATCAAGGTTCATTTCTCAATTTTCTGAAAAACGGTACTCCAGAGCAGCTAAGGAAACAAATATTCCGTAATATCGCGGAATATGCAATTAACTTAGATGCCACGTCAATTATTTCCATAGTACACTGCACTTGATGATTTTATTCAAATCGCAAAATTGTACTATCATCAAAACTTTCTTGTACGTGAAATTTTGTCACTTTATTTAAACGGAGGAAGGCTTGACTCAAACTGCCCTCTCATGTGGGCAATATGAGTACCATTACTTTTGCCCTAATGCACTGTTATGTGCTTGTGACTATTCACAATTTTCATTCAATTCAAAATAAATACAACGATCTCATCTTACTAGGTACACTTTTGAAGTGTAAGTCAAGTTCAGTAAAACCAAGTATCGATTTATAGCAAACTTTATGCGGGAAATCCAACTGTATATTTTATTTGCTGTAAAACTGATGTATGAAAGTAGCGCTTGAAAAAAAGCAGCATTAAAAATTATGATTCTAGTTAACTTATATATTGGAAAATACCTTATTTTAGGCGTAGATTTCAAATATGAAATCCGATTTGACATAAAGAGTTTACTTTAAAAGTTAGCTTAACTAATTTCCAAAGTATTCATAATGGACAAAAATGGTCATCATTTTTGGATTCTACGCATCCGATTTGTTTAAACCTGATATATTTTAGTTAAAAAATATACCTTTCAAATTCTGATGTACAGACGGACAGACATACAGTATAATCTCAAAAGTGAGTTTTAAACCAAACTGACTTCAAATTCGGATTCTAAAGTCCAAAGTTACCCTAAATTCCATATTTGATTTTTGTCAACTCGACTTACACTTCAAAAGTGTACCTAGTTAGTGCTTTTCCTGTGGCTTGAACAAGTCCAGATTGACAAAAAGGATGCGAAAGCTGACATATTTGTGTTATGTAAACTATGTAATCACGATTGCCAAGAGATACATGACGCCAATTGTACCACTGCACTTGTCACATATCTATGGTGGCAATTGAAACCAATACCTTCAATGCAGTCTATAATTCCAGTGAATTTACAGTTTCTTTCTTTGTCATAAGACTGAGTAAACATGGTTTGGAAAATAATTTAGAGTTGTCATTTATGTATGGTACTTTCATCCTAATCTTACGAGGGACGTGCAGCTTACCGTTTGAAATACTAATTTCACGGATTACCCGAACAAATTTCAATAATATAAGTAACAATATCTTGAGGTATGTTAAATGGGATTAAATCACATAAACAAAAGTGGGTGAAAAGAGTCTGCTTTGCGTTTGAGACTAAATTACTTTAACTTGTGTAGCCAAAACGGCACCATTCGTAATTGTAGGTTTCTGGAAGTTTTTATTCATTAAAGGTTGGTCCTCCGAATGTGTTGCAGGTCATTAAAATTGAGTACATTTTTAATGAAATAAAAAGATAGCATGCAAATTTGTGTTTATTGTTATGGAAAATATTTATATATTTATTGTTTTATTGCTCATAAACTGCAAACATACTTGGTGCAAATTTGGACACTAATGTAGTAACCATGCTAATTATATTTCGGCAGGTCAAAATTCGATGCGGGGGAAGCGATATTGTCTTATACATCATTACTGCATCATTAAAGGTCTGCCCTTTTCTTAGCTGATGAGAAAACTAGGGAAAACGTCCAGACAATCACAACGTGTCCCCATATCAAACTTCTCTCTTAATGACACGCTTTTGTTTCTCCAGGGCAATTGTGAGTACGTGTGACACCGTGTGATTTCATACTACGACGAAAATTAATATTTTCCTGAAACAGGTTCTCCAAATAGTTGCTGTTCACATTTACCCATATTAACGAGAAATAATGTTTGGAAAATGTTGTAATACCGAGACAAGTTCGAAAGGAATTTGTTATTTTGATCATTTGTAAAGGTTCTATGAATCTAATTATTAATTTAGGTAAAAATAATAGGTATCAAAATTTATTTATTTGGGCTGGTTCGACTAACAATATCATATCCAAACAAAATTATACATCTCTTTAGAATTTTAGAAGTAGTCGCCCACAAGTTTACCAGTTACCAATATCTGTAAGATTGGCATAATTGCTGGTGACACTTTCATATTGGCAACATTTGGTACCTTCTGCAATGGTTATTGACTTGAATGGAAAAAGTGGATAATAATCCACGTCAGAAGCACATAGTTTTCCTTGTATTAATAATCCGAATTTAATTTATTTCACAAAATGCTTCACAATGCATTCAATAACTATGACTGTTAAATTATTCCATCTTAAGCTTCAATAATTATGTTTTGTTTCGTGCATTAATGACAAGTCCACTGTGGTTCCATAAATCCGATTCATTTTGGACTACAATACAGTATAATACTTGAGACAGCACAAATGGTTGAAGTGGCTTGAATTATATAATTTGTAATGACTCGCATCAAAAATTTAGTGTAATGTAAAAAGGGCAAGAGTTAGTAAGCAAATCCGAAAATTTTAATTGAACTATAAAAAACAGCTAGTAAACAGCTTCCATTTTATACTCTGAATTCATTTATCCTGATTTCAGTCTCTATGATAATGTTCATGCATTTGTAAGTTTCTTTACCTTCGCTGGTCAAGAGTTTGGCAGAAGTCATGAACAAGTAAATGCGTAACTTACGCGGTCGATTTTGTAAATTGTCGCACAAGGGGCATATGACTTGTTACAGATGCGTTTCTTGTATTCTTCTGCTTCAGTTTGAATAATATAGAGGTTGAGTTGTTTTGCACCGTATTAATTGTACATTGAGTCTTCTCCACGAAATAAACGCTTTCACTATTAGCATGGTTGCGACAATAATCACTTTAGTCAATAACGCTCTGTCTCTTCAGATTACGCGTTTTTTTGTAGAAGGAAATCCCCGAAATATCAGCTTATGTTTTGTTAGTAGAATCTGTCCGTCATTTCTGTGATGATTTCAATTCGGAACGGTAATGCTTTTGTCCGTATTCATTACCTGCAAATCTCGGGGAATTGAGCAAAGTTGTTGAGTTGCTTTTTCCTCTTATTTATGGTGAAACACATGCAAAGGTGTTTGCTTGTATCTTATAACACAGGTCAGTTAGTATAACTCGCTATAACTTTAATTGTTACTATGACTGCTGAGGGAGCAAACTAATTAATTGCAAGGATGTTGCTTGCTTGTTTTACGCAGTTGGTTGCATTACTTAAAGAATGCAATGCAATATTGTCATCTATTTGTAAGTTATAATTTGAATTCAGTATCCATAACCCTAATAAATATACAAAGGCCTACAGTGACTGACCAATCTATTACCATTAGAAAACCATTGTTTGGAAAAAATTAAAAATGGCGGTAAAGAGGGCCACAAAAAATCTCATCTTCTATTATTATCATAATCACATGAAGTATGAATGCACTTATGGCAGCGTACATTTAAATTATTTTGCTGACAGCTAACGGATATTTTAAGAGCAACATAGTGTGCTGGTTCCTATGTTGCATTAGCTTAAACACATGCTTGTCCACCAGTTAAGTGCTTTCGGACTTTTCAAAAGTACATACATTTTATTTTGAGCCATTCTTCTTTGATGCCATGCGTGTCACCGAAACATGCCTCGCAAAGATGTGTAATCAGCACGTCGACGGGGTCACATCTCCGCAGTCGAAGATTTATAATTTGTCAGGTAGTGGGTGTGCCAGTAGCGGATCGTCAAAGTGTTTGGTGATTGAATAAACAGGTTGGGCAATTAACGATTGCTTACGAAATATTTTTAAATTGCGCCTCTATATTACATTCCTGCGATTTAAAATGCACTTTAAATTGAAAATGATTTCAATATCTGTATACCGATATGAATATGTGCGTTTATATTCATTAGTGCCATATTTAACCAAAATATACGAACTACGGTTCATTTGATTAAATATTTATCTATACCGTTCACATGCCTGTAACTTTCACAGTACGCTAATTCAAATCCATACCATTTGAAATGAATAGGTTTTCTTTTTTTGTTAAAATATTTCAAGATTACGAAGCATTCATTGTACTACATGCGAGAATACAAAATAATTCGCCTACTATATCGCTTATTGAAATCTTCGAAATCGAGGTTTGTACTTCGCCGTATTGGAAAGCTGTCACTCTATCAACTAGATTCTTATTTTGCTGTCTGATTGACGGCAATGTCAGTGTCTTTATTAACTACCGGAAGCATGAAATGCTTGGAAGGTAGTTATAGCGATTGATGTGTCTGTCCGTCCGTCCGTCTGTCTGTCCGTCCGTCTGTCTGTCTGTCTGTCTGTCTGTCTGTCTGTCTGTCCGTCTGTCTGTCTGTCTGTCTGTCTGTCTGTCCGTCTGTCTGTCTGTCTGTCTGTCTGTCCGTCTGTCTGTCTGTCTGTCTGTCTGTCTGTCTGTCTGTCCGTCTGTCTGTCTGTCTGTCCGTCTGTCTGTCCGTCTGTCTGTCTGTCTGTCTGTCTGTCTGTCTGTCCGTCTGTCTGTCTGTCCGTCTGTCTGTCTGTCTGTCTGTCCGTCTGTCTGTCTGTCCGTCTGTCTGTCCGTCTGTCTGTCTGTCTGTCTGTCTGTCTGTCTGTCTGTCTGTCTGTCTGTCTGTCTGTCTGTCTGTCTGTCTGTCTGTCTGTCCGTCTGTCTGTCTGTCTGTCTGTCTGTCTGTCTGTCTGTCTGTCTGTCCGTCTGTCTGTCTGTCTGTCTGTCTGTCTGTCCGTCTGTCTGTCTGTCTGTCCGTCTGTCTGTCTGTCTGTCTGTCTGTCCGTCTGTCTGTCTGTCTGTCTGTCCGTCTGTCTGTCTGTCCGTCTGTCTGTCTGTCCGTCTGTCTGTCCGTCTGTCTGTCTGTCTGTCCGTCTGTCTGTCTGTCCGTCTGTCTGTCTGTCTGTCCGTCTGTCTGTCTGTCTGTCCGTCTGTCTGTCTGTCTGTCCGTCTGTCTGTCTGTCTGTCCGTCTGTCTGTCTGTCTGTCTGTCTGTCCGTCTGTCTGTCTGTCTGTCCGTCTGTCTGTCTGTCTGTCCGTCTGTCTGTCTGTCTGTCCGTCTGTCTGTCTGTCTGTCCGTCTGTCTGTCTGTCTGTCCGTCTGTCTGTCTGTCTGTCCGTCTGTCTGTCTGTCTGTCCGTCTGTCTGTCTGTCTGTCCGTCTGTCTGTCTGTCTGTCCGTCTGTCTGTCTGTCTGTCTGTCTGTCTGTCTGTCTGTCTGTCTGTCTGTCTGTCTGTCCGTCTGTCTGTCCGTCTGTCTGTCTGTCTGTCTGTCTGTCTGTCTGTCTGTCTGTCTGTCCGTCTGTCTGTCTGTCTGTCCGTCTGTCTGTCTGTCTGTCTGTCCGTCTGTCTGTCTGTCTGTCTGTCTGTCTGTCTGTCTGTCTGTCTGTCCGTCTGTCTGTCTGTCTGTCCGTCTGTCTGTCTGTCTGTCTGTCCGTCTGTCTGTCCGTCTGTCTGTCCGTCTGTCTGTCCGTCTGTCTGTCTGTCTGTCCGTCTGTCTGTCTGTCTGTCCGTCTGTCTGTCTGTCTGTCCGTCTGTCTGTCTGTCTGTCCGTCTGTCTGTCTGTCCGTCCGTCTGTCTGTCCGTCTGTCTGTCCGTCTGTCTGTCTGTCCGTCTGTCTGTCTGTCCGTCTGTCTGTCTGTCCGTCTGTCCGTCTGTCTGTCTGTCTGTCCTTCAACACTCTAACTTTCCTCCACGTTGACCGATTTGGCTCAAATTTGGCATAGAGGTACCATTGCCCAAGAACACGTTCCCTATTGATTTTCAGCCATGTACCTGGTCAATGACCGGAAGTAGGGAGGTCGGCGTTTCAGGGGCTGTGGGGTCAACATATCGCCAAAAAATGTTATTGTACAAATCGATAGAGGAGTTCAAGACAATCATTTTTTGTCAAAGCACTATGGGTCAAATCACTTCCCTGTTGCCAGGGTGGCGTCTGGAAGGGGGAGGGGTCTCCGACCTGAAAATTGTTTATTGTGCAAATCCAACGAGAGGTTCAATTTGAGCTTATAAGTCATATTGAAATTGGTCAAATGTGCATTTCGGTTGTCAATTGAGCATACATCACACTTCCGGTAGTTATGTATTCAAGGTTTACACCTTACTAGTTGGTCAAGTTCATGGCTGAATTCGTCCACACGTTTGCAATGTCGGTAGGACTGGCGTGAATGTTGGCAGCATAGTTGCACTTTCATATATACAGCATTTCAGCATTTGGCATTTGGCCAATAGAAAGATCATGGTATGGTTTTCCTTGTCGTAATGACCAGAATCTAATGAAGGCCATGCTCTGTTGCTTCAAACGGCATTCAATAACTGTATCAGTTAAATTATTCCATCTTGTTAACAAAGCTTCAATAATTATTATGCGTTGTTTAGTACTTAACGAGAATGGCCTCTGAGCTTCCATTAACTCGATTTGCCTTTTGCAATACAGAATAATAATAATCTTTGTAACCGTAGAAATGGTTGAACTAGCTCGAAATATATAAGTGGCTGCAAAGCCTTGCATCAAAAGATTGTAGTGTAATGTATGGTGACGGTACCTAAGATAAATGCGCATTGCTTTTTAATAATCCGAAATATAGTTTTCAAAAACTAGTTAAAAGAGGCAGCACTTCCATTTTATACCCTCAATTCATTTATTTTTCTTCCAATATCTATAATGTCAATACAATTGTAGTATTTTATATCCTTATTGGCCAAGAATTTTGCAGAAAAAAGAAACTAGCAAGAGCATATAATTAATCGCAGATGAGTATCTTCCTACCTTCTCTCCTTCTTGAGTTTGGAAAATGTAGAGATTCAGACATTTTGGCAAACTTCGTGTTTAGATTAGGTTATGGATTGCTGAATGCTCTATCCGACTCTTCAAAGACGTGACCTGCACTTATCAATCCAAACATATGTACCTTGGAGCGTTTTCCGCGTTTGTTATGCAGGTTAATAACGAATGTGTTTAAGGTCACTACGGTCCACATCTGGAATAAATTGGCTTTACCCTTTGTTAGGTTTGTCTCCATTACCCTTTTCGTCATAATCATGAGCGATAGAAAAGAAAATCGAGGCAGGAAGTACGTAACAGAAAGAAACCTACAACATGACTACCAAAGAGCGAAAAAAACCACAAACTTGTAAACCTTGTTAGAATTTATGTGCATATATGTATGTTATGCGAGTACACAATGAATTCCTCGATTGATAAAGAAATGGTGATAGCTTTCGAATGACTTCAAGGATGTAAACAGAGTTCGGTTGTGGAGAAAGTAGAAAGTTTTTATGCTAACTTTTGTTTCTGCGTCAGGTCAATTTGTTTATTTCAGGGTCCGAGTGTATGTTTTGATTCGTGTAGGTAGGTAATATTCCATGTCACATGTTTTTAGTACAAATTTGTGTAATTGATAAAATAATGCCATTGATGTCAAGTTGAAAATATTTTGCCAAATTCAGGAGAGTAGGTTTATTTAGTCAGCTGCCATTTTCCCTAAATCATATACTGTATACAACTGATGAGGAGGTGAGTGAGCAATCAAATAAATTTTCTTTCAATGGCGAGCAAGACGAAGGCATGCTCACCTCGCCTCTTCATCAGATTCTTCTCTCGCTTTGTGTGGATAAGATATACAGCCTGGGAGAGAAGATGATCTTCTAACATTTGCTGGATGGAAGCAGCTTCTTCCCCCTACCTTTCCATTGTCATCTGCCTTTGCATGAGTTGGTATGCGACAAAGAGACGCTGTGGGAGATGGGATGGAGGTCAGGGATCGCTTATTGGGGGTTAGCACCAATCAGCAATCTCCAGCAAGTTTGCCTCACCACGCCTCAGTCCCCTCTTCTTCGTTAACAACATACCTTAATGAGTAATGTGTGGCTTTACTGGCTTGAAGCGATTCAGGGTCACAATATTTTATGCTGAATTATAACGGGTTCCGTTACAACCGTCTCTACATAAATTCTTTAGATATTTTTGTTGTGATTCATGAAAGAAAGATAACACTAAACACGCTAGTAGGAATCCAATTTAGTAGTTCGCCCAATGCAAACATCATATTTCGACAAGAATGTGAACAAAATCACCTATACGTCAAGTAGATCTTCAAATGGGTTTGGGTGCTTACAGTGCTTAGTTACCCCAGAATTGTATTGTCTTTGTTGTCCAAGTGACATGTGGCAAAAAGGTCATGATTTCAATCGCTATAGCGTATCGTGCGAAACAAAGCTACTAAACTATTCTGTTTAAAATCTGCTCACAATAGTTGATTGAACATATCCTTACCCACCAAAAACTTACACTTCCACGAAACGGTCGATACACCCTCTCTGCTTCGTTTAACTAACCTGATGATCCCCTTTGATTGCGGCATTCAGCACCATTAAGACAATACATATTTGCAATTTGATTTTTTCATGACTCTCACCAATATTTGAAAAGAATAGGTAGTTGTTGTATCACAAATGTGAAGTTAACACGCCCGTTTCTGTAAATACACTCGATTGATAGGAAATATTTCCTTAGATAGTATGGGCAGGTAGGTCGTTGTGTATGAGAAGAAAATAAGTTGTAGAAAATTCGAGGGGGTAACATTAAGTAAAGATTTATTTTTCAACTTGAGCTAACCGCTATTATTTTAGTTTCTACCAACCTAACGTAAATGTCGTTTCCAAACAAATGCAATGCAAGTTTTCCGAAAGAGTCATAGTTCGTCTTGAGGGTGTTGTTAGGCGTTATTTGTTTTATGCCAATAAGCTATAAATCATAGATAATTAGTAACATCTAAAATGATTTGACGATTGCTGAGAAGATTTTCGAATATTTTTCGCAGAGCAAATCATTGACTCAACTTCTTGCTTCTGCTAATCCAAAATTAGGACAAATCTCCCGCCGTCCAGTTTATTAACGTGAGCACGACAGGTCATGGAGGAATTCAGTCGCACATCCAATGATCCATAATATATACCATAAAATATACTCATTCCGATGCCCAAATCAGATCAGCATTCAGTCAGTCGACCTGTGGAAACGGAGAAAATCCAAAGGACAATAAAAATGAAACGGTCGTAAAAGAAGTACAGTGTAATAGATCATACATCAGCTTATTTCCTTAGAGCACATGTATACCCCAATACCCAGTTGACCTAAAGGCTTTAGGTTAAAGTTCATGTATTTAATTTGTTATTCCATGACTTATTTTTTCATCGGAAGGTTGTCTTTTCTCGTGTAGCGAGATGGTCAACAGAACCTAGAACTTAACATCATGGGAATTGTGTTCTGGTTTATTATTGTTATTTTAAAACAAGTGAGCACTCGTAACAGTGGTTTCATTCGTAAAAGTGTTGTAATTACCTCATAGTTTTCTCACGATGAACCGAAAACATGTTTCACAATAAAACAAACAAATAGGAAAACAAACTAATGAAGAAACGACATTCGATCTGTGAATATAGTGAAAACCCAATAGGACTACATAACTGAATTCGTCTTCAAGCAAGTACAGTGTCATAGATCTTACATCTGCTTATTTTATTGAGCACATGAAATTACAAAACCCTCTTACGGGTTTGATAGCTCACATTTATTTGTTTATATAACGACTTATTCTTATCACCAGATTTCGTAGTGATTTACTGATAATAAATAGAGAAATCTATCCAGTCCAAACATATATATCTAGAAATTATTTGGTTTGATCCTCATCTGCTGTTTCTAAAGTGAGAGCTTTCTTGCCCAACGAATTGAAAGTGTGACACACTTCTACGGTTTATGGGGACAAATGCAATATTTATTTTTGCAAAAGCTATTATGCGATCAATATAACCAATATGAAACTCGTGAAACGACAAAATTATTTTCTATTAAATCCGCCTTCACTGACTAATTCCGTTGTGTACGTGCTGAGATAAGGAGATATTTGAAATCATCTCATCCGTACTTTTGACTTGTCCATAATTCTTGTAGTAGTTCAATTGCAGTGAAAATTGAATCGGTTACAGAGCATATACTGTTCCTTCCAACTTTCTAAAATTCATTTGAATTGTGTTTGCATAATAATAATATATTAATAGTTGAATGTCTCGTCCAAACTCAATGATTGCTTTCGCTGTGATTTGATGGCTTAGGACAATCACACATGATTACATTTTTCATAACAGATTGTACTCATTGTCAGGTGATAAATAATCTGGACCGTCGGGATGCAGACTTGATTGGCAGAAATTGTGCTATTTCCGAAATTCTGATTCGTCCATATTATGTGGGCACGATATACATGATCGATCAAAATTAAGATTGAACGCATAGAGCACCAGAAAGCCAGCGAAAACATTTCATTCCTGACGTTTTTACGAAAATGCATTTTCTAAAAAACGTAGTGACTTTAAGATGTCGGAATACGAATATCAGCTATGGGGTTGTACCCACCAAAGACAAAATAGAGTGAACGTAAGTACATATATTTGACGCGACGCATTGTATGCCAAAGTTTACATATTGATTGTGACACCGGAATCTTTTGTATCATATTAGTAATTTGTGCACAACCCCATATTCTCTTAATTGGGTGGACGTCGTCGTCATTGTCGTGCGAGATACAGATGTGACGGGACATGTTAGCAACGGACTGTAACCCAGCCATCTGATTCCCCATGTTAATTTACATTATAAATTTTTAAAACTGAAGATTCGAAAAACAAATTTTTGCATATCTCAGAAACCGGCTTACGGATCCTTCTGAAATTTTGGGTGTTAACTAGTTTAACTAAGCGGAAAATATGTGCCAAATATCAAGCAAATCGCAGCCTTTGTTCCCGAAAGGTTTACTGTCAGACTCCCCAGGATACCTTCCCCGTACAGGCTGCACGCAGCACTCACAGAGCCGAGAAGGATTTGGGGGCCGGCACCGGGATTCGATCCCGTGACCAGTGGCCGTAAGTCAGGTTTGCTGTTCCTAGTGACATAAGTAGTTACATCTCTTGGCTTACATCTTGGCACTCTAAGAATTAGACTTATGCAGTCCCGAATTAGGAAAATGCTGCTGACGTCCAGTTTATTAACGTCAACACGACAGGCCATACACGACTTCAGTCGCACAGCAATTGTTCTTTATATCTCACGCTGATGCATATTATCAAATGGCCGTAGCCCACCTGCATAAAGTGAAAAAAGCCCAAAGGACAGTAAACTTGAAATGGTTGTAAAACAAGCACAGTGTAATAGATCTGGCATCGGAATATTTCCTTTGAGCACATTTCCCAATACCCAATCGTCATAAAGGTGGGTAGTTCAAACATTTAATTTGTTATTCCATGACCATTCCATTTTATACCAGAATGTTTTCTGTTCTGGTTTACTGGTAATAATTAGAGTAATCCAGCTAGCTCAAGCATTTCTATCTAGAAATTATTTTGCCATGATCCGCAGGTGCACATTACAACAGTCAGAACATTCTAGGACACCAGCTGGAAAGAATGGCACACAACTCCGATATATGATGGGAAGAAATTGTAAAATATTTATTCCAACGCTATTATCCGCTCAAGATTAGAAAGATGAAACGAGGGAAAAGAATCAAAACACCTCCAAACAATTCAGAATACACCCTTGAACCTGCTAGAAACTTCGAACCTAGCGCAGCGATATACATCCCAGACGTCCTCCAAATCATAAATGGCGTCAAATGTTTTCCGCACTTTGCAAATTAGTTCCACTTGTACAATTTGCTGTTGCATTGGAGAAAGTAGGACGGATTATTTTGTGATTTCCATAAACAAAATTGATTTTAAAGCTTTCATCTGTGTGCTCTCGTATTTACTTTTCAAACCAAATCGTTTCATATATACATATCAAAAGATACACGCTCCGGATTTTTGCAAGCCAGAGAAACAATCCAGACAAAACGAAATGATTTATGTGAAGTATCGCTGGATGGAAGTATTTTTTACCTATCGTGCTCCTCCTTTGATCTCCACCAACAATGTGGAAGTGATGTTTGTAATTTCTAATAAATATTCACCAACGATTTTCATTTCTGTTTAAAGACCTCTCGTTTGACGATATTGATCCGGATTTGATTGATCAGCTGCAGAGGAATCTTTTAGATATTTAAACACTGGGTACTTACTATCATCATTTTTACGAGAATCAAACTCTTCATCTGAGCCGTAGTTTCTGCATAGTAGCTGAAAGTAAATACATCATAATATCTTCTTGCCAATTGACACGCAAGTTGACAGAGTCGCCATTTAGAGTATCGCAAGTTGTCTTCTTACCAAGTCAGATATTAAAGTGAGTAATAAATGTCGTCAGAAACAATCACTCTTCCGTCCTGAAGTGGTACCAATTAGTAGAAAATCAAGCGTTTGTACCCTTTAACTAACTTAATTCTGAGACAGCTCTGTTGAATTTATTTAATTGAATCTTGAGATGGAACAAAAACATGCCATGCCATATTTATATATCCGTAGCTAAGCCATGCGTCCTCCGATTCACTTGAAATTCTGTCAACGGCGTTCATGTATAAATTAAAGATTGCTGACTGTACTAACCGCCTATACTGGCACAAGTGATGTTGAAGTCAAGAAAATTCTAAAATATTGTAAAACAAAACTTGGACAGGTTACTTAGAATGGAAATTGTTGAAGGAATATCATTAATGTAATTTAGTCCTATGTCAAGTTCCACGCCATTTTCTTTGATGTGCTTAGCTTGATCTGTTGTTTCACAGCAGGTCAATTTGTTCGGGCTCAATTGGGCTGTCTCTATGATGTATAGTTGTGTAAGTAGTAACTAGAGTCTAAGTGTGCTAGTTAATTCCTACCAACTAATTATTTATGTAATAGCTTCTCCAACCTCATTTTCCACTGCTGTCAAAATGTGTTAATCTAACGAGGTTTTCATTTTCACTAGATTTACAATTTCTCAGATACATTGCCGTGATGTCTGCTATGCTCATAAGTTTGTACGTAACGGTTGCCTCATCCTCATACGAAAACACTTACATAAAACATACATGTATTCTAGATAATATTATGCTCTGCGGGTGGTCATTTCCACATGTTTTTGGAACCGGAACTACTCAATGATTGCTTCTGGTCGCTCTCATTGTATCACGCGAAACAAATTACAACACTTTTATATCTGCACTCACGTTCATGTACTCATGTGACACATTTTAAATGAATTATAGTGTGGACACATGTCAAAGTTCCTCACATTCAGAGATATGTTTGCACATAATTTTCCCGAATGGAAAAGTGCTTCCAAGAATCCATTTAGTTCAAAGAAAAAAAGTGTAGTATAAATTGTAAGCTTATTGATTTAATGATTTGTTGTGACTGCTATTGCCATGTGTGCCACACATTGCTTGTCTCGTTACGTTAATAAAATCGGAAAACAATGGGCGTAGCTATTGTATAATGACCAAATACAATTGACAGTTCTGCTGACTTCAATTTATCCGGCATTGAAAACTTTTCAGCATCCGGGGTCTCAAATCTATTAAATTTACAAAACACACCACGATCATTATCATGATTGTTAAATTTTACCATCTTGTAGATATGCCAAACAACAGAACAGTCGTATTATTGTTCTAATTGAACGGATTTTTCACACTGAACTTTTATGAATCAGGTTTATGCTGGGCAACTTTATTAGTATAAACATTGAATGATGTTGAAGTAATGCCCAGCATAATATACAGTGATTGAGGTTTCACTTTTTGTAAGAACGGAATTAAGATTTGAAATGAGAATCGAGTTACAAATGTAACAACCAGACGTCAAATTGGCAAACGTTCTCTCAAGAAGCGATTACATTTTTCTATAGATTGATTGCTTTGCCGTGGTTGCAGAAATGAGTAAAGGATTGGAAGGAGCTTTAAAAATAAAGATAGACTACATTGGATCTTTTAAAATTACTGGATCTGAAGTTTCTAAAATTATACTCTAATACATATTTCACATCAATTTTTGTCACCTTATTACTGGCATTAAACACTACAATATTTGTATCCCTTTACCCTCATCGCGATATCCAACATTCGTCATCGTTTATACGTGCCGTCCCGTATCGTTTGGGATGATAGTCCCGCACAAGCCAGGAAACAATCAACTGTAAATGTATTTAAAGTATAAAGAATCAGTCGTACTTCATTCCATTCAATAAATTACGCACCTTCTGTTTGTCATCCGCGAGAGACTTTAAGTAAATTCTGCATTCAATTTACCCTTGGATGGATACATTTGCTTTCAGATGTATCATATTTTACCTGCGTAGATTGGTGATATGTAAATTCGTATATATATATTAAATACTAAAAAGTTTATAGGTTTATTTCTCATAAATTGCATGCTTGTTTGATAACAATTATGATGAACAACTGTATTCATTCACACAACTCCAAAGCCGATACTTAGTTTCGTACCGTTCCGATCAGACCACTGCATGCAAAGGTTAACTAGCTGTGATAGCGGGTGTGTATCAAAAAGCCACAAGTCCAAAAAGCCACAATCCAAAAAGCCACAATCCAAAAAGCCACAAAGCCAAGAAGCCACAACTCGAAAAATCAAGGAAAGTGTTATTAAAAGGGACTCATTTGAGTTAGGTGAGGTTAGGTTGGGTTAGAAAAGGAAAGAAAAGTGTATGGTTAATCGTAATTTTGGTCTTGGCTTATTGGATTTGTGGCTTTTTGGATTGTGGCTTATTGGATTTGTGGCTTATTGGATTTGTGGCTTTTTGATAGCAATCGTGATAGCGCTTGTATTTTAAGAGGTTTAACAATGTAGCGAGCAAAATATCGTATTGTTAAGCGCACTAATAAACTTAACATAAAATTGGGTTAGTGGTAATAATATTTGCTTCTTTAATTCCTTCAGTTAATGCAAATGTCTGTCTGTCTGGTCAGTAAGTACAACATTATTTTTTGCAGTATTAGTAACCAGAATATGTCCTTGAAAAATTCGTAAAATAGATGCTCAAGCAACACGTCCAGTTTCACAAATACCCGATGCTTGAAAGTGATAATGAGAGCAGGTTCTGCGTAGATATGAGGGGTATTGTTATGATTAATTAATTAAACTGTTATTTAATCACGAAATTTGTTTCTCAGTTTGATTTGATAAGTAAGGGTTGTCAGATTATTTCATTGTGTGTTACCTGTACTTATGGTTTTAACTGGTTTTGCCACACAGCCACTTTTAAACAATAAAGAAATGTAGCTCTGTCAGTTTAGGTTCACATTCATGCACATAATTTGTTTGAACTAAATTATTAATCTTAATTTCAAACGTCTTTACAAGCAACGTCATTCTAACTTTGCGCAATACTCTACTGAAACCTCAAAACTTAGACTGTTCCCAATGAAGAAAGCATAACGGCTAACCGTTACGATTAAAGGGAATACTGTAACTAAATACAAATGTGTTCAAAAATACAAATTGTGCAGAATGCAAATTTTTGATTAAAAATTATTTATTAAAAATTGAAACCGATAGAACGAAAGCCAACAGAAGAACGTGACAAAGTCTCAGCAGTTGTAATTGTCACGGAAAGACATTGCCGATTGTAATAAAAACTTGAGCGAGGGAAATTTGAAAGGAATTCCAACGCAGCTCAACAAAACAAGGGCCTACATAACTTGCTCATTTAGACTGTTGTAGCAAATCACTTGTTAATGTGCTTTACTGATGCTTAATGCTCAAGCAAAGCAAATATTTTTCATCTCTTGCTCAATTTTACTTGAAATCTGACTCAAGATATACTCATGCTGTGCTCGCCTGGTAATCTGCTGATTGTTTTATATATATGTAGCTTATTGGTGATCGGTGCAGCAAAAAGCAGAGCGTGATATTGCAGTTTCATTGCAAACATCAGCAATGCATTACCTTCGCAGTGTTGTTTTTCTCATCCGGAGTCGCTTGCCTCAGTGCCAAGCTCTTGGTGGCTGAGCAAAGGATTGGATGTCATATGGCGATCATCCCACAAGATGATCATAGTTTCTTTTTGTAAGGGTGGTTGAATTCCAGAGAATGATTAACTTAATTGGAAGGCATTCCTTTACCGAGTACATTTTACTACCGTACCACCACTACGTCGTTTTTACTTCACTTATCTTTAATTTATCTCGCTTCGAAATGCTTTCAAATCCGGGTCTCAAATCTTAATGATTTTATATTTACAAAACGCTCCAAAATCATTTTCATGCCTGTTAAATTTAACAATCTTTTAGATAAGCCAAACAACAGGACAGTCGTATTATTGTTCTAATTGAACGGGTTTTTCACACTGAACTTTTGTCAATCAGGTTTATTCTGAGCAACTTCGTTACTGTAAGGATTGAATTGATGATATATTAATATAAAACACTACGGACGGTGATCGAGGTTTCACTTTCCGTAAGAACGGCTATTAGAATTTACAACGAAAATTGAGTGGCACATGTAACAACCAGACGTCAGATTGGTATATATTCTCTCAAGGAATGATTGCATTTTCTATAGGTTACTTACCTTCTAGCGGTTGCAGAAATTAGTAAGGGAATTGGACGAGGTTAAACAATAAAGTTATATACTTATACATATTTCATTTCAATTTTGGTCACCTTATTACCGGCAAACATTAAAATATTTGTGTGCCTCAATCACGATATAGGTAGGTAGGGTAGAGAAAACCAATCATGTGTGAGCCCAAATTGTCTAAACGTACATAGATATGTACTACTGTTCTTTTTGAGAATCCCTTGGAGCAAGATCTTAGCGTGAGATGGTAGTCCCTCACACGCCAGGAAACAATGATCTGTAGATGTATTTCAAATATAAAGAATCAGTCGTTGTTCATTCCGTTATATAAATTACGCGCCTTCTACTTTTCGTCCGCGAGAGACATTTAAGTAAATTCTGCAATAAATGCCTGCAAAGATTGCTAATATGTAAATTTTATTTGTAAATTGAATAGCAAAAACCTTATCGTTTTATTGTTCATTAATTTCATACTTATCTATTTGATAGCAATTCTGATGTAACAAATTTATTCATTGATGGAACTCTAAAGCCGATACTTCGTTTATTGCCGATCCGATTTCGCAACGGTATCAAAGGATCCACTGGCTGTGAACTCACAGATGTGTTAAGAGATACAACAATTCAATGAGTAAACTTTTCTTAAAGTAATTGCTAACCTCGCAAATAAATGCAAAGGTTGGTTATACGTGTTAATATTCGCTGCTTGAATTGCTTCAGATAACACACATGTAATGTCTGGTCAGTACAGTATGTATAATATTACTTTTTACGGTATTAGTGACCAGAATACATTGAAGCAAAGCCAAAGAAGATGCGCAAGTAGCACGTCAAACGTTGCAAATACCCGCGAGTGTTAATTAATAATGACATCAGATGGAGCATGATTGTTAGGGGTAATTTTAATTAATACTGTTTGCACATCGGAGGAGAGCGGATTTCAATGTCAAACTCTCGGCACCCAGGTGTCTCTTCTGATGCCGATACTGGCGCTGCCCAAGTGGCGACTAGTGTCAACTTTTTTGTTATAAACACCAGCTGATATAGAACATTTTTCATATGCAGATGACAGTTAAACCATAACTATTATTTATTATTTCGAATTGTTAAAGTTATGGAAAGAAGACTCTATTGTGGTTTTCAGAAAATCACTGGGGAGGGGGAGTATTTCCGCTCAAGTACATTAAAAAAAGGCAGACATATTTATTCTGCCGGGCATATTGACCAAGTAAAAGAGGAAGGCAATTTTTTACGATCCATCATAAATGCTAGGTGTTTATCTCAAGTTTCTGTAACGAAGGTTTATACAGTAACCGTAAAGGTAATCATAATTATAACGTTAATACTAATTAAGTCCCATTTTCACTTTGCTACTTAACTTTCCATAATTATTGATTTAAATTTAATAAAGCTTTCCAGTACCAGGAAAATTGATGGAGCCGTCTGTTCCTGTAAGGCTGGGATAAATGGGAAGTGTAAACACACTGCAGCGCTAATTATATACATCAATGAATATAACGACCCGTTCAAAACCGCTGAAAAGCAAAGCTGGGGCATTCCTGCCGTGAAAGAAGGCTACAGCAAGGGCAAATCGCTCGAAGAGTTGTTTCCTAAAAGTATGAAACCTGTTACCGTGCCGAACATCCCAGTATCATCTTTACCAGCATCGTTTCCTGCAATAAACTGTCCACTTTACACAATTTTGAAAGCAGAGGATAGAACCGAAGAGGAAAGGGAATGTACATCACTAATGAGGGATATTCTCGACTCGGTGTGTGAACGCGAACTAACTGACGCTTTGACGAGTATTTATGAAACAAAGATGGACGTGACGAAGTATTCCGGCTACGAGTTAAGTGTTGTTGGCGATAAGTTGGCGTTTAAACGAAAGGAATATCAACCAGCCCCAGAGTCACAATACTTTTATCAATCGCTTATCTCGATATCCGTCCGTGAGATGGTAGACGCAGCGAAACGAACAATTAATCAGTCATCTTCTCAAATATGGCATGAAATGCGAAGACGAAGGCTCCCGAGCTCTAGCTGTCACCATATTGTAACTCGAATAAACGATTTTGAAGGCTTGGCTTCCAAAATGCTATCTAACACATTTACGGGCAACACAGCAACTCGTTACGGTCACCGCTTGGAGAGGGCTGCGAAAGCCTCGTTTTCGTACAAAAATGGTTTACCTCTGTTGGATTGTGGACTTTTGGTTAGCGCCCAATTTCCCTGGCTTTGTTGCAGTCCTGACGCACATTATTTGAAAAATGGTAAATTGATATTGTTAGAGGTGAAGTGTCCGTTTAGTCGGAAGGGCCTTTCCATCGCGGAGGGAACAAAGTCACATGTAAAGTACTTTTATCATGATGGTGCAACATTTAATCTAAAAAAGAACCATACTTACTACACACAAGTGCAGTTATCAATGTTCGTAATGAATGCAAGTGAATGTACTTTGTTTGTGTACTCGTCAAAAGATAATCTCACAGTTAATGTAAAACGGGATGAAGATTTTCTTACGGAATATATCCCAAAGTTAAATATGTTTTATTTTGACTATTACTTACCAATTATATGTAAAAATAAAGTTTCTAATTGAGTGCTTTAATAATAGGAGTACTTAGATTAACTAGCATACATACAACATGCAAAATATCATCAAGATGTGGCAGTAATTTTATCGGTATAGTTTTAGTAAGTATATCAAAGGTTTTGATTCTTTGAATTGCTCTTTCAACGTGTATACGAACACTTGCGATCTCGTACGTCTGATCCATTTCTTCCGCAGTGAATTGATGATGATTTCTACGAGCAAATGGTGGCATTACTAAAACTGTCCCATCTTTAACTTGAACCAATGGAAATCCCTTATCGGCCATTACAAGATCACCGTCCTCCAGTTGGTTCAATACTCCGCTATCGTTTGTTATAAACGAGTCCGTTGAACGGCCACCATAACCTTTGGAAATGAAAGCTATGAATCCACTTGGAGTAATAGCCACTAGGTACTTAGCTGTGTATGATGACTTGTAGGTTGAATACATGTGCACTTTCTGCTCAACGGTTGGCGGTGTCTGAATTCTAAATTCAGTACAGTCAATAATTATCCTGCAGTTAGAATATTTTTGCTTGAAAGTGCTTGGAAGCGTGGCTCGTACAGCGTCTTGGGATGGTAAAAAAATCCATGATTTTGTGATAGCTTTCAAATGTGAAATTGTGGTGAAAAAGATTCTAGCGCCCATGGCTGGTGTCACTCCAAAAATTGAGCCTACATTAACAAATATTAGTCCAGTTTTCAACTTAAATAAAGTTAGCAGTAATTTATCCTCAAGTGTTAGCTCATTTCTTTGGGGGTACAAAATTCGGGAAGAGACTCATTAGTACTGAAAAGACGTTATCAGAGACTCCAGTCATGCTTTTAAGTGATCCGTTAACATTAACTGAAGAGAAACCGCCAAAATAAGCTGATCGTGTATCAGGTCCGCAAGCTGCACTTAATGGCTGTTTTGGTTGCTGTTGATCATTAGGCGATAATGAATTCTGAGGAAATTCATGTTCATTTGGTTCCGTTTGAAAGTTGCTCTGAGTCTGGCATGAAGTCGCGCTTTTTGGCAATGCAAACTGCTCATTCTCAAGTTCTTCAGCCAAAGTAATGCGCGTGTCAGCTTCGTTTTCTTCGTCGTTGCTTCCGGAAGTAGAAGATGGAACTTGACTTTCCTCATGAGCATGGTCGGCGTTTTGTCAAGGGGCAAAGTATTTTTGGTCCACTTTTTGTAATGACGTAATCCTTCGAATAAGCCTAGAAAGGAACTGTCTTTTACTAAATGAAATGAGTAAATGCGTATGCCCTTGTAATTATATTACCTATCGTATCTATCCTGCTTAGATTTTACTTGATTAACGTCTGTTACGCTAAAGATACTCGGATTAAAGCTTGGACTTCGTGGATCCTCACTTTTGGTCCCCCTACAAAATGCTGACTGCAAATTAACGACCCTTTGCTTGGCTGCCATGGCTTTCCATTCATTCTGAAAATGAAGTTAAATCGTTTATTGCAGCAATGATTATTAATAAGCATATTATAACATCACGTAGTATCGAGTGTATAATTTTCTATAATTATAAATTGTTTGTTTGAGCTTACCCTTTCCTCTTAACAAATCGGATCCATGTAGCCCTTCTTTGCGTCATCCAACTTCGCGAAGGAAAGGAGTAAAATTGTACGATTTTTCCCTGTTTTTTTGCTTTAGCATAGTTCATTGAACAACCAAATACCGAACAATTACGGCATGACCCCATTTTATTCGTTAATTTGCAATTAAACCTGAACATGAATCAAAATAGTACTACATATAAAGCACTACGCTCAGCTGTTGAAATGTTTATAACACATTTCTTGCACAGAGGCTTCACCAGGTGCCGCATTGTCTCAGTACCACATTCGTCTATAGTTGCTCATAATATGAGAAGTATTTTACACCGGCACCTTGAATATATGTATTCAGTGGAAGATTGTGTAAGCAGGGTTCCAATAAACAATCAAATAAATTCAAGCATCTTTGCGAATTATTGCGTTGGTCAAAGTTCATCACTGCGAATAACATTTGTAAATTGGCAAATATTTTTTTCAAAATGCGCAGAATGTTGTCAGAAACCCATTCCGTGTCAGAAGTCGAAATTCTAAGACTATAGCTTTGTTGCGACTATGAGTGCCAAGGGTGTAGTGGTTTTGTTGACACGTTATGCCAATAGAAATTCAAAACTATGGGCGCAGCAATTGGATATGGTTCAAAACAACTTTACTTTCAACTGCCATTCATTGCTTCGCTTTGAAAACCTAGCAACACCCAGGACTGAGTCTTTTAACAATTATATTGACAAGCAGCACAATGATCTGTTATCGGTTACTCAATAAGCCATTATCCATTGAAATTTAACTAGTGTTTGAAAATCACAAATTATTGTTGTAGTAACGTTCATTGAGTAAAATAAGGTAGGGTTTGCTCAGATGATCTTTTCAAAAATGTGATTGCACAGGGTACGTAGTGAAAAACTAGTTTTTTCAGTGGGCACAGTTTTTCTTCCACAATTTTCATCGGAATGGGAGGAAATTTGGCAAGGATATTGCTCATACTATTTTTCAGGACGTTCATAAATGAATCTGAAGATTTTTAAGACATAGTTGATGTTGGAGAGGAAAAAAGAGGAAAATTTTCAAATTTAATAAAAATGTATTATTCCATGGAAATAAGTACAATAATCTGCATTTTTACAAAATTTGGAAATGTTGACTTTGTGACCTCTACAACACAAACTATGTTGGAAAAATCTCCAGTATCATTTCTGAAAGTCTTGAAGAATTTTATGAGCAATATCCTTGCCAAATTTCGGCTCATTCCAATGAAGATTGTATTAGAAAAACTGTACCCACTGAAAAGGCTAGTTTTCCTCAATGTACCCCGTGCATTTACACTTTCGAAAAAAATCAACTGAGCAAATCATACCTTATTTTACTCAAGGAATGTTAATACAGCACTAATTTGTGATTTTGAATCACTCGTTACATTTCAATGTATGCTGGTTTATGAAGTTAACAGTTCTGTTAAATATTACAATCGCTTGCAGTAGCAAAACAACAGAATTGTATGGTACTTGCTGAAAGGGATTTTGAGTAAGATAATTGGAAGCATATCTTAATACCGAGCAACTTTGCTGTTTAAAGACTGAATTGATGATATAGTAATATCAATCAATACAAACATATATTATGCTCCAATTTTTCGCAAGAACAATTCATTGCTCAAATAGAATTTGATATGAAAATTGCGTAACAATTGTAACAACCCGACGTCTAATAAGCGAATTCTTCAACACCGTGAATTATATTTTGTTAAGGTAACTTACCTAGAAGTGGTAGGGTGGGTTTCTGGAACGAACTTGAATTTACAAAGATGCACGACTGCATTTATCACATCAATTCTTTTTACGTTGTAACATGTAGAAATCCCTTTTCTCTTAATCTCGACATCCAATAATGTTCCTCATTTTTACATGCATGGAATTTGATACGTCACTTTACGAAACGTTCGACGCAAACACATAGCTATTCTGTTATTAACATTATCGTTATATTTGTTTTCAAGAAATTGCTGCGTAAACTGTACAAGTGACCCCGACTTTGGTTCAACTCTGAAGGTACAAGTTTGAATGCAAAAATATTTATTCGTTTATGTTAAACCATGGAATATGACAAATATTCATTCTCGATAAAAATAATTACGGCAATTGTACAAAAGTAATTTCCAATTGTATGTTGGCAGTTGAACGGAATATGCTCAATATCTACTTATGCAATAGTAGTTTCGTTTTGTAATGCGACAAAAACAATTGTAAAAACGAGCTACTAATTGTGCATGTAACAGGTTATTCAATATTGGTCAATGGAACATTAAAGTAACTGCAGATTAAATAATTAGCGCGTAGTGAAGGAGGGTATTACAATGTTTGTTAGATGAGGAGAATGATTGCTGTTAGTGTTTACTCTGCATTGCTCCCATTTGCTTCAATATATGTAAATAATGTTAACATATTCTTTGCAATTTTCACTTTCATCAAATCAATTTTAACAGGTGAATCGTATTTGAACCAGTTACTGGAATTTAAGTATATTCATTGATTGTTCCGTTTGAGTTGATCACGATTTTGGAACATCATGGTCACTTTTGATAGCATCAGCAATATTGGTGTGCAATTTATTAGCAGTTAATAAGGTAACATTTAAATTTTTAATAGAAATAACAAGAATATTTTTAGTACAAGATTAACTCTAGTCTCTGTTTTATGGATGATCAGCGTACCATTTATACCTTCCACTGAAAGGAAGAAAAGGAGAAACTATGAAGAAAGAATCCCAAGTTAACTAGGAAACGTAAGGAAAATCTTGAAAGTAAACAAAACTTACAAAATTGTTGGTTCGTGTTCCACAATTGTGTGTATAACACATTTGCTCAGAATCCAAGTTATATGATCTCTGTTTCCTCAGAAAAAAATCCTCGTAGATGCCAAAGTCATAATTTTTTAAACGACATGCTCTATTCTGGTTGAAATACAGACAGCAGAAAACTATGCAAGAAAACTATGCTCAAAATTAGAGTATGATATAATTCTGGTTCTAACATTTGTATGTCTATTGATCATATCTAGTTTTACCGTCAACAACCATCAACTTATAGCACTTGAAAATATGTCCACGCTCAATTTTTATTAACCTGTTAACAAATTACTAGATGACAACAGCTCCAATCCATGAGTTGGCTATGAAATATTACAGTTGCATAGATAAATCAAACAACTTTACTGATTAAATTTTGTGAAACAGGTAATTTCTGATAAATTTTGTTGATTTATCGACTTTATTTATGACTGGAATATTCATGCATAGTAAAACAGTGAGTGCGGTTTCATTATTTTTTTGGTCGCCAGAATTTGACATGTAAACCAATTAACAAAAATGTTACAACAGGACGTCATCTTTGAAAAGGGTTCTCGCAAAGATGTATATATATCATTCAGGTTCAAGTGGACAGGTGTTTCTAATTAAATATGAATAGAAGTTCTCTAAATAAGAGCAAGTAATGCTCGTTTATAACCATTTATAAAATTATACGGATACATATTGTAGTGTTATTGTGCTGTACCATATCTTCGTTATGCTTTTACGCCTTTGCCTTAATGAGGGAGCCATATTTACCTTGCAGGTTAGTTCTCATAGATGAAGAAATAACTGAATTTAAACCGAAACAATTGTTGCCTGGTGACATAGAGTATGTCAGGTTCAAGTACAAATATCATAACCAACAAGACTCTTAATCATCCCAACTCCATTCTGTTTATTACCTTGAAATTAGATAGGACACATTTATGGTGACATGAACTTGTTATCAAATTGATCACTTGATGTGAACACGTAAACATGATTTGTATCAATGGTTCCACAAGTACACAATTTATGAGCTTTGAAGTTTGTTCCCAATTTAGTTCTCGGCCTTAGTGGCCAAACCAAATTTCTAAAAACCCATTTCAAATTTTTGAAGGCCCACTTCTGGCTATGTTTATCATCATTCTACTTCTCTCCATCTTACTATATGGTGGTCGGTAGAGCAAAAGGAACCCACAGAGCTGTCAAGAACAATGAGTTGGAATCATGTAACCATTTCCATTCAACTTGCTCAACAAATCGTGTTCAATGGTGAAACACGTTGCCAATAAAATACTTGTATATAGTAAATTGTCATGTTCACATCATGTTTGAACAATCAATCTATTTACATTTTAATTGATATTTTTATTTCAATTTTAGATTACACAATACAGCAGAATTTTGGTGATTCATATACCTAACTGTTAGTGATTCTGCAGAAACTCTGTATTTTTTTGGACCGTCGCCCAATGTGAATTTTACTAAGATTTTAATTTTCGTGAAGTTATCTTGTTTAAAGCAATTATAGGTTAGATTGATTGTAAATAATAGAACGAATTTATATATTTTTTAGTTGTAACAATTGAATTCTAAACTGAAGCCAGATTACATGTCTAGTGGTAAAGTTTACCGGGTAAACCCCGGTATGGGAATGACTACTGGACAATTTTCACAGTCATCTAGAAGATTTACTTGAACACTTCCTCGGCGTTTATGAATAGTGGTGACATCATTGGAATGCTGGTTGTATGCCCAAAAGCAACTGCAGCTCTTCGTCCTAAATAATCCACAAATATGAATATTAACTCAGCTTCTACACAGGTTTAATATTTGGAAAGCCCGCCAACTGCATAATGTGAATACTGTTTCATTTAACATATCTTAATTTCTGTATCTTCCTCCTTGTCTCCAGTTGAAAGAGGGCGTTCAGAATAAGTATATATTTGGCGAATACCTTGGAATACAAAAACCACAACCTGTTCCCAATCCTTGCACCTATCAAGGGGAGGGACTGACAATGAGTTTCCGTCATTCAGAGATGTATGATAGTCCTAAAGACAGAGCCGTTTAGAATTGATAGAATCGTTCTGGTAATTATTCGTACGCTCTATCGGGCCATCCAGCAATCACTAAGACCGATCCTGCCATACTTGCGCTTCTGCCATGGGACCCAATTCCAACCCAACCGGTTACATTGAAGCTATTAATCTCCAACACTATATGGCTCTCACAAATATTGTAATGCAAATGGAAAGTTTCGTCGAGATTAATACTCCTACCACTCATAGAATCAATGAAAAAGATAACAACGAATAGGGCCGTCATTAAACGTCGAGCGTCCTGTTGATGGGGCTTCATGATGTTACAAATTATTTCTTTACAACTGCTTAAAATGTACTTGTTGGATCGAATGAAGTTATAAAGTGAGCAGACTGGACACTGAGTTTGAGCGAATTTATATTTAACATTCGTTCCGCGCTTTCTAGTTATCAGAACCAGGTACGGAAGTAGGGCGAGCGTCACGATTACATATTAAACATTAATAATTGATCGCACATCGAACAGTGCATCATTGACTGTTCATTGCAAATGCAAATACTTACATATGTACAATTACAAATAACCGACTTAGTGTGACGAGGAGATATTTTGTAGCAGAAAGCGTATAAAGCCACCAATTCGGATTATATTGAATAATGGTGAATGCAATAATAAGAAAATTGTATAAATCATCAGCAGAGTAGCTGGCACAATAGTTAGGATATTGTAAAAGTTGTATCCAAGTTCGAACGGAATCTTTGCCTCGCAAGAAAAACACCAGCCACAAGAGATTGATTTTAGAACTTGTCATCATTATATTCAAAATGAATACAAGTTTTATCATAAGAGCTCATTTACCCGCATTTTACTAAATTACCGCATCACGGGATGCCATCAAAAACTCCGAACTTTGTCAATATTCAGTTAGCTGAACAATCTTTAACATTTCGAAATTCAGATCCATAAATGCTTAAGTATTACATCCTGCTTGATCCATCAATATATTTACTCTAAACATGCTTTTAGTTGAATTAATTGAAAGAAAAATTTCAACACAGATTTCACATGGGGCTTAGCTGAGAAATTAGTACACACAGTGGTTCCCTACTTCCGATCTTTTCGAATTTAATATTTCAATTACGTTGCGTAAATCAGCAGTGTCCCCAAACTACTGCAAAGTAATTTATGTCCAAACTTGAACACTAAAAGTTAGTATATGTATAAAATAAGCAATTATGAAATTACAGTATTCGTTCCACTTCAGGACACCATGTCACACGAAATAATTCGACAAGAAACAATAAATAATTAATTAGCACAAACGAAAACTACAAAATAATGGTTTCATAGCATGTTGAATTTCTACTACGACTTTTCACGCAGAGAAACTGGTATTATCAAAGAAACGGATAAATTATAGGTTAACAATAGCACATAAATTACAAACAAACGTTTTGACGATAATTCACTTCAATATCATCAAAACTAATGAGTACGTTGCATTATGCCTGTAGTATTGTTGCCAGATCAAATTCAAGGGCTTATTTGACCTTTAACGTATGAATTTTATTGATAAGTAAAAAAATAAATTGGCCGATAAACGTGAAATAATACGAAAATACATGGCATAAGTACTATGCTCATCGTTAGAATAATTTTTAATTTAATACCTTAATTATGGTTAATATAGTGTTTATCAGTGATTGTGCAATTATTATGCACACACTTGCGTATTTACGATGATTTTGGGCTCATCGAATTTGTATAGTAATAACTGATTAGGTAATTTTTCATTATCAGCCAATGAGCAAACTCTGTATAACACAGTTTTCTTTTGCTAGTTTCTACCCCGCTTTTGGTTCAACGATCATTTAGATTTATGAATGCATTCATTTCCATTATTTTATCATAACGACCCAATCAAAACTTTATGACGCAGCTTCCATAAAATTTGTGCTTGAATAAAACATTATTATTTCCTTGTTGGAAGTAATTGCATTTATATGAAGTGTTTACTTTAGTTCGATATACTGTGGATCAAACTTTCACCAACAACAATAGCTATCTTTAAACAAAATGAAACTGCATGCATTATGCATTTCAGGCGAAAATATGCCATTTATTTTGGCTCTCTATGCCAATGAGCCAAACTGTCAAATTTCGTGCCATACGGATTAACCTGTCGCGGTCAGAGTACATTTGGGCAATAACAAAGATATATTAGTCAATAGATAATTTTGGAAAGTAATCGATTAGAATAGCATCATATAGATAACTTATAGCGAAAAATTTGATTTTTCAGGTGGACACAAAATCTCTCTAATTGTTGTGAGATGCAATGTACAAGTCATATCAATTGTCATGGCTTGAGAATCGACAAAACTTGTCAAAAAAGTGAATGTGACGAATCACGAAAACTTCATTTACCTACCTGAGTACATTGATTATTTTTGAATATGCATTTCATAACTTTCCGCCACAAAAGGAGGTAGTGTAAGATCATTTGTATTTGTACATAAAACAGTTATTCATTTATTCTTTAATTACACCAAATTTGCAAACTTGTTTTATAAAATTTGTTATTCGTATATGCAATACGCCAAATGTTCAAAATGTTCACTAATGAAAGGTGACGTTACAAGTAGATTTGATATGTGTACTTCTGTTTTATGGACATGGTGAAATGTGGGCAATTTAGAATTTATGGAGCACTTGTTACCATAGTGGTACGGTTATGGTTCAAATGCAAAATTATACATGGCAGTGGCAGTAGCAACTTTTGGCGGGATTTAGTGCTCAGGAATGTGACTTAGGTACCCCGCAGCACAAAATTTCAAAGTTTTGAAATACACGTGCAAAATATGTCCCATAGTGGTATTTGACATAGAGAGTTCAATCGAAATAGTAATGTGACCTTCAGGTCAACCTGACCCAACAGGACGCAAATTTAGAATATTGCAATAACGTAGTAAAAATATACAAATTGGTAGTTTAATACACCGACAGTCAAATAGTGTAATTATTGTGACCTTTAGGTCAACCTAACCCTGCAGGACGCAAATTTGGATTATTGGAATAACGCAGAGAAAATATACGAATTGGTAGTTTATAACACCGGTAGTTCCATTAATGTAGTTACTGTGACCTTGAGGTCAACCCAACCCTACAGGACGCTAATTTTGAAAATCGCAATAACGCTGTAAAAGGTAAACAAATTGGTAGTTATTACACCGGTAGTTCAATTAATGTAGTAATTGTGACATTGAGCTCAACCTAACCCTACAGGACGCAAATTGAGAATATTGGAATAACGCATAAAAAATAAACAAATTGGTGGTTTATAACATCGGTAATTCAATTAATGTGGTTATTGTGACCTTGAGGTCAACTTGACCCTACAGGACGCAAAATCGGCGTCCAATGGGGTCAATTTGACCATTATCAACATCATTTGTTTTGGATCTCTCCCCCAATGCCAAATTGTCCATTTTTTATTTTACTTTATTATATTCCAATATCATATTTACGTCCTGTGGGGTTAGGTGAACCTCATGGTCATAAAATTACATTAATTGAGCTCCCGGTATCATAAACTACCAATTTGTTTACTTGCTCTGCGTTATTTCGATACTCAAAATTAGCGTCCTGTAGAGTTGGGTTGACCTCAAGGTCACAGTAACTACATTAATGGAACTACCGGTGTTATAAACTACCAATTCGTATATTTTCTCTGCGTTATTCCAATAATCCAAATTTGCGTCCTGCAGGGTTAGGTTGACCTAAAGGTCACAATAATTACACTATTTGACTGTCGGTGTATTAAACTACCAATTTGTATATTTTTACTACGTTATTGCAATATTCTAAATTTGCGTCCTGTTGGGTCAGGTTGACCTGAAGGTCACATTACTATTTCGATTGAACTCTCTATGTCAAATACCACTATGGGACATATTTTGCACGTGTATTTCAAAACTTTGAAATTTTGTGCTGCGGGGTACCTAAGTCACATTCCTGAGCACTAAATCCCGCCAAAAGTTGCTACTGCCACTGCCATGTATAATTTTGCATTTGAATCATAACCGTACCACAATGCTTGTTACTCTCCATTAGCTTTATCAATTACGCTACAATATTTTACTATGAAAGTATTCGGAGTGAACTTTCACTTCGAGTGGATATCAACTCATCTGTATACATGGTGCTAGTATTTTGTCTCAAATATACAGAGAAAATCAATGAGTTTTGTGGTGTCTTTAGTTAAGTATAATGATGCAGCATAATATGTCCTGAGTTTGCTAAGCTCAATATGCTCATAAAATAACATGAGGTGAAGTAACTGCGTAGTTCTTTGCCTTAAAGTAACAAGAGTTTTATTTCTACAGAGAATAATATTTTATACAGGAATAGAATATTTCTAGAGTTGTGTGTGCTCAGAAGGAGCTGGAAAAACGGTCTGTCTTGAAGACAAGAGCAGCAGCAGAATTTAGAGAAGAAGGAGAGATAAGAGATTGTCTTATCTCTTAAATTCATTAAGACATTAAATTAGAATAATCTAAATTTAAATAAACAAATGTCGTTAGATTTTGTGATGTGGTTATTAAGCAAATATACCACAGGTTTGAAATAAAGTTTAAAAATTAATAACAATCTGCATTTCTTCAAATACATGATTTGGTAAAATCGATACCACCAACTTCCTTCCTCAAACTATTAATGAGTTCAGTTCAGCGATGAATGTAATCTTTGCTAATTGTAGACACAATTTCGGAACGATATTATGCCTGCTATAACAATATTACAGCGAGATGTAAAATGAAAATTGTATATTCAGAGTTTCAAAACATTATACATGTGTTATATGTAGAAATACGAAATATCAAAATATCATGCATTGAGGGTGACAGTAACTTACGACGTTCGGATTCAAAATTATATTGTTATTTGCCAGGGAGAAACGCATCGCGCTCATTGTCATCGTGTCTAATAAAATTCTTTACATATTTTGGTCACGGTTCCAAGAAAAAAATAACCGTGAATGGTTTTGTCGGAAATCTATTTAGTTTGTAGTTCCGTCTGTACGTAATGTCGCGGAGATATATGCAGCAGAATATGGACCGACTATCGTGCACATCAAGTAGATCTTGATGTAAGATATTTGATTATACACAGATTGATTTTTCACAAGTCTATTTTTATGTTGAGAACATCTGATACCCACAATCACTCTTTGTTTGCATCAATTTCCCCGTAGAGACTTTACTATATTATATTAATATGGGATTAAAGTAATTTTGCTGATTATGTAAATTCGAGTGCCGCTCATTCATTGCATGACGCTATCCTTCAATCATGTGTCTATCAGACAAGTAAAAGTGATGAAGATGCGAGGATGATTCAGTGATCACGATGGAGTGACTGGATTTCAATTGATGTCAAGAATTCTCATTATTAATTACTCGCAAGAACCATTCTATATATTTTTCCATTTAGTAAATCCATTTGTCGAGTACGGTTTAGAATTGAAGAAAATCGTTTTTAATTGCTTTCAAAAGCAGAAGGGAAACTTACGTCAGATTTTTTGTGCTACGTCTTCGAAACCGAAATGTCGGGTTGGTGACAAATGCCGAGTAGGCTGGAAAGCTGAAGATCATTGCCACAACTTATGAACTTGGACCAGGTATACATAATACATGAAACTAACTGATCAACTGATGGAGCAATACCGATGGAATTTTTCTCCCAACTTCATAACGAATTTGTACACAATGGTAGCAGTTTATTCTGTCACATTGTCGATTTGACTTAGAAGTTAACTATTTGAAATTCCGTATGCTGTACGTACACGTGTCCTAATTACCTCATAGTTGCCGCAGGTTAACGAGAAAAATCGTTTCGTTATCAAAAAGAAAATAACTAACATAATGGAATATGAAGAGCCGAACGATCTAATACGATTTAGGCAAGCCCACGGATAGTTAAACAAGCACAATGCAGTTGATATTACATCTGCTTCTTTCCTCTGAGCCCATGGAATTTGTAAAATCCACTCCTAAATTTGTCTGGCCCATGTGTAATAATTAATTCAGCGACTTACTTTGTCTCCAAAATATTATCGTTTATGGTTTACTGACAGAAATTAGAAAATTCTAGCTCGGCAAAACATTTTCATATAAAAACTATTTTTAATTGATCCCCAGGTGCAAATTGTCAGAGTTAAAAGTTTCTATGTCAACAGCTGGAAATAATGGCACCCGTCTACGATGCTGTGAGAAATGACACACATTGGACACTATATAACTACCTCCTAACAAGCAGCGCACCAACCGGAGACGTCCTACCTATGCCAATTAAATACGTCACCGAGATTGCCTAAATCAAAGATGTCGTCAAACATTTGCAACTGGCAAATCAGTTCAAATTGTACAATTTTAATAATTAAATTTTATAGCTTTTAGCAGTATGTTCATGTGTTTACCGTTAACCAATAACATTCCATATGTATCAACAAAATCCTTGAAATCGGATTTTCGCAAACGTGGGAAGCAGTCCAGGCAAACCTAATGGTTTATTTGAAGTATCGCTGGATGCACGTATGTTTGTCCTTAATAATTTGGGTACTTGTTTTGTTCCTGTGAAAAATGCTTTTCAGTGTCAAAATTTAGTGTGTAGTCAACAAATATAAGTGTCATCATTTTGACAAATCTTTTGATGCTAAGGTCTGGGTTGTTGCATGATGTGAGGTTTTGTAGACATTGCAACAGTAGGTTTCTTGTATTGAAAGTATCTACCTACTGACATTTGTTATGGTGCAGAGGCGCGAGTACAGCAACAAAGTTAAAACCGTACCAAAAAAATCACCATATTTCTTAAAAGCAAGATTTTGTATAATTATTTTTTACGACTAATATCACCTCCAATGAAAATGATCGCATTCCTGTTTCGTCAATTCTTTCAGATTTTGTTCATTGTACTACATTTTCTAGGAAATGGTTCTAAGCAATGTAATTTGTTCTTAAGGCTTGAAATACATCGTCGTAATACCATGTATAGTGAATGATATATGTCCTCAACAAAATAAATTTATATCGGGACGATAACTTTCCAGAGTTATACACAACTAAAACAAGAGGCGGTTTATCATAATCCGTGAAAGATAGAATGTTTATGTATATATTGCAATGAGTAATTTTCACATAAGCCATTAAGTTTGCTAAGTTCCTAAATGAACAAGCGTATTTACAATGAGTCTTACTAATTTCAGGTTTATCTTTCAGTCGATTTTATTTCCAAGGGACGGTTTTTCATTTCATTTTATCTACGGTGAAATATTGCTGTCACAAACTTATATTTTGTAAGATTTAGGAGATTTATCGTGATACCTAATAATTTAACACGATTCTGTTAAGGAATTTAGAATATGTGTGCCGCCGCTTCATTTTATACTGCGGCCGAAAAAAATATCTTCGCTAAATCAGGTTAGTGTTGTCTCAGCATTGACGACAGGAAACTGCATCATTATTGGGAAACAATGAATGAGGATACAACCGGGAAAGTCGATCGTAAAAGTAACTGAATCTAATTGTTAATTTGATACTAATAGTACATTGAGATGAATAAACGCTTTCACTATTGGCGCGATTGCAACAATAATCACTTAAATCAGCCGCAGACTATGTATGGTTCGAATCAGGAGCGGTAAGGCATTTGTATGTATTCATTCACTACATGTTACCGGTAGAAATAAAAAAAGACGTTGAGATGCTCTTTCCACATATTTATGTGTTGCAGCACCGGTAAGGATATATGGTTTAGGCAAAATACTGTTCTCAATCACATAACAATTTTTCATATCCGTTCGAACCCATTCAACAATCAAAGTATACATAGTTTATCCTGTGATATACATTTCTTAACTTTCTGCTTCACAGTCCACATCCAATAAGAAAGTGGTGACGTCATTTGTAGCTGTGTATAAAATAATAATTTATTGTTTAATTGCACATAAACTTCAATTTTGTTTTCTGAAATTTGTTAAATGTGTAGACAATACGTCAAATTTGGAAAATGTTCTGTAATGGAGGTTTATGCTGCTAGCAGATAGTAAGTACCCTTCCATCATTTCCAGGAGAGATTGAAAATTTGAGAATTGTCCGATAAGTGCGTCTTAGGTAAATGCGCGTTTTTATATTTCGCTTCACAATTTTATTTTCAACTGTTTCAGAGTGAACTTGCACTTGGCTATGATTTGAATTTGGCTGGGTACATTATTTTAGTGTCGTTTCGCATACATGAAATATCCAACGGTTTAAAATAGTAAATAATAAATTATTAATACACAATCAGCATTTCTTTACATAGATTTTTCGATAAAATCGATGCCACCAACATCCCTGCATCAATGATTTAAATGTAATTTTTTAAAATTGTGAACACAATTTGTAAACATAATATTAAGGCAATTACAATAATCTTACAGCTGCTGCTAAAATGGTAAAAGTCTATGCGGATTTGAAACCTCATACACATGTAGAAATATCCAGGAATTACGATGACAGCAACTTCCGACTTTCGGTTTCAGGATGGTATTGTTAGTTGTTTGTTGCAAGGGGAGAACACATCAGTTTCATCGTCAACGTGTCTACATCAATTGGTTCTGGGCGCTTAGTTTCCTTGGGATTGTGCCGTATTCGTTGTCCCAGTGACAAGTAGTTAAAAGGACATAATTTCTATCGTTATCTTTAGAGCGAATCATGCGAAACGAAGCTACTAAACTATTCTGCTTAATATCTGCTCGCAAAAGGTGATTGAACTAATCTTTACCTACCGTAAACTTGCACTTCTACGAAACTGTCGCTACAGCTACTAGGCGTTATATTACCAACCAGATGAGCCCCTTTGCTACTTTATTGCGGCATTGAGCATCATTAAGACAATATATACACTAATTGCAATTTGATTTTTTTCATGACTAACAAATATTTGGAAGGAATAGTTTTGGTATCCCAAATGCAGAATCAGCACGCTTCTGTTCGTAAATACACACACGGGTACTACAATTATTTCCTAAGATCGAAGGAGATCTTGTGTCGTTGAGAAAGGCCAGTAAATAAGTTATCTATAGAGATTTCAACTGGGGTCAGCTTTAGAAAATATTTATTTTTTACTGCTGCTTTCCTTTATTATTTTAGTTCCACCTAGCTTTGTTTATTGTAAATGAAATTTCCAGACAAATGCAGTGAACGTTTTGCCGCAGTAGTTGTAGATCGTCTCTAGCTTCGAAGCTGTGGTTATACGTTATTAGTTTTACGCCAATCAGCTATAAATCAAATTTAATAAGTAACCTTTAAAATGATATGGCGATTGCCTAGTAAATTGGCGAATTATTTTGAGACTATATTTGTTTGGTAAACCAAAATGTACCCACGCTAAAGTGCAAAACACAATACCAAGTCAACCTGTATAAATGAGGAAAATCCAAAGGACAATAAAATGGAAATGGTGGAAAAACAAGCAGTGTAGTTGATCTAGAATAATTTTGTACTGATCATCAAGTGCAAATTGCAACCACCAGGACTTTCCATGACGGCAGGTGGAAAGCATGGAACACATTTACGATGCATGGGAAGAGTCTAAAAATATTTATGCAAACGCTAATCTCCCCTCAATATCAGAAAGCTAAAGCACGTGTAATGGAACAAATTCGCCTGCAAGCATTCTTGCATTCCCGACTGAATTTGCTGTGATGGAAACTTACAACCTGTTTCAATTAAATGCATACCCGAGGTCATCTAAATCATAAATGTCGTCAAATATTCCCGACTTGGAAATTAGTACAGCTTATACAATTTCCTTATAAATTGGTGAAAGTAAGACGGAATATTGTGTGATTCGTAAAAAAATCCCGTTAGCGGAAATTGCAACGTTTGTGTAAATTGATGCACACAAACATATGTACATACCTACGTGAGTGTGCGTGAGTTACGTCGTCGTATGTCAACTTATAGTTTTCTGAAGTTCTTACCCTGCTCCGCCGCGTACCGTAAAAGATAATTTGTCACAATATGGATTAATTTGATGCACAGTTGATTCTGCAGAGTGGGAATAAGCACGTATTACGGATGATAATAATTTAAGTTACAATTACAATAATGTAAGTGACATTATGCTACTCTGTCCAATGCATATGTTGATTTGCCTATAGTAATTGGAAATAATCAATAATTCAAAATTACATGATTATGGACAATTGTTCGAGTGCTAATTAGTTCTTCACTGTAATAATTTGTGTGCGTTTTTGGTTCTTGCGAAAATTGGATTTCTCAGTCAAACCTTATTGTGTTGTTAAAAACCGTCAAATAGAAAGCCATCATATTGAAATATTATTAGGAACATAGGTAAAGCCTACAGACATACATATGGTGTTATTGTCACAGCTTCGAAAGGAGGTGCTCTGCTTTTGAAATAATATGTACTTACATTTGTTAAGGACGACGTCAGTACGGACGGATTATATATACTGATTCCTATGCTTTATGGAGCAATGGGATTAATTTCAGTTTTGGATGCGGTTTGGCAAAGCGATTATAACATTTTAAAATAAAGGTTTACACATCCAAATCAAAAAACCTTTTATCACAATGCTAAAATGATTGAATGTTTATGTATGTGTATGTGTGTATATATAACAGTGAGGTCTTTCCACGATTATAAACAACACTTGCTTTAGTTTCAATAATTTCCGGAGAAACAAACTATGTCACTTTTAATTTAAACCTACGTTTACTTTATGCTTTTGTTCAGTTTTACTACCACTTCAGAACGGTATTTTTAATTTTTACCGCAGTCACATGCGGCTTTCACAAGGTTGGTTTTGTGAAAGTTGTGGGCTGAAGCATTATATGTAATAGCGCCATATGTGGATATCTGCTGGTTGGTGAGGGTTTGACTGCACTAATTTTGATTTCACATCATATCGTGGAGTAATAGTTTGCGAAAATAGCAGTCATAAACAATTGCCCAACTTTGTACGAAGAAAAGGAATTGAATTGGAAGGAGGACACGTATAAGTTGCTACAACGATGTTCTAGACAAACAATGAATTACAGGCAAGTGAAACCGGGTATTTTCTTTACTATCATTATTGACTAAAAGTCTCTCCTTTTCTGCAGATGACGAGCAAAAAAGGAAATTCACCAAGCCATTCGAAAGCCATGATTAAAATATCCACACCGTCTTTTCTCTTAATGACACGCTGTTCTTCTACAGGGAAATTAGAATATGCCCACCGCCGTTTGATTTCAAAATACGAAGAAAATGATTATTCCCTTATCAGATCGTTCAAGACTCTATTTTTTCTTTAGAATTAACGACAGGAAACTGCAAAGGTGTAAAATATGTTTTGCAGAGGCAACCGCGACAGCAAATTGGCTGAACCAAAAGGTTTTCTTAATCTAGTTGATAATTTGATATTAATGGTACATTCTCTGCACTGAAGACAAGCTTTCATTATTTTCATAATTGTGACAATAATCATTTAATTCAACAACTCTACGTCCTTACAGACTGTGTACACATGTTCATCAGGAAATCATCGAAATACTATCATGTAGGTTTTATTATTCCAGAGATAATAATGTTTTTGTCCGTACTCAATCACAATAGGTAATGAGAAAAGTTGTTTAATTGTTTCTTCTCTAATTTGAGTTACAGCATATGTACGGGTACATCCCCCACAGGTGGATATTTTGTAAAATCAACTGAACAATACTGCATATAATTGAAATGTCTTTCAACAACCTCAGCAGCCACTGAAGCATCAACAACGCTCTCAATCATTTGTTTGGCTGCAAAATGTAGCAAATTTTTGGGTGTGGTAAACCAGCTAACCGCATATAACTTCTAACACAGTTTGCGGGCTAAAAAGAGTAGATTTCGCGGTGAAAAATATTTAAGCTTCATGTCCCTAGTTGCGTTTCTATAATTGCAAAATTATTCCATGGTAATTCCATAATTTTACTCAATTTCTTGAAGGAGACCTGCCAAATCTTTAACTTCCCAAAGTTGGCAGAATCGGCTGGAATTATATAAGTGGCTGTGAAGACGAACATTCACAAACTCTTGAGTGTAACTTGGTATAGTACTTGAAGCTGATGAGACAAAACCAGTGGCATTTGCTTTTTTCGAAAAGTCGTAAACAATATTGTATACAATTGTTGCAGCTCATATTGTCGCATTTTCAATTTGACTTGAAAGTTTACTTGGTGACATCCCGCTCTTGTTTACTAAGGTTACTTTGAAACAAATGAGGACTCGTAACATTGGTGTTGTTCGTAAACGTGTTCTAATAATCTCATAGTTGCGTCACGGTGAAACAAAAATGGGTTCCGCCAGCAAACATAAAATAACAAGCAACGTAGTGTACAAGGAGCAGTTAACTTACGGAACGGTAAAAACCCATAGGCCAACATAACTACATTGGTCGCTCAGCAAGCATTTACAGTGCCCTAGATTGTTTTCAAGGTTCAATTGCTTTGAGAATCAATTTGTGTCAACATGTTTTTGGCAAGTCAAAGTTTGATGAAGCAGTAGAATGATAAAATGCGTCGCCACAGCTACATTACTGTTGCTGTTACGATGGGACCATGTTCCGATGAAAATGGACTTGATAATTCGATTGTAAAATTCTATAAATTGTGATGGGAAATGAACTGAGCGAAAACTAAATCGAACTTGAATCTTGGGGAAACTTCGTTTTTCAACTTCTTGTAACATTTAATTTTTTCTAGGTCCATCCAGTGTTGCTTAATTCAAACGCCGTTTCCAGAAAAATGCAACGAAATCGCAACTGGAATATTGTAAGGTCGTTCCATGCTGCTTTTGCAGGTTTATATTTGTTCGAAAATAAGCAGTAAATCGCTTTAAACCGATAATCTGCGCAGGGTAATAATGATTGACTATTGACTAGAAAATGGGGGTGGTTAGAAACAGTGACAAATATTTTATGCTTATACTTTCATATTAATTCATTTTACCTTTGACATGCCGTCGTTCTAGCATTTTACTAGAGAACTGACTTGCGAGCAGCTGCACGCTCGCTTGCCTGGTAGAATGATGCTAATGTGATACCTGGTCCACTTGTTAAACCGCATATGGGAAAGTTGAGCATGGCTTACCATTCCAAACAGTAGCGGTCCATCATTTCCCCATTTTTTCATTCTCATAGAGTCACTCGTCTCATGTCAGTATCAAACTGTTGGTGGTTTAGCAAAGTCGCTTCAATCGCTCCCTTCCGAGTCATTCATTATCCTCTAGATATGAAGAGTGAAGGACTGTCATGAAATAGGTACGTACGACTGTCGTACGAAATTGATTTGCATTGTGAGTGAAATCTGTTCTTTGCAAGTTGGTATACGGCTCAATATATAAATTTCCAACCTGTGGTTGCAGCATGCTTCAGTTTTCCAAGTTTAGTCCTGTCTATGAATGCCGTCCAGCCATTACTGCAAAGGAATGTCGATGAGCGTACTATTCGATCCGCCATCAGGTATTAATGATTTGATGATGATTAATGAGGCAATTACGAAATCGATTATGTTAACCAACTAATTTATATTCAGTGCATAGACAATAACAGAGTTCAATTTCAATTTTCATTCACATTCCACTCATGTTACTTGAGTTTCGCACTTATTAGTTTCACCATTCAATACCGAAGTAGATGTCAGTTCCTTCTAAGTACTTAATATATAGTACTACAACCCTTAATTGGCCACGCGGCTGCTAAAGATCACAGATGTTTATTATGTAAACCATGCCATATTCAGTAAAAATTCAGTAATTCAAAAAAACGTTGCTAACATTATACTAAAGCCCTTGTCACATTTGTAGTGGCAATGGGATCCAGCAGGTTCAGTCCAATCTACAATTCCAGTCAATCTATAGAGTCTCATATTTGTTATAAGACTGATCAATATTAATAAATCAGTTGGTACAGGAAACAACAGCATGCTACGTTTGTCGGTGGCCTTCATTCTAATTTTAACAACGACGTCCAGAAAACCTTTTGGAATAGTCCACTGCCGGAATTAATCTCCATTAAATAAGTCACGGAAAAGACAATCAATATCTAGAGCAATGTGAAATAGGCTAGAAACAAGTAAACAAAAATGGGCCAAAGTGGGATAAAGACGTTTAAGCAAAATTGCTTTCAACTATATGACTAAAACGTCACATATCGTAAATGTAGGATAACAGATATATTTGTTCACAGAAGGTGGGTCTCATCTGAGTGCGCTTAGAAGCAACTATTTTCATTTTCGGAAAACCACTTCCGTTCTTTTTGGAATTTGAACTCCATTTTTCTTATAATAATACCTTAAACTAAGGTAGACTTACTGGTAAAGTTTGGAGCCGCAAGGTTCCCATTTACGGAGCTCAGAGGTCAATAATGTTGCGAAAGTCACCTCAAGGAATTGCCTGCAGTTCATACAGTTTTCAATGTAGATCCAAAATCTTTTTCGATTTTAGATCAGAAAGAGATTATCTAGGTAGTAAATTTCTCAGTTTTACACATTTCGTCCAAAAAACTATAAATTTTCAAGTTACCCCTAAAGACAATAGGCCGATATAATCGAAGTATTAATTTTGTGTGGGGCAAAATGAGAATTCATAGTTTTTTGGACGAAATTTGAAAAACTGAGAAATTTACTACCTAGATAATCTCTTTCTGATCTAAATTCAAAAAAGATTTTGGAGGTACCTTGAAAACTGTATGAACTGCAGACAATTCCCTGAGGTGACCTTCGCAACATTATTGTCCTCTGACCTCAGTAAATGGGAACCTAGCGGCTCCAAACTTTACCAGTAAGTCTACCTTAGTCGGAGGTATTATTATAAGAAAAATGGAGTTCAAATTCCAAAATGCATCGAAGTGGTTTTCCGAAAATAAAAATAGTTGCTGTTCTGATTATTTATATAAACAAAAGCAGTGGCATTGTAATTGAGTAAATGAAAGTTGCAGCTGTGTACATTCTTATGAATTTTATATTTTGCATTTTCAACTCTGAGTTGTTCTGTACTAACAATAAAAGTATCCAAAATCGTGGGGACTAAATTCAAAATCTGAGGACTTTGTTACGGCCAGGGCGAAAACTAGACTACTCTAACAACGCGCACATTGACTGTTATGCAGATTTTTGGGTTAGGATCACAGGACAGCGCCTCACTAACTAAATGACCATACTCGAACGAAAACAGAGTACTTTTAACGCAGAATTGTTAGTGAATCGTTACTATTCTTAAGGTACGATGGATAATGAAATTGTAGGTGAATTCCAGTGGCTATCTTCACAAATAGATGAACTTGAGAGTGAGCCCGGGATTCACAAAATGAAAGGTTCGAGATAGGGCCGGGGATTCACAAAATAATAGATTGAACTGATGAAACTTGTATGTAATGAAGAGCATAGAAATAAATGCCACCAGAGTAAAACACGCTTATTTTGGTGATTTTAGGAATTTAATCAAACAAAACACAACAAGAATTTTACAGCTTTTTACAAGAATTTCAAACAGGACGAAAAATATAATATTCCTTTCTGAGCCTGTACTGTCAAGACTGTATCTCCGTACGTGGCTAGGAAAAAATACAAGAGCCTTAATCTCAAAACAAATGACAATCTCTCAGCAGTCGGACATAAAAACGGTCTCGTTGCCAAAGAGCTAGTAACTGGAAATCCAACCAAAACTCTATAGACATAAGTGGGCTTCAAAGCCCGAGAAAAACGTTTAAACAAATTACTCCCATCACACGGTGGAGACAGACGTCTTAACAAATTAAATGAAAAAGTTTAACATTATAAAATTGTACTTAAAAACTTAAAGAGTTTCGATGGACTTCGCGATATGAACTAGGCGCATTTGTTAAGCGTTTCATATATGTGTGCAATATTGTACTCAAATTAGTTGTATATATCCTCAAAAGTATTATTTCGTTCATTTCACGTCTCCTTTAAACAGTTTTTAAGCAAAAAGGCTTTTCCGGTTCCCTACAAATATGCTCAACAAACCACGGTACTGTTATAATCGTCAACATTGTAAGATTTGTAGATAGTCAACCTTACAAAAACATAGAATGCAAACCCATATTGTCCTAATTTCTCCGGTTCGCAAAGGGAATATCATTTTACAAATTAGGGTTATACGCATCGAAAACAAGTAGCGATATATCATAATCCGTGAATGACTGAATGTTTATGTACATGTAGCAGTGAGTATTTTTAACATAAGCCACAAACTTTGGAATATATAATTAGCTAAATGAACAAACATACTTACATTAAATATTCCTATATTCAGGTTTATGCTTTAGTTCAATTTTATTTTGCGGAAACGTTTTTAATTTTATCTAAAGTAACATGATACTTTCACAAACGATACTTTGTGAAAGTTAGGTCATTTCTCACGATATGTATTGTTATGCACTAACTCGAAATCAGTTATCTACAGACAAGGGGAGCTTTTACTTTTAATTAATAATTATCTCTTTATTAACTACTTCTTAAGCACGCAACAACTCCACGAGCTCATGCTCGACGACTACTTACTGACTGACTGACACAGACCGTGTCATGACTGCTTGCATAAGCCTCACCACTCATTGCATTTGGGCACATGCCCTTATCATCATATCTAGCGCATTCTTATCATGCCCCAACGCCACACGATATTATGACACTTTGTTTGTTTCTCCAGGTCAATTAAGTCTATGCGTACCGCCCGTTTGATTTCAAACTGTGACGAAACTAAATATCTTCGTTAAATCAGATTCTACATTCGCTTTGTGACCCCTCTACACATTTAAATCGGCACTAACGACAGAAACCTCATGAATGGAAAATACAGTAATTCGGGGACAATCGCGAAACCCGCTTGCAAAAGTTGCTGAATCTAATTGATAGTTTGGTATGAATAGTAGATTGAATCTTCTGCACTGAATAATTGCTTTCACTGTTGCCACGATTGTGACAATAATCACTTAAATTAGCATCGCTCTGCCTCTGCAGACTATGTATTCCTTTTCGGAAGAAAATCTAACTAACAATTTATGTTTTGTTAGTAGAGAATGTTCTGCTTTCCTGGGATGGTTCAATTCAGAAACGGTAGTTGTGAGAAAAGATGATGAGTTGCATTTCCTCTTATTTGTGTGCTACACCACCGGCAAGTGTGTATGTATCAGGTGAAATGATGTTGTCTCGTGAACACACAAAATTTTCTCATCCGTTCTTACCCATTCAATAATCGAAGACTACATTGTTTATCTTCTGATGTGCATTCAAATCTTTAAGTAAACAATTTGTAAGGTCATTTGTATTTGTACATAATATCATTATTAATTTAAGTGTAATTATACATAGACTTCAATTTTTTTGTATAAAATTTGCGAAATGTGCAGGTGAAACGTCAGATGTGGAATGTGTTAGCTAATGAGAGTAAATTTTCGCAGCAGATATCTTGCTATTGTCTCTGATTTCGGGGAAAGACTGATGAGTTGAAACAATACGAGATGTTGATCATGGGTAAATGAGCATTTGTTTGTTTTCAATTTCGGTGCACTATTTTACTTCCGCCTATTTGAATGTGAGCTTTCACTTGGCTGCTATTTCAATTTAGCTGGTGTATTATTTTAGTGTCGTTTCGCATACATCAAATATCAAATGGTTTAAAAGATAGAATATTAAATTAATAATAATAAGCACTTGTACATACTTTTTTTGATAAAATCGACACCACCAACTTCCGTGCTCAAGCTATTCATGAGTGCAGGATATCAAAGATTTGAATGTAAATGTGGTTAATTGTTGACACAATATGGATATAATATTATGGCGGCTACAATAATCTTACTCAGCAACTCCACAAGCCAGCATACATTAAGATGTAACGAGTAATTTAAAAGCAACAACGACTACCTTAGTCGTGTTCCTTGAGCAAAATAAGGTAGGGTTTGTTCAGATGATTTTTTCGAAATTTTTTATTTTACGGGGTACATTGAGAAAAACTGAGTTTTCAGTGGGCACAGTTCAATTAATATGCTAAAAATGCTTAAAAAATTTATTTATGCCTTTTGGAAAAAATTATGCTTTTTAATGCTTCTATACTTTTTCAGTTTTCTGAAAAAATTTCGATTTCACAGTATTAGTAGAAACTAGTGAAATAACGTTGAAACCAGTAGGTAGACATTTCATTATGCTTATTGATGCTTTTATGCTTTGTGGCTACTCTGCGATGAGCCCCTTTTCTATTTTGATTGCAACATTGCACATCTTTAAGAAAATAAATACACTATTTGCGACTTAATTTTCTTCGAGACTTTCCAATATTTGAAATCAGTAGTTGTGGTGTCACAAATGTGAAATCAACACGGCAGTTTTTGTAAATACTCTCAAATGGAAAATAATTATTTCTTGAGATAGTATGTGATTATACGTCGCCGACTATTTGAGTGAATAACCATTATTTACTGAGGTGGTACGACGTTAAATGGCGCTGAGTTAGAGAAGGAAGTAAGCTATTGAAAACTCGGGTGGATCAGCTACATGAAAGAGTAACTTTTCCACCTCTATCATGTTAGTTCTAACTAGCTTTGTTTAATGCAAATGCTACTTACAGACAAATGCAGTGACAGTTTTGCGAAAGTACTTGCAGGTCGTCTATAAGCTGTAGTTGCATGCTATTAGCTTTACGCCAATAAGCTATGTATCACATATAAGTTTCATTGCAAATGAATTGACGACTGCGTAGAAAATTTGTGAATATAAAGTATTAACAAGAACAACTACAGCACCCACAAACCTGTATGGAATATGACGAGAGTGAACACATGTAAAAATCTTTGTTGATTCTAGATCTCTGATCCTTGGAGACCATTTACTCCAGTTATGGTGTCTCCTCATGAAGTATAGGTGACCGCCACCACTATGAAGAAATTACTTGCAAAATGCATGAATTCCTATCCGGCCATTCACAACGATAGGTAAAAGTACATAGTCTGGTGTAAAATCTTTATCAAGAAGTATATGAAAATCGGAGATATCAGTAGCCATCGAAATTATCATGCCTTAAACCTCACCAACAACTACGTATCCGCTCCAAGATGTGGTTCATTGGCAACACTAAATTGCGGATCAACGAGAGTAAATGGACGCACATTTTTAAGATTTTCATGTGTCAAATTCTTTGCGCAGGTTTTAAAGCCCAACTTCTTAGCTTTCATATGTCGTATATACCGGCCCAAACGACAAGAATCTCCGGATCACTCAGAACCATTTCAAAACTACATTTTAGTAAAACAATATGTTATAGCGCTCCATCGTATTTAGTGTTGTAAATTGGGTATATCGTGGAACAGACCATTAATTTCTTTTGCATTTAAAAGCCTGGTAATTAACGACCATTGTGTATATCTTGGATTTTTGCCTTCCATTCTAACAAAAATTTTAAACTAAAAAATCCATTTTTCCCATCATCGAAAATCAGCCGAAAGGAAATCACGTATTTTACACTTCCGTTCTTTATAACAGGTGCTTTCGACTGTACTTAATGATGAGACTCCACAACAGGATTTCTAGGTCTTCGAAGAGAGGAGAACAAGAATCGGCAACGAATTTTACACAACTGGACTATGCTCGCGTTCAATGCTGGTTTGAACATAGGAGCAGTTATTCTCGTTAATGCTTAGAATGGAGAGTAATATCTTATGTTTGGTGCTAAAGATATTGACATGTGCACTCCAAAACCGGACAATGCTGCTGACTGCCTGTTTATTAACGTCAACACGACAGGTCATACACGAATACAGTCGCACGTCAGTTGACCCATAACTAATACATATACCCACTATGATGAACAAACCAAAGCAAAAACAGACAAGCAGTGGACATAATATAAGTGGAGTGAAACCAAAGGACAATAAAATTTAAATGGTCGTAAAATCAGCACAGCATAATTCATTTGAGCACATATTCCGAATCCCAGTCGTCCTAAGGGTGACATAGTTCATATTTAATTTGTTCTGCCGTGACAATTATTCACAAATATATTGTCTGTTATGGTTTAATAATAACCAACCAACCAACTAGCCCAAACATATCTTTCTAGAAATGATGTCGTCCTGATCCACAGGTGCAAATTGCAAGTCGGGACTTTCTAGGACAGCAGGCGGAAAGAATTATACACGTTTACGATACATTGGGGGAAAGTGCAAAATATTTATTCAAACACTATTATTCAGTCCAGATCAGAAAGTCGAAACGCATGAAATAAAATAAAATCTCCACCAACCATTTCTGCGTGTACAATTTAAATTTCCACTAGAAACATATAACCTAGTTCAGTTAAATGCATTTCGCAGGTATTCTAAATCTTAAATGGCGTCAAATGTTTGGAACTGGAAAATTGGCTTAACTTGAACAATTTGTTGATGCATTGGTGAAAGTAGGATGGAATATTTTGTGATTTCCATCAACAAAATAGATTTTAATTTAGCCTTTACCAGTTTTGTCACTATTTACTCCTCAAACGAAACACATTTTATATATGTATATTTAAAACATCACTGCTGCCGCATTTTATCAAACACAGGCCGGAGTCCAGGCAAAACGAAATACTTGATATGAAGTATCGTTAGATGGATGAATGTTTACTCCTTTGCTTACTTCTCCTTTGAACCCCCATAATATGGAAACTTAACAATGCTTGGTATCCAGAAAAATGATGTACCTTCTCTGCAGGATATGCTGAATGTCGTCAAGATTTACATTGGATTTTCTTACGCTTCGCTTTTTTGGTGTTGCAATTTATTTTATACAACGGTGTGTGTGCGACGATCCAGTTATCAGATGTGTGAATTTTCTGAACCGAGTAAATTTTGTTTATTCATACGAAACAGAAATTTTTGAGCAGAATATTTGAACAAAATTGTCTTGCCCTTTATTTTTCCGGTGATTAAATGATTACAAATGTACATAAATACTGTCTTGATTACAGTTGCGTATTTACAAATTGCAGCAATAAAATCAGTTCTAATTTTTGAAGAAAACGTAAATATGTCCATTTGCGCAAAACTGTAGGAGATAATTTTTAACAATTTGGACAAATTTCGTTGTGCAGTTGAATTTGTAAAACATAAATAATTGAATCTGAAGTAAGGAATTAAAAATTTAATGTAGTATGTACGGTTACAGTTAAGTCAAGTGACGGTGTGGCTTGTTGTCCTTTACATTGACTTGGCTATGGTAAATAATTCGAAATAATTACATAATTCTGGACATATACTTGTGCTGATTAATTTCTAACTGCCATGTTTTATGTACATTTTGGAGTTCCTTTGAAAGCTGCAATTTCATTTCAATACTTTTTGTGTAGTTAACCGATCATTAAATACAAGTATCATCATTTTGACACATTTCCGTAAGTACAGGTAAAGATTTCTTCAGTGACGTATGGTCTTGTTGTCGAAACTGTAATGGGCAGTTTTTGATGTGGTTAACAAGTGCTTTTTAAAGATGACGTGAGTCTTTTCCACAGATTTGTTATGACTACGATTTTGTCTAATTAATTTTTACGATGAATAGTCCCTACTACGCAATGATGAGCCGTGTTTCATGAGCCCTGTCAGATTTTCGTCATGGAGTAATCATTTCCATGAAAGAATTCTAAGTAGATTAGATGCCAAAAATATGTCCGTGTACCTCAAGTACAAATGTATGAAGCCGACGGATGAAGTTATGGTCTGCTTTATATCTGTTTGCTGCCATCAACTCGTTCTCCAGTCAAAATATTCAATCCTGCATGTTTTATCGTAGCGACCTTTTTCCGAACTCAGCGATTTTTAACGAACATTGCTTAAAATGCGAGCACATCATTAAGTTCAAATCATGCCACCTTAAAACTTTACCCTAGAAACAACTTCGATGTAGATGAATCTAAGATCATTAAAAATTCGTTCAGCCGTGTCAATGGAAAAGGTCACCAATCGTAAGCAAAATTACTACATCCAATGATGAGCTTTCACTTCACCATTTTTTTCAACAGAAGCTCCTTGCATCCTCTATTTAACTAAATACTAGACAATAGAATATGACATCAAGACAACCTGAGTACATTAAATAAATTCACCTGATAATAAACATTGTATATGCTTACCAATATGTGCTAACGTTCAAAGTACGGAATCGTGTGCAAAATATCACATAATGCGTTTCCAGCATGTGGGCAATGTCAGTTACTTCACTTTGCACAATTTTGCATGAGACGGCTTTGCTGATGTAGAAATGAGTTATTAAGTTACTTTGTTAACAGAAATCACTTGTATTTTAAAACACACTCCACGCCCAGGCATTCGTCCGTCAAACTTTTCAAATATTGTACGCAGCCAGTTGTGCATCTTATGCAGATTGTTTTGTAAAGATCACAGGACTCTTCATGTCCTGTTATCTACCTTAATTTGACAAATTTTACGTGTAGGCTAGACCTACGTGACTCACATTGTGCGCTCCTTCAGAGCTAATGACCGGCCACACCCATGTCCTTTCGTCCTTTTTTTCCAGGATTTTAAGCTATTTTGTTTGAGCCCATTTTGGGCAACGTTATTTTAATTTTAATGTGTTTGGCTCGCCGCAAATATAAAAAGACGAGCGCACACTATCTAGCCATCCCCACTACACTTTTGTAAGCAGCTACGAATTCTGCTCAAATTGACAACGTTGTTTCTTTTGCCCCAAATAAATTCACCGTCAAATCTAACTTACCTGCTGCTAGAGATCAACCTGTCTTTTTATGGGGCTTTTATTTTTCGTAGGAGCAATGAATAGAATTTGAAAAGAAACTTGAGTTAAAAATGTAACAACGAGGAGTCAAATGACTAAACATGTTCTCGCACAAAGGATTGCATTTTGTTAAGGTGGCCGAATTGGTTGGTGATTTCCGGAACGAACGTCAAAAAGGGAGCAAGAATATGTTCGATAAACAATTCCACTTATACATACTTCGCATCAATTGTTTTCACCTTGTAACCATCGGAAATCGATTTTGCTTTATTCGCGATATCCAATAAGGTTCATAATTTATACATACATGTAAATTGACAGTCTACTTTACTTAACTTTAATTAACTTTTCACGCGAACACCTGCTTCTGTTAATCACATCAACGTAACATTGGTTTTTAAGTAATTACTGGTGACATAGGTAAATTGTACTAGTATCCCCGACATTCACTCAAGTCTGAAGTAACAAAATTAAATGCAAAAATGTATTTGTTCGTGAATGGTAAACCGTACAAGAGAAAAAATATTAATCCCTGATAAAAATGAGTACGGAAATTGTACAAAAGTGATTTGAACCTCAGCAACTCCATGCAATGTGTGTAAAGCACAGAACCTAGTGTTTACAAAAAAGAAATAAGGTATATTTCCTAATTCCTCGTGAAAAATCGAGTACATTTAACTAGGAACTCGGTGTTTTAAATTTGATAACGTGTAACGGGGTAAAATGAGTAAATGGGTATTTTGAGAGAATTCCTAGGGATCCACTTTATTTTAACATAAATCAACGGATTTCGCTTAAATTTGGCGTAAACGTTCCTTGAGTCAGTCGTCAAGAGATTCAGTCGAGAAAACAACGGTTTTCGAAACTGGGTCATCAGGAGTCGAAGTCAAATGGAAGGTGTTTTCAGAAACGTGTTGCACTGTGATGGAAGTAGAAGTTGCCTAGTGATTAAAAAATCACTATCAGCTGCTTTAGTTTATCCTGCTATGATAAAATTCCTGTGCCAATACCGCAAATCTAGTACCCATTATAATGACAAAACTTGTATTATAATTATAAGTTTTCATACTGAAATTTTGCAGCATAATGCGTAGAAACTTTGTTGCTTGAAGACTTAATCTGATGATGTAATAATGCCAATAAATATAAACATAATTTTCGGTTTCGTTTTTCGCAAGAACAGTGTTTCGCAATTAGGCATCAGAATTAAATTGCAAATGTAGCAACTAGACGTCAAATTGGCATATGTTCTCGCATAGACGATTTAATTCGCTTCAGGTAACGAGGTTAGGTTTGCTGCATGATTAGGTTACGTTGCAGTATATGCAGGGATGACTGGGAACGAGCTGTAAGTGAAATAAAGCAGGAGTGGGCGTTCGATCAGTTTTAGAAATTAAACCTATACATATTTCACATCAAGTGTTTTCACATTTTAACCGGCAGACAGTATAATAGTTGCGTGTCTCTTCTCTCAACTGTGATGTTCAATAATCTTAATTGTTCATTCCGGAATTTATGCCATTTGAAAGGTTGCTTTACTTGCCTTTAATTAACATTTCTCGTGAGCAAAGGATCGGTTTAATCATATCATCCATTTGCTAGCAAGAAATTACTGCGTAGCCTGTTCTATTATCCACTACTTGCATTCACTTCTGAAGGTCGCAATTTATAAATCTAAATGTAAGTGTTAAATATATATTCAGAACAAGCTCTAAATGTAAAATGGAATGCAGAAATGTATTAATTCTTGTGCCGTAAACCATGCAATTTGCAAAATTAAATTCTCAATAACAATATTACGAGCACTGTACAAAAGTGATTTCCACTTGAATGGTGACAGTTGAACATAATACACACAATGTAGGTAGTTTGTAATGTTCAATTATGCAATTGTAGTTTCGTTTTTACAGTTTTCAGTTTAGCCTACAGTTGTTGGAGGAAAAGGTCGGAATTGGTTAACAAATAAAGAAAGACTGGGTGTTGAATCATCTAAAAAATTACCCCGCATATATTGTTTAGTATTGTTTGTGCTCTAGCATTCTATTGATTTATGCTTCCACAAAATAAACCCCTCGTCGATGCCAAAGTCACATAATTTTTAAATGACAGGATATAATGTGGTTGAAATACAGACATCAGAAAACCATGCAAGATTACTATGTTCAAAATTAGAGTACAATGTAAACATTCTGGGCATAACAGATGTCTGTGTATTGATCATATCCACTTTTACCGTCAACAGCCATCAACTTGTACTAGCACTTGAAGATTATATCCTTGCTTAACTTTTATTAAATCTGTTAACACGTTACACGACGACAATAGCTGCAATCCATGAGTTGGCTCTGAAATATTACAATTGCTTTCATAAGTCAATGAACTTTAATGATTATATTTTGTGAAACAGAATATTCTGATCAACCTTGTTGATTAAAGGGCTTCATTTATGATAGAAATGTTCAAGCATAGCAAAACAGTCAGTGCGGTTCCATTATTTTCGGACACGCCCCGATTCTGGTCGATAGAATTTGACCTGCAAACCAATTCACAAAAATGTTACAACGAGACGCCATCTTTGGCAAATGCTCTGGTAAAGATGTATATATATCATTCAGGTTCAAATGGAGAGGCGCTTCAAGTTGAAATTGGGATGGATATACTTTTAATAAATTCTAGCAATGCTCGTTTATAACCATTTATAAAATTACACGGATGCATACTGTAGGATTATTATGTTGCTCCATATCTCCGTTATGCTTTTACGCCTTTGCTTTAGTGAGGAAGCCATGTTTACCTTGCAGGTTATTTCTCATAGATGAAACAATAACTGAATTTAAACCGAAACAAATTGTTGCTTGATATCATTGAGTATGTTCAAGCACATATCTCATAACCAACAAAGCTCTTAATCCTCCCAACTCCATTCTGGTTATTCCCTTGAAATTAGATAGGACACATTTGCTGGTGACATGAGCTTGTAATCAAATTGATCACTTGCTGTAAACACGTAAACAAGATTTGTATCAATAGTTCCTCAAGTACACAATTTATGAGATTTGACGTTTGTCTCCAGTTTAGTTTTCTGCATTAATGACCTAACAAAATTCGTATAATAATAATGAATTATTTATTGTCAAAATGGTTCCCACAATAAATGTGGCATTATACACCATAGACTAAAAACCCATTTCAAATTTTTGAAGGCCCACTTCTTACTATGTGTATAAACTTTCTACTTCTCTCCTATCTTACTATATGATTGTCGCTAGAGCAAAAGGAACCCTTAGAGCTGTAAAGAACATATAGTTGGAGTCATGTAGCCATTTCTACAAAACTTGCTCAACAAATCGTGTTTCAATGGTGAAACACGTTGCCATTAAAGTACTTATATATAGTAAATTATCATGTTCACATCATGTTCGAACAGTCAATTTATTTACATTATAATTGGTATTTTTACTTCAATTCAAGATTACACAATACAGCAGAATTTTGGTGATTCATATACCTAACTATTAACATTTCCACAGAAACTCTGTGTTTTTTGGAACGTCGCCAAATATGAATTTTACTAAGATTTTAATTTTCGTGAAGTTATTAGTGTTTAGTCCGTAAAGTTTACCGAGTAATCCTTGGTATGGGAATGACTATTGGACAATTTCCGCCGTCAATTAGAAGATTTACTTGAACGCTTCCTCGGCGTGAATGAATAGCGGTGGCATCATTGGAATGCTGGTTGTATGCCCAAAGCAACTGCAGCTCTGCGTCCTAAATAATCCACCAATTTGAATATTAACTCAGCTTCTACACAGGTTTAATATTTGGAAAGCTCGCCAACTGCATAATGTGAATACTGTTTCATTTAACAACCTTAATTTCTGTATCCTCCTAAGTCAGCCGACTTGGTCAGGGTGCTAGAGTTCTCGCTTGTCGAGAAGTTAAGCAACAACCAAGTCAATGAGTTCTGGTTGGGTGACCGCTCAGCAGCTTTGGAGGCTGACTAATCCTACTCGGCTCGGTGTCAGTACGGAGTGGGTATGCTGTGATATCGCAGATCATAAGGGAACGATAAGATATCACAGCATCCTCTCAGTGTCCCTTCTCTGCGAGATGACACGGTTAAACGTGTGTATTTATATGATGGGGAGTCTATAATAACTGATATAAATTCGGTTCCATAGCACAAGACCCCGAATTACATTTACAATTTCTGTATCCTCCTCCTTGTCGCCATTTGAAAAAGGGCGTTCAGAGTAAGTATATATTTGGCGAATATCTTGGAATACAAAGACCACAACGTGTTTCCAATCAGGGAAGGGACTGAATTTCCGTCATTCAGAGATACAGCCCTAATCACAGAACGTATAGAATTGATTTAATCGTTCTGGTCAATATTCATACTCTACCGTGCCATCGGGCAATCAATAAGACCGATCCGGCTATACTTGCGCTTCTGCTATGGAACCCAATTCCAACCCAACCGGTTACATTGAAGCTATTAATCTCCAACACTATATGGCTCACTATAAGTTAGTATATAAAATAAGCAATTATGAAATTACAGTATCCTCTCAACTACAGGACATCATGTCACTGCAAATAATGGGACAGGGAACAACGAATATTTAATTAGCACAAACCAAAAGTAAAAAATAAAGCTTTGAATTTCTACTACAATTTTTTAGGCAGAGAAACTGGTATTAGGAATGAAATGAATAAGTAATAGGTTCACAATGGCACATAAATTACTAACGTGTTGACGATAAATCAACTTCAATATCATCAAAACTAAGGAACACCTTACATCCTGCCTGCTGTGTTGTTAGCAGATCAAATTGACGGGCTTATTTTTCCTTGTAACTTATGAAGTTTACGGATAGGCAAAAAATAAATTGCTCGATAAATGTGAAATAATATGAAAATACATTGGCATAAGTACAATGCTCATCGTTAAGATCATTTTTAATTTAATGCTTTAATTATGGTTAATATAATGCTATTCAGTGTACAATTATTTGGCACACAATTGCATATTTACGAAGATTTAGGGTTCATCGAATTTGTATAGTAATAACTGATTAGAGAATTCTTGATTATCGGTCAATGAGCCAACTCTGAATCACGCTGTCATTTGGCTGCTTACTGCTGCTCAATTACAGCAATTAAATTACTTGTAATTAAATTGGCAACTACATGACAGGGAAAATAAAAGCAATTGTAATTAGTTAAAATAAAAATCGCCGTCAGTAATTGTAATTGTATTTGTAATTGATCCAAAAATTATTTATTATAATTTAATTACTAATTTAATTGAAGCCGAATTCTTTTGAATTTAAGTGAAATATGGGCCATATTTTAACTACAATCATAGAAATCTTCAAGTAAAATTGTAGAAATGTGTAATAATTGACATACCTATCACATTAAATGGCACTTTGTTCATGAAAAATATCAGAATTAGGCATTTTCATTTGCAGTAATTAATTTACCTGTAACGGTAATTAAATAATTTTCAATTGCAAGTAATTGTAATTATAATTGTAATTGAGATCTCGTAGATCCCATGTAAGTAATTACGTGATTGAATTATTCTGGTCCCAGTAATTTGGTAATTGTAATTGAAGAAATTGGGTTTGCGGAACTGTGTTACTCTCCATTAGCTTTATCAATTACACTATAAAATTTCACTATGAAATTATTCGAAGTGAATTTTCACTTCAACGGGATATCAACTCATCTGTATGCATGATATTAATACTTTGTCTCAAATGTACAGAGAAAATCAATGGGTTTGAAATAAAGCTTAAAAAATAATAACAATCTACATTTCTTCAAATACGTGATTTGGTAAAATCGATACCACCAACTTCCCTGCTCAAACTATTAATGAGTTCAGCGATGAATGTAATCTTTGCTAATTGTGTCCACAATTTCGGAACGATATTATGCCTGCTATAACAATCTTACAGCTGGATGAAAATGATAATTGTATATTCAGAGTTTCCAGACATCATACATGTGTTTTATGTAGAAATACGAAACATCAAAATAGCATGCCTTGAGGATGGCAGTAACTTACGATGTTCGGATTCAAAACTATATTGTTAACTACCACTGCCAGGGAAAAACGCATCGCGCTCATTGTCATCGTGTCTACTAAAATTCTTTAGATATTTTTGTCACGGTTTCAAGAAGAAAAATAACACTGAATGGATTTGTCGGAAATCTATTTAATTTGTAGTTCCGTCTGTACGCAATGTCGCGTAGATATGTATATGTACAAGAATAATGACAGAATATCTTGCACATCAAGTAGATCTTGATGTACGATATTTAATTATACACAGATTGATTTTTCACAAGTCTATTTTTATGTTGAGAACATCTGGTACCCACAATCAATCTTTGCTTTCATAAATTTCCCCATAGAGATGAAAACTGGGAACATTAGACTGCATGCGATGAGTGTTGGGGTTGACATACTATGAGTGAATACATTTTACAATATGATATTATTATGGGATTGTTATTTTCTGATTGTGTAAATTCGAGTGCCGCTTATTCATTGTATGACGCTATCCTTCAATCGTGTGTTTCTCAGATAAGTAAAAGTGATGAAGATACGAGGATGCTGCAATGATTAACTGGATTTCAGCTGATGTCAAGAATACTTATTATTAATTACTCGCAAGAACCATTCTATATGTCTTTCCATTTAGTAAATCCATTTCTCGAGTACAGTTTAAAATTGAAGAAAATCTTTTTTAATTGCTTTCCAAAATTGCAGGGAAACTTACGTCAGATTTTTGTTTTACGTCTTCAAAGCCGAAATGTCGAATAGGATTAAAACCTTGGTGCATTGCATTGGAAAATATAGGGTTGGTGACAAATGTCGAATAGGCTGGAAAGCAAAAGATCATTACCATAACTTATGAACTTGAACCCGATAAACATAGTACATGAAACTGATCAACTGATGAAGCAATACCGATGGAATTTTTTCTCTCGAGTTCATATTGAATTTGTACACAATGGTAGCAGTTTACTCTGTCACATTGTCGATTTGACTTACAATGGGCGATTGCAAATTCGTCCGCCTCCGATTTGGCTGAAATTTTGCACAGACGTTCTCTAGCATGGTCGAAGAGACCCTGTAAAATATTTTGTCTCAACACTCAACCGTTTCGGCGTAATTGATAGTTAAAGTTAGCTAATGTTATATAGATATAAGGTATGTCCAAAAATTAGGTACATACGTACTTTGCATACTGCTGCTTTGCGTAATGCTGCTTGGCGTAATACTGCTTTGCATGTACCAACTAATGAAAGAAACATTAGATTGCACATCTGTTTTTAAATTGAAAGTTTACTACAAAATTGATATCTCAATTCATTGACGTCCATCCATCCATTCATAACAATTTTCATTCATTGTCCTGATTTTAAACCAAACAGAAGCATTTTTTTCAAAGTGATGCAAATCTTTTTTTAACAAATCCTTAGAATATAAAAGGTTACAAAATATATATACCTAACACAAAATATTACACAATAAATTGTCTTGAAAATGACTTTTAAACATTTAAAAACATTTCTACATGGTACGAAATCAGGACAGTGAATGAATTGAGATGTCAATTTTGTAGTAAATTTTCAATTTAAAAACATGTGCAATCCCATGTTTCTTTCATTAGTTGGTACATGCAAAGCAGTATTATGCCAAGCAGCATTACGCAAAGCAGCAGTATGCAAAGTACGTATGTACCTACTTTTTGGACATACCTTATATCTATATAACATTAGCTAACTTTAACTATCAATTACGCCGAAACGGTTAAGTGTTGAGACAAAATATTTTACAGGGTCTCTTAGACCATGCTAGAGAACGCCTGTGCAAAATTTCAGCCAAGTCGGAGGCGGACGAATTTGCAATCGCCCATTGTTAGAAGTTAACTTTTTGAAATTCCGTATTTTGTGTGCATACGTGTCCTAATGACCTCATAGTTGCCGCAGGCTAAACGAGAAAAATTGTTTCGTTATCAAACAGAAAATATCTAACGTAATGGAATATGAAGAGCCGAAGGATCTAATAAAATGTAGTCAAGCCAAAGGATCGTTGAACAAGCACAATGCAGTTGATCTTACATCTGCGTCTTTCCTCTGAGTCCATGAAATTTGTAAAATCCACTTATAAATTTGTCTGGTCCATATGTAATAATTCATTCAGCGACTTACTTTGTCTCCAAAATATTATCGTTTATGGTTTACCGACAGAAGTTAGAAAATTCTAGCTCGCCAAAACATTTTCATCTAAACCTATTTTAAATTGATCCCCAGGTGCAAACTGCTGGAATTAGAAGTTTCTATGTCAAGAGCTGGAAATATTGGCACGCGACAATGATAGACACAGAAATGACAATTTTTTTCAATATACATACATAACTACGTCCAAACATTCAACCCACAACTTGGAGACTTCATACCTTTTCCAATTAAATGCGTCACCGAGATTGTCTAAATCGAAAATGTCGTCAAATGTTTGCAACTGGCAAATCACTTCAAATTGTACAATTTGCTTATGCATTTTTGAAAGTATGACCTAATATTGTGTACTTGCCATCAACAAAATTAACTTTAATAGCTTTTACCAGTATGTTCATGTATTTACCGTTAACCAAAAACATTCCATATGTATCAAAAAATCCTTGAAATCGGATTTTCGCAAACATGGTATGCAGTCCAGGCAAAGCAAATGGTTTATTAACTACCGGAAGCATGAAATGCTTATATAGGTAGTTATTGCGATTGATATGTTTGTCTGTCTGTGTGTCTGTGTGTCTGTGTGTCTGAGTGTCTGTAAACACTATAACTTTCCTCCACGTGTACCGATTTGGTCCAAACTTGGCATAGAGGTACCTCAGGTCATTTGAAACTTCGGTATTGATTTGGGGGTTCCAGGCCCCCCCGGGGGAATGGTGGGGGGTACGGTCCCCCATGCTTATTTATGGGCAAAAATACTTTAGTCGCTTATCTGATAGAGAATTTAAAGCTGATAATATTTTGATATGACAACATGAATTCGATCACAATGGTGGCTCCATAACCCTCACGGGTCACAGGGTCACGAAAGGGTCAAAATATATTATTTCGGAAATTGATCGGAAAATTCAAGAGTAGTGTTTGCGAACGTGAATGGGGTGTCAAATGTCTCAATTTAACACACAACACGTTTCCGGTAGTTTTATAATTCGGGTTTACACCCGTCCTAGTTTGAAGTATCGCTGGATGAACGTATGTTTGTCCATAGCTAGCTTCTCCTTTGAGTAACAACAATTTGTCAACTGGACATCGTTTGGTATCCTCCAAAATGACGGCGCTCCTATTCAGGATGAACTGATTGTGGCCTAGATTTATATTCACTTTTTTGACTTACTTATGGTTCATAATTACAAATAATAAAAGATTGCATAATTCTGGACAAGTCCACAAATTATTATTTGATATAATAATTTGTGTACTTGTTTTGTTCCTGTGAAAAATGCTTTTCAGTGTCAAAATTTATTGTGTAGTTAAACGGTAAACAAATATATGCGCCATCATTTTGACAAATCTTTTGTTGCTAAGGTCTGGGTTGATGCATGATGTGAGGTGTTGTAGATATTACAACATTGGGTTTCTTGTATTGAAAGTATATACCTACTTACATTTGCTAAGTTGTAGAGGCGCGAGTACAGCAACAAAGTTAAAACCTTATAAACAATGTCACCATATTTCTGAAGAGTAAGATTTTGTCTACTTATTTTTACGACGAATAGCCCCACCTACGAAAATTACTACATTCCCCTTTCGTGAGCTCTTTCAGGTTTTGTTCATAATAGTATGATATCTAGGAAATGTTTCTAAGCAATTTAATTGTACTTAAGGCTTGAAATACATCGTTGTAATACCATGTATAGTAAATGATATATGTCCTCCACAAAATATATCGGGATGATAACTTTCCAGAGTAATACACAACTAAAACAAGAGGCGGTTTATCATAATCCGTGACAGATTGAATGCTTATGTATATGTTGTAATGAGTAATTTTCACATAAGCCACTAACTTTGCTAAGTTCCTAAATAAGCAAGCGGATTTACAATGCATCTTACTAATTTCAGGTTTATGTTTCAGTCGATTTTATTTCCAAGGGACGGTTTTTCATTTTATCTACGGTGGAATGTTGCTGTCACATATTTATATTTTGTAAGATTTAGGAGATTTATCGTGATACATAATAATTTAACACGATTCTGTTTCTCCTGACAATTTAGAATATGTGTGCCGTCGCTTGATTTTATACTGCGGCCGAAATAAATATCTTCGTTAAATCAGGTTAGTGCTGTCTCAGCTCTTCATTCACATCAGCTTCACATTAATCGACATTGACGACAGGAAACAGGATCATTATTGGGAAATAATGAATAAGGATACAACTGGGAAAGTCGACCGTAAAAGTAACTGAATCTAATTGTTAATTTGATATTAATGGCATAAGTACATTGAGCTGAATAAACGCTTTCGCCACTGACGCGATTGCAACAATAATCACTTAAATCAGCAACTTTCTCTCTGCAGACTATGTATTCTGTTTCATATGGAAGTCCGCAAAATATCAATTTATGTTTTGTTGATAGAAAATGCTCATCATTGCTAAGATGGTTCTAATCAGGTGCGGTAAGGCATTTGTATGTATTCATTAACTACATGTTACCGGCAGAAATTAGAAAATACGTTGAGATGCTGTTTCCACTTATTTGTGTGTTGCAGCACCGGAACGGATATATGTTTTAGGCGAAATACTGTTCTCATTCACGCAACAATTTTTCACATCCGTTCTAACCCATTCAACAATCAAAATATACATAGTTTATCTTGTGATATGCATTTCTTGATTTTCTGCTTCACAGCCTACATCCAATAAGAAAGTAGTGAGGTCATTTATAGCTGTGTATAAAATTAGTAATTTATTGTTTAATTGCACATAAACTTCAATTCTGTTTTATGAAAATTGTTAAATGTATAAACAATACGTCAAATTTGGAAAATGTTCTGTAATGGAGGTTATTCCTCCTAGCAGATAGTAAGTACCGTTCCATCATTTCCAGGGGAGATTGATCATTTGAGAATTATCCGATAAGTGCATCTTAGGTAAATGCGCGTTTTTATATTTCGTTTGACAATTTTATTTTTAACTGTTCCAGACTGAACTTTCACATGGCTGGGATTTGAATTTGACTGGGTACATTATTTTAGTGTCGTTTCGCATACATGAAGTATCAAACGGTTTAAAATAGTGAATAATAGATTATTAATACACATAATCAGCATTTTTTAACATATATTATTCAATAAAATCGATGCCATCAACATCCCTGCATCAATGACTTAAATGTAATTGTGGTTAATTGTGAACACAATTTGTAAACATAACATTAAGGCAGTTACAACTAGGACGGGTGTAAACCCGAATTAGAAAACTACCGGAAGTCCGACGTGTGCAATTCGGAGTACTAAAGCACCTATTTTATCTCCAAACACGTTAAACTTGACTTTGCTCTCAATTAACATTTTACCCCTTAGAACACCCACACTTTACCGGAGCCACCGCTCCTACAGTTGTGAGAATTGACACATGGTGTGGTGGCAAAAAATGATCAGCATAAAATTCTCTATCTGATAAGCCAATAAAAATGTTTGCCCATAAGAATGTATGGGGGACCTTACCCCTCACCGCTCCCCTGGGGTTGGATCCCGGAGGCCCAAAATCAATACCGAATTTTCTCATGGCCTGAGGTACCTTTATGCCAAATTTCAGCAAAATCCGTCAACGTAGAGGAAAGTTATAGTGCTTACAGACTTACGGACACACAGACAGACAAACAGATCAATCGCAATAACTACCTATATAAGCATTTCATGCTTCCGGTAGTTAATAATCTTACAATACAATACAACAAGCTGCTGCTAAAATGGTGAAGTCTATTCGGATTTGGAACGTCGTACACATATAGAAATATCCAGGAATTATGATGACAGCAACTTCCCACTTTCGGCTTCAGGATGATATTGTTAGTTGCTAGTTGCAAGGGGAGAACACATCAATTACATCGTCATCTTGTCTACATCAATTGGTTCTTTGTGCTTAGTTATCTTGGAATTGTGCCGTCTTGGTTGTCCAAGTGACGTAGTTAAAATGACATAATTTCTATCGTTATCTTTCAAGCGAATCATGCGAAACGAAGCTACTAAACTATTCTGTTTAATATCTGCTCGCAAAAGGTGATTGAACATATCTTTGCCTACCGTAAACTTGCACGCCTACGAAGCGGTCGCTACAGCCACTCGGTGTCATATTACCAACAAGATAGATGAGCCCCTTTGCTTCTTTAACTGTGGCATTGCGCATCATTAAGACAATATATACACTAATTGCAATTTGATTTTTTTCATGACTCTAACAAATATTTGTAAGGAATAGTTTTGGTATCTAAAATGTAGAATCAGCACGCTTCTGTTCGTAAATACACTCACGGGTACTACAATTATTTCCTAAGATGGAAGGAGATCTTGTGTCGTTGAGAAAGTCCAGGAAACAAGTTACCTATAGAGGTTTCAAGTGGGATCAGCTTTAGAAAATATTTATTTTTCTACTGCTGCTTTCCTTTATTATGTAATTCCATCAAGCTTTGTTTAATGTCAATGAAATTTCCAGACAAATGCAGTGAACTAGTTGTGGATCGCCTCTAGCTTCGAAGCTGTGGTTATATGTTATTAGTTTTACGACAATAAGTTATAAATCGAATTTAATAAGTAACTTTTAAAATAATATGGCGATTGCATAGTAAATTGGCGAATTATTTTGAGACTACATTTGTTTGGTAAATCAAAATTGTGGCATGTGGATTACAAAATTAGGACAAAACTGATGACGTCCAGTATATTAACGTCAATACGACAGGTCATACAAGAATTCTGTCTCACACCAATTGATCCATCATTTTTCTAATAAAATGTACCCACGCTACAGTGCAAAACACAATACCAAGTCAACCTGTATAAATGAGGAAAATCCAAAGGACAATAAAATGGAAATGGTGGAAAAACAAGCATTGTAGTTGATCTAGAATAATTTTGTACTGATCATCAAGTGCAAATTGCAACCGTCAGGACTTTCTATGACGGCAGGTGGAAAGCATGGCGCACATTTACGATGCATGGGAAGAGTCCAAAAATATTTATGCAAACGCTAATCTCCCCTCAATATCAGAAAGCTGAAGCACGTGTAATGGAACAAATTCGCCTGCAAGCATTCTTTGCATTCACGACTGAATTTGCTAAGCTGGAAACTTACAACCTAGTTCAATTAAATCCATATCTGAGCTCGTCTAAATCAGAAATGTCGTCAAATGTTCCCGACTTGAAAATTAGTACAACTTATACAATTTCCTTATAAATTGGTGAAAGTAAGACGGACGTTTGTGTAAATTGATGCTCACAAACATATATACCTACGTGAGTGCGCGTGAGTTACGTCGTCGTATGTCAACTTATAGTTTTCTGAAGTTCTTACCCTGCTCCGCCGCGTACCGTAAAAGATAATTTGTCACAATATGGATTAATTTGATGCACAGTTGATTCTGCAGAGTGGGAATAAGCACGTATTACGGATGATAATAATTTAAGTTACAATTACAATAATGTAAGTGACATTATGCTACTCTGTCCAATGCATATGTTGATTTGCCTATAGTAATTGGAAATAATCAATAATTCAAAATTACATGATTATGGACAATTGTTCGAGTGCTAATTAGTTCTTCACTGTAATAATTTGTGTGCGTTTTTGGTTCTTGCGAAAATTGGATTTCTCAGTCAAACCTTATTGTGTTGTTAAAAACCGTCAAATAGAAAGCCATCATATTGAAATATTATTAGGAACATAGGTAAAGCCTACAGACATACATATGGTGTTATTGTCACAGCTTCGAAAGGAGGTGCTCTGCTTTTGAAATAATATGTACTTACATTTGTTAAGGACGACGTCAGTACGGACGGATTATATATACTGATTCCTATGCTTTATGGAGCAATGGGATTAATTTCAGTTTTGGATGCGGTTTGGCAAAGCGATTATAACATTTTAAAATAAAGGTTTACACATCCAAATCAAAAAACCTTTTATCACAATGCTAAAATGATTGAATGTTTATGTATGTGTATGTGTGTATATATAACAGTGAGGTCTTTCCACGATTATAAACAACACTTGCTTTAGTTTCAATAATTTCCGGAGAAACAAACTATGTCACTTTTAATTTAAACCTACGTTTACTTTATGCTTTTGTTCAGTTTTACTACCACTTCAGAACGGTATTTTTAATTTTTACCGCAGTCACATGCGGCTTTCACAAGGTTAGTTTTGCGAGAGTTATGGGCTGGACCATTATAAGTAATAGCGCCATATGTGCATATCTGCCGGTTGGTGAGGATTTGACTGCATTCATTTTGATTTCACATAATATCGTGGAGTAATAGTTTGTGAAAATAGAAGACATAAACAATTGCCCAACTTTGTACGAAGAAAAGGAATTCAATTGGATGGAGGACACATACAAGTTGCAGCTACGATGTTCTAGACAAATAATGCATTACAGGCAGTTGAAACCGGTATTTTCTTTAACATCATTATTGACAAAAAGTCTCTCCTTTTTCGCAGGTGACGAGCAAACAACGAAATTCACCAAGCCATTCGACAGCCATGAGTATCCACAACAGCTTTTGTCATAATGACACGCTTTTCTTCTACAGGGAAATTAGAATATGTCCACCACCGTTTGATTTCACAATAAGAAGAAAATGATTATTCCCTTATCAGATCGTTCGAGACCCTGTTATGGTTTTTGTTTAGAATTAACGACAGGATACTGCAACGATGGAAAATCTGTTTTGCACGGGCAACCGCGAAAGCAAATTGGCTGAACGTAAACGTTTTCTTAATTTAGTTGATAATTTTATATTAATGGTACATTCTCGGCACTGAATACAACCTCTCAGTATTTTCAGGATTGTGAATAATCGTTTAATTCAACAACCCTACGTCCTTACAGACTTTATTTATGTTCATCAGGAAATCATCGAAATACTATAATGTAGGTTTTGTTATTCCAGAGATGATAATGTTTTTGTCCGTCCTCATTCAAAATAGGTAATGAGAAAAATTGTTTAATTGCTTCTTCTATAGTTTGAGTTAAAGCACAGGACGGGTTGATCCCCCACAGGTGGATATTTTGTAATATCAGCTGAACAATATTTCACACAATGACAATTTTTTTTCAACAACCTAAGCAGACACTAAAGCATCGACAACGCTCTCAATCATTTGTTTGACTGCAGAATGTAGCATATGTTTGGGTGTGGTAAACCTGAGAACCGGCCATAACTACTAACACAGTTTGCGGGCTAAAAAGAGTAGATTTCGCGATCTAAAATATTTGCACTCCATCTTCCTAGTTGCGCTTTAATAATTGCAAGACTATTCCACTATGATTCCATAATTTTACTCAATATCTTGAAGTAGACCTGGCATATCTTTAACTTTGCAAAGTTGGCAGAATCGGCTGGAATTATATAAATGGCTGTGAAGACGCACATTCACAAACTCTTGAGTGTAACCTGGTATAGTACTTGAAGCTGATGAGACAAAACCAGTGGCATTTGCTTTTTTCGAAAAGTCGTAAACAATATTGTATACAATTGTTGCAGCTCATATTGTCGCATTTTCAATTTGACTTGAAAGTTTACTTGGTGACATCCCGCTCTTGTTTACTAAGGTTACTTTGAAACAAATGAGGACTCGTAACATTGGTGTTGTTCGTAAACGTGTTCTAATAATCTCATAGTTGCGTCACGGTGAAACAAAAATGGGTTCCGCCAGCAAACATAAAATAACAAGCAACGTAGTGTACAAGGAGCAGTTAACTTACGGAACGGTAAAAACCCATAGGCCAACATAACTACATTGGTCGCTCAGCAAGCATTTACAGTGCCCTAGATTGTTTTCAAGGTTCAATTGCTTTGAGAATCAATTTGTGTCAACATGTTTTTGGCAAGTCAAAGTTTGATGAAGCAGTAGAATGATAAAATGCGTCGCCACAGCTACATTACTGTTGCTGTTACGATGGGACCATGTTCCGATGAAAATGGACTTGATAATTCGATTGTAAAATTCTATAAATTGTGATGGGAAATGAACTGAGCGAAAACTAAATCGAACTTGAATCTTGGGGAAACTTCGTTTTTCAACTTCTTGTAACATTTAATTTTTTCTAGGTCCATCCAGTGTTGCTTAATTCAAACGCCATTTCCAGAAAAATGCAACGAAATCGCAACTGGAATATTGTAAGGTCGTTCCATGCTGCTTTTGCAGGTTTATATTTGTACGAAAATAAGCAGTAAATCGCACTAAACCGATAATCGTTGCAGGGTAATAATGATTGACTACTCGGTAGAAATGGGGGATGTTAGAAGCAGCGACAAATATTTTATGTTTATTCTCTCATGGTAATGCATTTTACCTCTGACATGAAGTCGTTGTCACATTTTACTAGATAACTGACACACGAGCAGCAGCACTCTCACTTTCCTGGTAGAATGAAGCTAATATGATCCCTGGCCCACTTGTTAAACCGCATAGGGGAAAGTAGAGCATGGCTTACCATTCCAAACAGTAGCGGTCCATTATTTCCCAAATTTCTTTCCATTCTCACAGAGTCATTCGTTTCAGTATAAAACTGTTGGTGGCAAAGTCGCGTCAATCGCTCCCTTCCGGGTCATTCATTATCCTCTAGATATAAAAAGTGAAGGACTGTCGTGCGAAATTGGTTTGCATGGTGAGTGAAATCTGTTTTGTGCATTTCGGTATACGGGTCATTATATAAATCTCCAATCTCTCGTTGCTACATGTTTCATTTTTACAAGTGTATTCGAAAGGTGTATAAAGCACGTCTTATACGGACTGTCGAAAGAAACCCGTTATCATCGATGTACTTATGCACTTCAATATTCCTAGTCTATGTATATCCCTACAGCCATTATTGGAATGTAGATGAGCGTCCTATTCCTTTCGCCATGTGTTATTAATGATTTGGTGTTGATTAATGGGTCAATTACGAAATCGATCACGTTAACAAACAAATGGATATTCACTGCATTGACAATAACAGAGTTCAATTTCTATTTTTATTCGCAGTCCTTCACCCATGTTATTTGAGTTTCACGCTTATTACTTTCACCTTTGCACCCAACTTTGACGACTAGTTTCCTCAATCGCGAAATTCTACTATCATCATCATTATTTGTGCATGAAAGCATGTCACTTAACTTAAACGATGGAAACATTGAATCAAACTAAACGAACTTTATACGTAGACAATGTGTACCAAAGAAGAGGGCCTGTCAATTTGTTTAATTCATTTGCAATTTAGTCTGTATTACTGCTCACGGTCGCGATTTTCATTCAATACCAAAGGAAAAGACAGTACCATCTAAGTAATTAATATATAACAGTACAAGCCCAAATTGACCAAGTGACTGCGAAAGTACACATATTTTTATTATGTAAACCATGCTTTATGCAACATAAATTGCCAAAAGAAACATTACCAACGTTGAGCGACATCTCTTGCCACATCAATGGTGGCAACGGAATCCAACACCTGCAGTCTAATGTATGTATAATTCCAGTCCAATTAGAGTTTCTTTTTTGCTGCAAGACAGATCAAAATTAGTTGGGTAGCGAATTAAGAACATGCCAAGTGACACGGTACTTCTCATCCTAATTTGAAGAATGACTGCCAGAAAACATTTTTGGAACACTAAACTTCCCGAAATAATCTCAATTATATAAGTGGTGCTAAAAACAAGCAATGTCTTGATCAATGTAGAATATTGTACTAATACTGGTTTCCTGTTCACGCGGCAGTGAACTAGATAAAATGGTAATGAAATGTGATTGATTAAGAAGTCAGAAATTAGCTGAGAGAATGGTAATCAAATGATGTGAACACTATAGTAATGCAGCCTGTAAGTGGAAAAGCCACACAAAAGAATGTACGTCAGTCAGTAGGTATGCATATGCAATGTACTTGCTGTTTGGTAGAAATATTCCTGTTCCTTGTGAAAAGCTCATTCTTATAAAAATGGTATTATTTGTAGTTATAGTCAGTAGTGAGTCAGTAGACAAACTTTAACTCTGTGTGTGCCTCGTCGCTGTAAAATAAGACTAATAAAACTTTAAAAGTCTATATTTTTACATTGGCGCCAGTCGAACTTTGCGTTTTTCGTTACCACCGCGAGGAAGGAAGAGTAGGATCTGTCCCCCTCTCCCCACACCCAATGACCATGGAGCTACGGTTAGATGCTCACAGCTCCTGAGTGGTCCTCCCACGTCGTGATCCCGGTATTCTCAGGCAAACGACCGACATTGGTAACGTTCTTTTATTCATTTTACGTTTATCCAAAGTGGTAATTCTGTAGTTTATATTTTTCAACTTCGTTTCAATTTGTGTTCGTTTCATTTTCTGTCGTAAAGTCTTTCGTTAGCTTTAGAGCCACCAGCGAAACATAAGAAGCATATCTGCGCAACTATTCTGATTAACATTTCGATAAAGCTTAAGGAAATATTTATTTTTATACTTCAGCTAACCTCTAATATTTTAGTTCTAATCAGATTTGTTTAATATAAATGACATTTACAATTACAGACAAATGCAGCGACAGGTTTGCGAAGGTACTTGGAGGTCGTCTTTAAGCTGTTGTTACATTGTTACGTCCAGTTTATTAATGATACATTAACAAACCAAAGCAAACCAATAACGACAAGCAGTGGACCTAATGTAAGTGTATTATATCCAAATGACAATAACATTTAAATGGTCGTAATATCAGCACAGTGACTTACATCGACTTATTTCATTACAGCACATACCCCGAAACCCAATCGTCCTAACGGTACCATAGTTCATATTTAATTTGTTATCCCATGAAATTTGTTCACCAGAATCTTGTATGTTATGGTTTAGTAATAATTAGCGGAATCCAACTAGCCCAAACATTTATTTCTAGATATTATTTTGCACTGATCCACAGGTGCAAATTGGAAGTCAGGACTTTCTAGGACAGCAGCCTGAAAGAATGATGCACGTTTACGATACATTGGGAGAAATTGCAAAATATTTATTCAAACACTATTATTCAGTCCAGATCAGAAAGTTGAAACGCATGAAATAAAATAAAATCACCAGCAACCATTTCTGCGTTCATAATTTAAATTTCCACTAGAAACATATAACCTAGTTCACTAATATGCATTTCGCAGTTATTCTAAATCTTAAATGGCGTCAAATGTTTGGAACTGGAAAATTGGCTTACCTTGAACAATTTGTTTATGCATTGTTGAAAGTAGGATGGAATATTTTCAATCAACAAAATAGATTTTAATTTAGCTTTTACTAGTTTTTTCACGTATTTACTCGTCAAACGAAACACATTCTATATATGTGTAATTAATAATGAAGTATCATTAGGTGGATGAATGTTTACTCCTTTGCTTACTTCTCCTTTGAACCCCCATAATATGGAAACTTACCAACGCTTGGTATCCAGAAAAATGATGGAGCTTGTCTGCATGATGAGCTGATTGTGGTCAAGTTTTAAGTTGGATTATTTTACGCTTTGCATTTTAGCTGGTGCATATTACTTTACTCAATGGTGATTAAAAGACGATCCATTTATCAGATGTGTGAATTTTCTGAACCGAGTAAAATTGGTTTACTGAGAAGAAAAAGGGATTTTTGAGCAGAATATTTGGACGGAATTGTGTCTTGCAATTTATTTTTCTGTGGATTATATGAACACAAATGTACATAAGTATTGTCTTGATTAGAGTTGCTTGTTACAAATTGCCTCAATAAAGCCAGTGCTAATTTTTGCAGAAAACGTAAATATGTCAATTTGCGGTAATTCGAATTTCTATGGCTGTAACGATGTATCTAGGAGATAATTTTTAACAATTTTATCAACTTTCGTTGTACAGTTGATTTTGTAGAACAGGAATATTTGTATATGAATTTGGGAATAAAAAATTAAGGTAGTATGTACAGTTACAATAAATTCAATTGACGGTGTGGCTCGTTATCCATTACGTTGACTTGTCTTTGGTAAACAATTCGAAATAATTAATAATTACATAATTCTCGACAATTACTTGTGCCGATTAATTTCTAACTACAATAGTTTATGTTCATTTTGGGGTTAATTTGCAAGGTTCAATTTCAATTCAATACTTATTTTGTAGTTAAACGGTCATTAAACACAAGTGTCATCATTATGACGCATTTGTGGAACGACAGTTTAAAAATTTCTTCTGTTATGTACGATATTGTTGTCGATTCGGAAATAGACGGTTTTGGTTGTGGTTGGTAAGTGCTTGTTAACTACCGAATACTTTGTAAAAGTATATTAGGTAGTTATTGATTCGATCATCCTGTCTGTGTGTGTGTCTGTGGACACGATAATTCAAAAACTACTCAACCGATTTCGATGAAACTTGGCACACCTATTCTATGGCAAAAAACTAAGGTCAAGTTCGTTAATCAGCCAAATCGGTCAACGTTTACCGTTAGAAACCGTTACAACTTCAAAATTTTCAAATGACCCCATATGCACATGGTACATGATTTAGGTTCCATTTTTGACAAGGAACACGAATCTGGTGTCCGATTTTGAAAATTCGAAATCGTTACCGTTTAAACGGCCGTTATATTTGGACGGTCTGGTTGAGGTTAATTGTATTCAGAAGAGTGATATCGGGCTGAAACTTGGAATACAGGGGTTTACGGACGGAGAATTCAATGAATGTCATCTCATGATACAGTGACCTATGACTTCAGTGTCAAAGGTCTACTGTTCTCAGAAGAGTACTATCGGGCTGAAACTTACAAGGGAGCCGCAAGCATTGTCGTTAGCCAAATACGATATGAATTTGTCAGGTTACCAATTTTTGGGTGCTAAATTCAATTCCGGTGTCAAAAATCCCGTATGGACATGTGTACAGCATATAAAGTTGGGTATGTACTTTTGCCCCACTTTTATATATCCCAAATACACAGTAGTAGTATACCCCAAATACATGTGAATTATATTCGGCAAAATGCATTCATCATTCGTCATAAAATCGTTAGTATTTTCCGAGAGCTTACCTTTCTAAGAGCCACTGCGTAACAAGGAGACGCATTTGTGGTATGATGTAATGACAAAAAATGATCACAAAGAATTCCTCCATCGTATTAAAAAGTGATGAAAATTGTTGAGGACTGGGCTACCGATACCATGTATAAAGCAAGGGCGTACCCTACTGCATATACTGTACATATGCCCATACGGGATTTTTGACACCGGAATTGAATTTAGCACCCACAAATTGGTAACTTGACAAATTCATATCGCATTTGTCGAACGTCGATGCTTGCGGCTCCCTTGTTAGTATACAGGGGTTTTCGATGACGGAGAATTTAATGAACGTCGTCAAATGATACAGTGATGTACGAGAATGCATCTCGTCATCACCACACAACACCTCAACAGTTGACTTGTTTAAAAAAATATGTATTCGTATGATATTACTCACATCATTAACAATATTTTTAAAAAACATTGCTTCGTTTGATGCAACGTGTATTCGGTAGTTGTCTCTAAAGGTGTTACACTTTTCTCGTTAAAGATGACGTGAGTACTGCAAAATAGTTAAGGCCTTAAGAAATGATTCCACATTTTTGTTATGACTACGATATTGTATAATTAATTTTTACGATGAATAGCCCCTACTACGCAATTATAACGTGTTCCATCAGCTCTGTCAGATTTTGTCATAAAGCAATCATTTCCAGGAAAGAACTCTAAGAAGATTTTATACCAAAAATTTGTCCTTCTTTCTCAAGTACAAATGTATGAAGTCGATGGATGAAGTTATGGTCGGCGTTATATCTGTTTGCGGCAATCAACTCGTCTCCAGTCTCTTCTGCCACGTTTTCGCGTAGCGACCTTTTTCCAAACTCCGCAATTTTTAACAACATGCTTCATATCCGTATACATCATTAAGGTCAAACCATCCACCTTAAACGTTTAACCTAGAAACAACATCGATGTTGATGAATCTAATGTCATTAAAAAATTCGTCCAACCGTATAAATGAGAAATGTCACCAATTGTAAGCAAAATTACTACATCCAATGTTGAGCTTTCAAAACTTAAATACGTGTGATATTCTTGAGTATATTAAATAAATTCATCTGGTTATAAAAATAGTATATGCTTCCCAATAAGTGCCAACGTTCATAGTATGGAATCGAGTGTAAAATGTATTTCCAGCATGTGGACAATTTCAAGTACTTCACTTTGCACAATTTTGTATGAGACGGTTTTGCTGATGTAGAAATGAGTTATTTAGCTACTTTGTTAACATACATCACTTGCCTTTAAAACGCACTCCACGCCGAGGCATTTATCCCTCAGGCTTTTCAAATATAACGTTCGATTTTACTTGTTGCACGATGCCATGGAATTTCCTTCTATTCACAGGACCTTGGAGTTTACGTCTTTAAAAACTATCTTCCAAATTTGAACGATCAGCACATCTCGCTCTTACCGGGTTCATTTCACATTACACGCTCATTGCACAAATATGCAGAAACGATTAAGTCCATATTTGATGCATTACAATTTCCTCTAACGCTGTTTGGGCTGTGATAGTGACAAGTTTGTACAAACTAGTTAAGTAGATTTAAAAAGGTGTTACGGTTGCGTGAGATAAAACTCATTGAAATAGATTCCAATTCTGCAAACTCAAGTTAATTAATAGCTTACATTCTCATGGAAAATTGCCACCTGAATATATGATCCATATTTGGAAACCCAATGTATTTTGTTCCAACGTAAATATTCGACTTGGAATGCATATGTACACACACATTTATTATGTAGATAGGGCGCCAATAATTCAGGGAGCATCACGCAAATCCATGTCTTACAAAACAGTTCAGCAGGCATTCCAACATGTGATATATGGTATTTAAGCTATTGCAAAGATTATTAGTTTGCAACTAAGGTTACTGATTAGTAGTGATTAGTTTATTACAGGCTGTTGTGAAATTCGACAAAGCCATGATGCATTAATAAGTCTGGTTTCGGCGAAAATAGGAATTAATTAAGATTAGGAAACTGTTAACCACATGCAATGCAGAAATGTTCAAATACTCCTCTTTCCCAACATTTAGTCTGAGTTTAGGATCCGACTGGAACACCTTCATCGCATAATCCTTTGCCATATAGCTCGGGAGCAAAAGAGCAGATTTATTGCATGAGAAAAGATGATTAAAGAGGCCGTCGTTGTGTGCTTGGATCAATTTTGCTCGAATGTCATCCTTTGAATCCAACCAGGACTTCCTGCTCAAATTGTACCATTGCGCCATGTTGTTAGCAAGTACTTGTCTGAATAGTCCGGATATATTTGGATGAAGGGACGTACTAGTTTTCCAAGAACGACCGGAAACTACCGGCATCTGCAGCAACCATCTTATTTGAGAAATATCAGACATGTCATACCCACGATTCATTTTGAGATAGTGAGGATTATGGCGTTTGCGGAATCTTAAATTTGTGGAGTTTAAATAGTCCTCATGGGACCGAAATTCAGAACGTTTTTTTCCTCGGATATAAATAATTGACGTCTGGACAAGCACGACAAAGTTATCTTGAATCAATTCACTGAATTTCGTGTATGGAAGCAATTCCTTGGGTAATACCAAGTTGTACACGTTACTGTTTTTGTATCCGTTGCTCAGCACTATTCCGACCAACAACGTCGCAATTGCAACTGGTCGGAAATGAATAGGATTCATTGCATGCGACGGAAAGGGATTCCCTTGCTCCAAAAGAGTTTTGAGAAATGGATATAAGTGAGTAATTATATCTCCAGATTTATCCGACTTAAGCGCCGCGAGTCGCCGGTACACTACTGCCAGAATAATCACAGTAAATAGAGTGTACAACCAAATGAACTCGTCGTAGACGCTCATTAATTCATTAAGTCCAAATGTTTGTTTGCCCTTGTCGCCTCCGCAGCTAACGAAAACCAAATTGTTTATACTCTCTTTATATCCGAGTCGATAATTGGTGGACATGTTACTATGTAACAGATGCACGTTTAGAGAATGATCCATTTCCCTTTTCCACTTATTTGTAGGCAACGTTGATTCACCGTTTCTACAAATTCGTTCTTTTAACTGAATAGTAGAATTAGCCAAAATATCTAGTATAAGAGACGCGACCCCATTTGCAAACATATCACCACCCGTAACATTACCCAAAAGTTTGAATTGTTTGTAAAATCCACTAAACTGATTACTACATTGGGTTGGTTGTGTCACAAACTTAAAGAAGGTTCTTTCGAACACTGAATTTTCAGGGTGTTCATAACCCAACCTCCATCGAGTCTCGCTTTCATCGCCAGACGTTGTCATCAAATGTTTTACGGACGCAAAATTTATGGCCGTCAATTTTATTGGCATATCGTAGGCATCCACGGACTTCCAGTACATTGAAAGCAAACTAACATCACGGAATGGTCTTTCCTTATCAGATGTTAATGTTAATAGAATCGTCAATATATTATATAAAGTTGGTTCAATTTTATCATCTTGCATAAAAATATACGCACGTGTCCATTTAGATTCCGGTAGAGTGTATTCTGCCAAACTATTTTCTGTGAGGAGGTCTAGCTCATGATTTACGAAAAATCGAAGCTGCGGAACTGCTGATTGTTCCGACATTTTGAAGTGTTGGGAAAGGTCCCTTTCCACATTAAACCGTACCATACCCAAGTATGGTATATGTGATAGTACGATTGAAGGTAATTGAAGTGAGATTTGAACCTGACAATTCCAGGACTTTGATTGAGCTGCATAACGGAAAACGTTTAACCGCAAGCAGTAATCAGAAAACTCATCCTCCGACAGCCCACCAAGTGAATTTGACAAGGGGCATTGTACGTATTCGCTGGGGGTGTATAAACTGTAGTTACGAGCATCTAGGAATCCAAACGGTGCCCATATTGCGTACCAGCGGAAGCCTCCTCGACCCAGCCTCCACAATGCCCCAAGCTGTGGACGTCGTAACAGTATAGCGGAGGCGGTGGCGAACAAATCAGCATACGGATAGTTGTCCATTACCACAAGGCAGTGCTGAATTGGCAACAATTTGAATACATCCGTGACGTTCAGGAAAATGTCACGAGTGAACTGATGGTTAAGACTTTGTCGGACCTTTGACAGTGATTGAAATCTTGCTTCATTTCGTTCAGCTTCCGGAAATTCCTCGAAAGATGTAAGTTCAAAATCAACAGGGGTAACCGGTATCAGAAATAGGGTAAGGGTTATGACGGAAAGTAATATCGAACGATGCAGTTGAGAACTCATGATTGTTTCAAAACTTAACTAGATAAATTGGTTGTACCAGATTGTACTCACTTGTCACTAAAAATGTCACGATGAGGTCCGAGCCAGTGATGATGGAATAAGTCTATTGTCTCGACCGTTGGCCGAAAGTCAGGATTGGCTCAATCAGAACTCACACTTACATATATAGGAATTTGTTAAACAGCAGGAAAGTTGCTTACGCTAATGATTCTGCTTTTACTGTCACCTGCGTTACTATAATAGGTAAATAAAAAAAGTCTTTCGTGTCAATAACATAAACACGATTGTCCAATGTAATACCGAATTCCATAGTGCTAACGTAGCATATAATAATTTTCTTTATCTCACCGCTCAGAAATAGGTGGTTACGATCCCTGCTGGTGCCTTTGGTTGAGAAGCCAATTTGGCAAGCAGATTGTTATGAACGTCTACCCATGCAAAATTAGTGACGCTTTGCCACAATGAATTTTGTTAAAATGAGGAACGTCAAACTTTTAAAATACAGGTAATCCTGCGTGAAAACCAAATTTGTGATAACGGTACATACTGACACGGTTGCATCGTAGCCAACAAATTGATACACCCTATGACTTGGTGACTATATGGGTATGTAATTTCTGTTTTACAGAGCTTCTTGACATTTGGTCAAAGGATTCTTACAGCGTTGTTTGGTTTAGTCTTGTAAAACAAACAGTTAAAATTTACGAGTTCTTTACTACAGAGCTACAATTTGGGGCCACTCATTGATTTTGTGTAACTGAGCAGCACAATACGTTTTCATCTTTACACCGAATTCCGTTTTGTCAAAATTGTATAGTGTAGCGCTGGATTTTTTCCTGGTTTACGACACCGTTTTAATCTCTACTACTAGCTATCATTACGTGACGACTCTTACGTCTTTCGTCTTTGCTGAAGATATTACGAATACTTGTTTGTTCCATCGTTCCATAACCAATAAGCATTTAAGAATGTAATTGATTTTAACCATGATACGTAAAAAGTAATTATCTTTTATCCTGTTTTTTTACCATTATGGGATTATATAAGTGTATAGAACTGATTAAGCTTCCATGTTGCTACATAAGCAATCAATAGTGGAATAGTCAATACAACTGAAACTGATGGCCGTGACGACGGTTCACGCTATCATTAGAACCTGCATCCAATGTTTCATAAAAATTGTTGCGTTTTGAAATATGTGCCCGTGGCAATTTTTTTAGCACAGGGAGGATATCTGTCACAATTTGAGCAAATTGATATAACGTTGGTCACTATTGGTATTGCATTTCTGTTCTGTATAAGTTCTTCACTTGATGCAAAAGCATTCTTCTTTATTTTAGAATTTTAAAACAAGCAGTCAGAAGTTACGAGATATTTACTTCTCAGCGGCAATTCTTGGCCCTCATTGATTTTGTTGTGCGGCTGTGTTAGTGTTATTGACTATTACACAAAACTCTGTTTTGTCAAAATAGTACAGCGGACCGTAAAAACATTTTCGCCTAATAGGTATTTATGATACTGTTTCAATCGGCACGATTTATAATATTTTGACATGTTTTGTTTCCAGCTAACATTAGGTAGAAGCGCTTACATCTTCTAGTATGTTTGCTCAGGACATTAGGAAGACTTGTTTGTTACCATCGTTCCATAACCAAACACATTTAAGAAAATAATTGATTTTGACCTAGAAAAGTAATTATCTTTTCATCTTGGCATTTTTCCATTATATTACGGTAAGAGTGTTATAGAAATGAGCTATGTGATTATAATGCTAAATAAGCGATCAGTAGTGGAATAATCAAAATTATGACCATGGCGGGGTCTTACGCTATACGTTTGAACCTGTTCCAAATGTTTCACAGAAAATATGCTTTTCATGATACAGTTTTCTTCAGCGCTTTGCAAAGAGCTTCGACTTCCCCAAAATCTGCAGTATGTTGTTAACTGGAAAAGATAATAGTCGACTTCGAGTTCACCGGTTCCGTTCACAATATTTTCACAAGACGAAGAAAAACTTGAAGTATGGAATCCTATTCAAAATCTGAAAAACAATACAGTATATCGTAGTGCTAGTATGGGAACTACCGTACTTTTTTATACAATACTGCGCCCAACGAGAATATGCACGTTTGTATTTTACATTTAATTGATGTTCCCATCTATTTTACCATTGGCGTAACATTCTTATGAGTGTAGGCAACTCATTTGTCCAATTGCTCGATGGCAAATAAGAATTTCCCTACAAAAGTCGATCAAAGCCTTGACCAGTAAAAAACAATTATTTTATCTTCCTTTCTTGCTATATTCAAATACGATCATCCAATTATTTGCAAACTTGCCCATCAGGGGCAATAAAGGGAAACGCTTCTGCTTCAATTTAGCACCACGAAGTCGTATAGTCTAGTATTCTGGAGTCCCTGGAGACACATCGTTTATGTTCAAAATAATAAATTCAGTTTTTATTGACTTTTCACTAATTACTAATGTTTTAACGTGGCGTTTGGTCGGTGTTCAGGAAGAAGATGATCGGAAATTAAAAGTTGAAATGTGAGAGAAATGGCTAGGTGTAGGTATATGATGGAATGGGAGAAATGGTCGGCTAACTTGCAACTCTAACTGAACGTACATAGCAATCTGGTGTGTGTAGAGCGTACGCTGGTCTTGCTGCTGTGGAGAGTAAGTAGAAACCTGCCCTGTGTGCAAGGTTGATGGTGGAAGGATGAGAGAGTGAGAGAGTAAGGAGCAGCATTTACTCCTTACTGTAAGGAGTAAATGCTGCTCCTTACACGCTTTTGGAATATTCTGATTGGTACAACGGCATCGGTCACATGCACGAGTTTTAAAACGAATTAAGTTTAATTGTGCTAAGTATTTTTTATATTACCGGCTTCCCTCATTAAATATCATAGATTTGATATCAAATCTTTCGACGAATTACCGGACACTGAACGCCGATTCTACACCAAAAGAGTAAATGCGCTTTCACAGGTACGGAAGAGTCTGTGTAATCCTATTAGACGAGAACGTCTACAGAACATCACAGATGTTATAAATTCGCTAACCACTAACGGTTGTTTTTTGATCATGGATAATATTCCGAATGCCGATATCTTCACTTCCGCCTCTGGATCAATCATACGATGCCCGGTGTTTGTGGTATACCAGCGGTTCAGCTCAAAATTTGATATATGGGATCCTTTATTGGTGCCGGTATGATTTCTTAATGCCAACTACAGCATAAACTCCAATGCCAATGCAAAGTGTCCCGTGTCAAATAACTTTGATGGGTTATCGGACGACGAATTTACGAATTTACTGGATGCGGCTCAACATTTTCCAATTCGCCCTGAAATAAAGTAAGAATGGGGGGTAAGCTACTTACTTTTTCTTTTCATTACTTCAATGATAACAGTAATAATAAGGGTAAGGATTGACTACTACACCTAGCTACTAGCTACTTTGTTATCATTTTTGTTTCGATGATGGCAGGGATCTATACCAGACTTGTCAAGGAACTTCAGATCCAAGCCTTAAAAGTACAGTACGATTTACGGAACTGCGTTCAAAATCTGAAGTGGTCTTTCTAAACCATCTATATCCTCTCCACATATTTCAAGAATTAAAAATATCTTCATCATCATCATTATCGTCAACACCTATGCCCCTATTCAAACAAAAGATTAGGTTGATGTTACAAAACTATACCAACAACGCAGCTGGTGGAACTACCAATTTGTTGCTTTAATCAATTAATAGTAGTAACAATATTATAAATGGCTTGTAGTATGAATAGTAGTGGCAATATTATAAATGTATAAATGTGAATCTTTCAAATATTATGTGTAGTAAAAGTAATAGTCACAACTAAAAACAAAAATATCATGTAACAATCAATCAGTAAATACTTAAAATTGTTGTCTGTGGTGAATTGCGCTTCAACATCATTTCAGCTCATTTGTTGTTATTTAATCTTTATAAATTATAATGTTAATACAGTTTCTTCGATCATCTTTCATGTAAACTTCATGTGCTCATAACAATGGAACGCTGGACACAATTCTTTTTTCTTTGCTCTAACTCGAGGAGCTGTCATATACATATAATCAGTTCCACCTTTGAAATTAGAACATTTGTTTTCTGCTTCAGTTTATATAAATGTTGATATAAAGGAGAGGATGATGCAGATGGTGATAAATGTTTCGGAACAGTAGTAGAGGATGATGGTAAGGAAGTAGTTTCCTCTTCACATATGGCTACTTCGCTCATCATAATCTATTCAACTAAATTATTCTCTCATTGATTAAATTATGTTAATTCTTATATACTTAATTTTAATTGTAGTATACACAAAACAAAGCTTACAATGCTATAACTGACGATTTGGTGTGGTTTGTGTTACAGCTTTGAATACAATGTCAATGAGGTTGAGTAGAATGTCTTATATATGTTACTGTTTGCATAGGATCATCATTTTAAATCAAAACTGAGTGGGTTCTGTCATGATAATCAAAGATAATGATACACTACAGTTTTTAGGTTATAGAAACAAACTGGATTTGTAATGTAATCATTAACAATATGATTTGCTTTAATGTAATAGACAATGCATTTCAAAGAAACCTTTAACCGAAGCTACATCTACGACCATATCAACCAAAAAAGATAGTAGTACGCAAATGACTGCTGTATTTACAGCGCGACCATTGGATACCCAGTTTTTGGATACGTGGACTAGCGAAGCAGCAAAAACAAATGCAATTATGTTTTTTTGTTGTTGTACATTGTTTATAAATTTCATCGTATCATTAAATGGATCAATATGGTTGACACCAAGGGAGGTTGAAATAAAATCGATACGATTACCTAAACGTATCATAAATGAAGTTACATCTGTGTAGGAAAATTGTTATAAAAAACTGAATTACAAGCTTTAAAGCCGTCTATAAAAAACGTAAAAAATAAATAATATAAGAATCGTCCCTGCCTATCTAAATATCACTAATTTTTTCTGCCACTAATTCTCTTATTGATACATTGAACATACTTTAATGGTATTGCATTGCTCAAACAATCCTTGCTACTCATGCTGCTAATCATATCTTTGCTAGGGTTGGTTACAACCTATCGTAAACTAATTGCATAAATCGGTAAAACACGTTCTCACCCGAGGTTGTGGGTCATGGGGCCGGATCGTGACCCACGACCTTACCAACAGTAATTACTTACTTCAAACCAACAATTAGATTTCCATAACCGGTAATATCAACCACCTGAGATTGTATCTGTAGGAACCGAACCAATTCTTGGAACGCTTCCAGGCATACCCAACATGTTTTGTAGATTTTGGACAGCAGACGTATAGCAACCAAATAGTGAGCACTGCAATAACTGAGTGTTATTCTCTGTATTATTCTCTGTGCTATTAGAATAACACAAGTCTTTCCCTTTCTCTGTAATATATTGGAGTGTCGGTACCGGCTTCTAATGGAGCGAGGTGGATTCAAACGGTTCGTTATAGAAATGAGTGGTTCACCACAAACGAGAATATATAAGCAGATCTGCGTTTAATTCAGTATATGTTTTTTAAAAATAGAATGCACTCTTTCCAAAATTCCATGATATGTAGGTATATAAAGCTGATGCGACATAATCCTGGCATTTTGTGCTAGAGCTTGCCTTCTCAATTATGGATTTAATAAAGCTCTTCAAAACCATTCAAAGCGAAATGCGAAGGCGTTTTTTTTTACAAAAACATATGTACTTGGAACTTTTGGCTACAATACACCCAAACTATACAGTGTAGTCGTTGAATCCTGCAATGTCACCTCCTCAAGTATTTACTTTAAACAGGAATGAATTGGTTTACTGTAAACAGGGAAATTCAATGCAAACACGGTAAACAATTTTCTTGAGAAATAATAATAATGCTTTATTGTCTGTAAGAAGCCTTTTGTGAACAGAGCCATTTACACCACTGATATGGCACAAATGTGAAATATAACACAACCACTTTACCTCCTACAGATACAATACATTATAGCTGCAACAAACTAAACAAAGTTCATGTATCGGTTCATAAGTGGAAAAATGTCATTGTTCGGTCAGAAAAATACATTACATTCAAGGTTCCTCTAGATATTCTATTCATTTGAAAGAATAGACCACGAACATAAGAATTATAATCACGCGCAACGTAGACGGGCTCCGCTTAGACTGCTTTTTGGAAAATTAGTGACATTAAGTAACCTTCACCTGAATGCCTGTCAGTTGGATAGGCAATGCTTTCAACATCTAGCACACTAAAATATCAGGAAAATATTACTGTTGTCGGTACAAAATCAGATGTGTATTTATTTGAACACTTTACCTATGTTGTAAATTAACGCAAGATGTTGGTTAGTGTGGCATCCTGCATTCACAGCGTAGCTATTTACATAATCGGTTTATTAGTATCTGCAAATGCTTTACCCAAATATCTATGGGATTCCTCAAAATGTTCACAGGAGCTCTTTGCGCCAATATTTCAGTACTCAAGTTGCACAATTATATATCCCTTGGACACTACGGGAAATCAATTTTATTACAAAAATTGCTTTTATCCAGATATCATTTTGGGTTCATCTCGAAACGTAAAAATTTGTACAAGGAACCAGTTCCCATTACAAATTGTAAACGGGACCGTATTCTCCACGATCTTTGCGCCTATAAAACGCGGAGTATCATGTACCGTATATATCACAAAAACACCACACGAACCGTCTCATCGGATAGGTCGTGTACAGTCCATTTACGACTCAAGGCTACACAATTATGTTGGAATGACATCTCGGCTGCTTTACAAATTGTGGACTACCATTTCAAGAAATACCGATAATTATTTAATTTATCCCGACATTGTGTTGGCGATAATAGACTCATCCCAGATAATGCGAGGCGAATATAAATACTTTGTATTGGGACCATGGGAAATGTCCAACTCCCAGCTTCTCATTGTGTTTGTCAACGGGAAAAGTGATGCAACCGAACGTCTCAGTTGGTTTGGCGGTTGTTTTACATGCGAAAAGCATCAATTGATTTTGTCTATTGCAGAATATTTATTTTTTTATGACAATTATCCAGTTGAAGATGGTTCCAGAGTAGCAGTTCTGACTCCAGTCGCACAGGAAAATCCTCTAAACGACCTTTATATCAGATCGTTTCATGGCGTCAAGTTAAACAACTTCGGATATACGCCAGACAGCTCATTCGAAGGGCAACGCAAGTGTAGTGATGTCATCAAACAGCTGAGGATTGCAGAAACTGGGTACAAACTGGACCAATGTATACGTGAAATGTTTATGATGTCTGAGAATTCCAGCGTTCACTATGCATATATGCGCTATCGCGTCAGATTATGCGACAGCTCGGACTTAAGCGATGTTGCGAACACTCATGTTGAAAATGCTTTACCGTTTGGAGTACAATTTAACGGACTGCGGTTTTCTGTAGTTTTGGGCAGAGACGAAAATATTGGAATCGCGGGAGGATTGGCGAAGACAGATGTTGGCGAGTTGCTATTGAGTCCGTTCACGCCGAAATCGTGGATAACGTTAGCAGTGACTATGGCACTGACATGGGCTATTCTAGCGCTTGGACGACTTAAGGAATCGTGGCTATTTTGGATACTGTCGGTCCTCATAGAACAGGGTGATGGGAATATACGTTCACATAGGAACTGTAAAACCGCATTTCTGTTGCTTTTCTGGATGATGGGATGCGTTGTACTCCGCAACTTTTACACGTCCGTAATGTATTCCATCGTTACAAAGAGCCCGGAACCGAAAAGCGTTCCAACAACAAAGGAATTGCTTCGCGGGGAATCTGATGCTCCTGTTCCAATGATGGCCGACCAATCAGTAGCAATCCTGCTCGGCAACATATGGGACACACGGCGTAGATACGGAAACATTTCCAGTGACGGTGCGGTTGATAGTATCGCGAGCAATCTTACAGCTCGACTGCAATTTATTGTTATCGAAGCTCTGGCGGATATTGCAGAAACAGTAAGCCTTGTATCAAATGTATCAAATGGCGTGGCTATTCATTGCCATTCATACTTGTCAGCGAAAAGTTACGACAATTTCTTTGACAACACCAACCTAATCACCAAGCCGTTTTCCACCGATCGCAGATTTGCTTTGCTGAGAAACACCTTCACCATATATTCTAAACCCAACCTTGTACAGTTTCTGAACCCTTTGCTATCAATGTTTGCCGAGCGACATATTAAGGAGGACGTTACTGAGCCACTATTTCTAGCATCTCTACATTACTGGACGGTTAAACGAAATTGCATTTTGAAAAACAGATTGCATCATTTCATTGCGTCATTAACGGAGAATGGAATCTATAGCAGGTTGCTATTCCATGTCGATTTTACGGACCAAGTCAAGTTGATTAAAAATGTGGATCGAATCGGCAAGTTTCGGAACAAGTGGATCAAGTACACTTACAGCTTTCAGGCTCTGAGTGGAACAGTTACGGAAAGCAATGGGGACAGCGATCCGTATGAACCTTTGAAAATACAACAAACTTCAGTTATTCTCCTTCTCCTCATGTATTGGAGTGTAGCTTGTTTCCTTGCATTTATGTTGGAACATGTCAGTATTAATTGGAAGGCGTACAGTAATTTACATATTGCGAAAGTCCTACGGAGGATATCGGACGGATTTATATATTTTATCTGTCTTGGAAATGCATATTACAAAAGAATGTTGCACTTGCTATATTCCCAATACTAGCGTTTGTTCAAACACATGAACTAATTGTAGCTTTATAATTCTTATATTTAGCTGGCCGGGAAGAAACGGAAATAAAAATTATTTTGTTGAGAAATTCTGTGTCCAGTGTTAGCAGGCAAGGTTAATGGGACATATACATGAACTTTGGTTTTTGAACCACACCTTGAAAACTCAACTTCCTTCCAAGATTTAACAAACCTCTTCAAAAACATTGAAAGCTAATTGTGGAGCCGGTTTCAATAAACACAATAGTAAATATATATAAACTTGTGGCTACAATATATTCCAACTATTCAGTGTGGTCATTGAATAGTGTAATGTTACCTCCACAAGTATTTACTTTAAACAGGAATAAATTGGCGTAGTGTAAATAGGGAAATTCAATCCAAAGATGGTAAACACTTTTGTTGTCAAATAATAATAACGCTTCTGTCTGGAAGAAACCCTCTTTGAACAGAGGTATTTACAGCACAGAAATACAATACCATTGCAACATATAAAACAAGCACATTAACTCTTACAACAAAAAATTCAACTGCAACAAAACAAACAACATGAATCGGATCTTAATTGGAGAAGAATGTCATTGTTCGCCAAAAAAATACACTCCAGGACCTTCAAGATATTGTATTCCTTTGAATGAATGCCACACGAATATTAGAATTATAAACACGCGCATCGCAGACGGGCTCCGTTTAGACTGCTATTTGGCAAGTAAGTGACATTAAGTAACCTTCACTTCACATCAAGCAAACTAAAATATCAGGTAAACGTAACTGTTGTCGGTACAAAATCAGATGTGTATTTATTTGGGCACTTTACATAACTTGTAACTTAACGCAAGATGTTTATTAGTGTTGTATCTTGCATTCACAGCGTAGCTATTTACATAATCGGTTTAGTGACATCAGCAAATGCATTACCCAAATATCAGTGGGATTCCTCAAAATGTTCCCCGGAGCTCTTTGCGCCAATATTTCAGAATTTACCTTGCACAATAATTTTTTCCATTCAAACAACGCCAACCAAAATGTATCACAAAAATTGTGTATACCCAGACATCATTTTGAGCTCGTCTGGAAACGTAAAAATTAATACATTCTCATCGCAAATTGTCAAGGGAACCGTATTCTCGAAAATTGTTGCGTCGACAAAACACGGAATATCATGTACCGTATATATCACAAAAACACCACTCGAACCATCTCATCGGATAGGTAGGATACATCCCATTTACGACTCAAGGCTGAGCAATTATGTTGGAATCACATCTCGGCTACTTTACAAATTGTGGACGTCCATTTCAAGAAATGCCCGTCATTATTTAATATATCCCGACATTGTGTTGGCGATAATGGACTCATCCCAAATATTTCGAAGCGAACATAAATATTTCGTATTGGCACCATGGGAAATGTCCAACTCCCAGCTTCTCATTGTGTTTGTCAACGGGAAGCGTACCACAGGTGACCGTTACATTTGGTTTGGTGGTTGTTTTACATGTGAAAAGCAACAACTGATTTCGTCCATTGGAAACCACTTATTTTATTATGACAACTACCCAATTGAAGATGGTTCCAGAATAGCCATTCTGACTCCAGTCGCTCAGGACAACCTTGTAAACGACATTTACGTCCGATCTTGGGACAGATACAAGTTAAACAATTTCGGTTATTCTCTGGAGTACTCATTCGAATGGCAACTCCACTGCAGTGATGTGATCAAGCAGCTGAAGATAGTTGCCACCGGACTGAAATTGGACGTATGTGTCCGTGCAATGTTTATGATGTCTGAGAATTCCAGCACAATTGACAACGAATATTTGCGCCAACGGATCAGATTACGCGACAGCTCGGACCTGGGTGATCTAAAGAAAACTCATGTTCAAACCGCATTCCCGTTTGGAGTGCAATTTAATGGTTTACGGTTTTCAATAGTTTTGGGCAGAGAGGAAAATATTGGGATCGCTGGAGGACTGACGAAGACAGATGTTGGCGAGTTGCTGTTGAGTCCGTTCACACCGAAATCGTGGATAACGTTAGCAATGACTATGGCACTGACATGGGCTATTCTAAGGCTTGGGCGACTTAAAGAATCGTGGCTGTTTTGGATTCTGTCCGTTCTTCTAGAACAGGGTGATTGGAATCTTCGTTCACACTGGAATTGTAAAACCGCATTTCTGTTGCTTTTCTGGATGGTGGGTTGCGTTGTACTCCGCAACTTTTACACGTCCGTAATGTATTCCATCGTTACCAAGAGCCCGGAACCAAAAAGCGTTCCGACAACAAAGGATTTGCTCCGCGGGGGACCTGATGCTAATATTCCCATGTTGGCGGACAAATCAGTGGAAATGTTGCTTACTAATATATGGGACACAAGAAACAGATCTGGAATCATTTCGAAGTATAGTGCTGTTGATAGTATCACGAGTAATCTTACAACTCGATCGGAATTTATTGTTGGCGAAGCTGTGGAAAATTTAGGAAAAATAGTAAACCTTGTATCAAATGTATCAAATGGCTTGGCCATTCATTGCCATTCATACATGTCAGCGAATAGTTACAATGATGTTTTTCAAAGCAGTCTAATTATGACTAAGCCGTTTTTGACCGACGGCAGATTTGCTTTGCTGAGAAACACCTTCACCCGACATTCCAACACTAACATTCTACATTTTCTGAACCCTTTGCTGGTAATGTTTGCCGGGCGACATATTATGGAGGACGTTACTGAGCCAGCCTTTCTAGGTTCCCTACATTACTGGACGGTTAAACGAAATTGCATTTTGCGAATCAGATTTTATAATTTCATTGCGTCATTGACAGAGAGTGTGATCTATGACAGGCTGCTATTTCATGTTGATTTACTGGAACAGGTCAAGTTGATTAAGAATGTGGATCAAATCGGCAAGTTTCGGAACAAGTGGATCAAGTACACTTACAGTTTTCAGGCTCTCAGTGGAACAGTTACGGAGAGGAACGGGGAAAGCGAAGCGTACGAATCTTTGAAAATTCAACAAGCTTCTGTTATTCTCTTTGTTCTCTTGTATTGGAGTACAGCATGTTTCCTCTTGTTTTTATCGGAACACGTCAGTATTAATTGGAACGTGTATAGTAAGTTAGATATTGCGAAATTCCTACGGAGAATACCAGATGGATTCATATATTTCATCCGTGTTGGAAATGAACATTGGGAAGTAATGTGGACGCCAATTTATTCTAAATGTTGGAGTTGCTTCAAGCACAAAAACTAAATGTAGTTTTAAAATGAATATATTTAGCTTGTGTGAATAAACTCAAATGTAAGATTATTTTGTTGAGAGATAAATTGTTAAGCATTAGTCCTTCCTATAAAAAATCGACCTGTTTGATTAAATGCACAATCCGTGTTTGTGACGGAATGTATGAATACATTCCATGCCCAATATGTAAGCCAAAGAACCGACCTTTTCAAATATAAAAATGGACGCGGAATTCGAATTTGTCATAAAAAATTATGCACTTTCGACGTATTAAGCCTTACGAAGAAGTACGTACAACGGGGTATATTGAGAAAATGTGGTAACTTGAAATGTGGTATTTTTAGTATTTCAACGCACGTGATTCGAAATTTAGAAACCATAGTGTGATTTGGCCATTCCGTGGAATAAATGAATAAATAAATGCAGTGCATATATTGGAAGCCTTTATAACGAGTTTTTCATATGAATTTTGTTGTAAATGTTAAATTGATGTAATTATTTTTTATATTGTTAGCATCGGAAGTCCTTCCTGAATACTTAAAATAACTTAAAACCACTAGGTAGAAGTACATTCATTAATCCATATACTTTCCCAACTTATCTTTTTACACCATAACAAGACAAACTAGCTCACCGTGTTCCTTCGACCTCCCAAATATCAAACGTTCGGCAGGTGGCATAACTCCGAAAAGTCGCCAACCATAACCATAATAAGTAACTCCAGAACAGAAGTTTATTTTATTTAATATTAAATTTATTCATTATCTTCCAAAGGTTACATAGATATTCATTATTACTTCAGGAAAACGCCTAAACAAAAAACATACCTTGTTTTTCAATATTCGTCGACCAGGTAGTAAATATGATAAATGTTGTCAAATATATGCAAAATAACAGCATGTCAATTCGTTCTATCAATTGGTGATAATTTTAAACGAAAGAGTTGTGATATTTAAGAAAAAACTACCTACTTTCGCAAAACTCTTCAATTACAACTTGTCAATGAGATAATATATTGATTGATAACACGGTCTAATATTTTAAAGCCTACATATTCGAGTCATGATTTCCCCAAGCTCTCATAAAACATAACTACTGGTGTGTTTCAATTTGAGTTCTCCAAAAGAAAATAAAGCGTAAATTTAATAGCCGGTTAATTGCAACTCGCATGGCTTGTGGAATGCACATATACTAACTAGTTCAGCAGCTCAGGAAATCGTGTAGTCTACAAAGCGTAGGCGCATGGGGAACACAAACACATTGAAATAACATCATTCTCCATAAAATTTTGTTTATTAAGCATTCATAAGCTCATGTGAAATCGCCACATGAATTTGTTTGTAGGACTTCCACTAAGAAATCGTTTACATAAGGATTTCTCAACTTTCTCCGAGTGGGAGTAGTTTAACAAATAATATGAGGGCAGAGACTTTGAGGTATGCGAGGTAATTGTTTGACCATTCAATGTCACTGGCTCCTATAATCTTTAAATAATTTTATAAAGCACGAACACAAACACTGTTCAACCGGAATCTGGTACGATACATTCTCCAAATACTCGTCACTCTTTTGCTTCGGGGAAATTCACACTCATTCCACAGCAACTCCATAAACCAACATACATTAAGATGTAACGAGTATTTTAAAAGCAAAAGCGACTACCGTAGTCGTGTTCCTTGAGCAAAATAAGGTAGGGGTTGTTCAGATGATTTTTTCGAAATTTTGATTTTACGGGGTACGTTGAGAGAAACTGATTTTTTCAGTGGGCACAGTTTTTCTTCTGCGTTTTACAGCGGAATTGGCTGAAAATTGGCACGGGCATTCCAAATAACGGTCTTCATGACGTTCAGAAATGAAAATGGAGATTTTTTGAATGCCAATGGTGTTGGAGAGGTCAAAAAGTCAAAAATTCGAAATTTCATAAAAATGCATTTTCAAGTGATTCACCCCTAGATTGACATACAGATCTATGTACATTGCTCATTTTCATCAAATATCATTTGAAAATGCATTTTTATGAAATTTCGAATTTTTGACCTTTCGACCTCTCCAACACCATTGGCATTCAAAAAATCTCCATTTTCATTTCTGAACGTCATGAAGACCGTTATTTTTAATACCCATGCCAATTTTCAGCCAATTCCGCTGTAAAACGCAGAAGAAAAACTGTGCCCACTGAAAAAATCAGTTTCTCTCAACGTACCCCGTAAAATCAAAATTTCGAAAAAATCATCTGAACAACCCCTACCTTATTTTGCTCAAGGAACACGACTACGGTAGTCGTTTTTGCTTTTAAAATACTCGTTACATCTTAATGTATGTTGGTTTATGGAGTTGCTGTCCAACTTGTAATTTTTTGTATGTATTATAACAGCTCAAGATATCGTTCGCTATTGTGAGATATGAATTGACAACATGACGATCCCTCATCAATTCAGATGGTTCGAAGCTAACAATCTAATGCGCTACGATTTCTATCGGAAAATTCCCAGATCATAGCCATTTTTGAATATTTTCCGAGTTAGGAGATGTAGGGACAACACGCACCGGTAGCACTGAATAATTAATTGTTTCTTGTAACCGTTTTGAACGATGAGTTGTTTAAACAACCAAACAGCTTCCGTGAATGGACCAAACGACAACTTTATTTCCATATTCTTGTCAGTTATCACATCTTTATGTTTTTCTACCTTGATAATTTTTGATAAAGACTATATCTTCCATGGTAAGTCCTGTAAATGGTCGTGAGAACGCTTGTTGTAATCAATAGTTTAATTTTGGGATACTTGGGATTAAACAAGATGTATAATAATGTGGGTGCTGTGATCACACAGGAATGCTTTTTTTCTGATCAACTTGGGCCTCAGTTTTATTTTTTCTGGAATGAGGAGAATTCGTTACTTAAAGAAAGATTCACGTGTCCTAGTCCTAATTGTAAGGTCAATTGAATGTAATGCCCAATATCCAAGTTATTATTTCCTTCTGTTTTGAGTTTATTTCATAAGTCGTGAATGTAGAAGTAGGAAATAAATTTCGTGATTGTTCGAAGTACGTGCAAGAAGTGAAATCGTATTGAATTAACCAGGAAAATAAGATTTGGTTTACTCCAGGAAAGATATTGTAAAAATATGGTTTACTACTCCAGGAAACCTGGATTGCGGTAAAAAAATGCACTTCACCTCTATATCAAAAATCCGATTTGTAGATATTTAAAACTACAAAATTTTCAAATTTATTAATAACGCTCGGGGTTTTATGCCAAATTATGCAAGGAAAGTTGCTCAAGCTAACTGTTGACACTACTCCAAGCCAGCCATTTTAATTCACTGACTAAGTTTATTTTTTCAACTTTAAAGATGGTCCACCTTGAGGTTTTGGATGCGGATGGTTTTGAATACATGAATAGTGTATGCGTATAAATGGTTAAGGCACAGGATTCCTGTGGCAGGAAGCATGTTTGTTCCTTTCTCAAACTATAGAGATTTCCCAGAATTCCTTTGAATGTTGATGCGTACATACTTTCGATTGGCTGCGAAATGTAGGAATTTGCTTTTGTCGATATACCATTGAAAAATGTGTAATTGTTAATAAATACTTACCTAAGATGAGTAAAGCATAATTTGCTGTATCATAGGCATGATTTCTTTCCGTCATCCCTACCGGCGGCCTTAATTAATAGACGCTTTGATAATAAATTAAGTTTACATTTAATTTCTTCGTGATGTTATCCGGAATCTTGACGTTAATAAGAGGAATGTATTGATGTTTTAAACTTTACATTGTTCAGTCAAGTTTCCTTAAATGCGTGCTCGTTGGATTGGTCCGCGACGACATATCTTTTAATTAATCTTAATTGCCATATTATTAACATTATCATATCATTAACTTGAATAATCCCGTACGTATTTACCTATCAAAAAATAGCAATAATGGTGGATATTATGGACTGAAGGATATTTATTCAAACCATCATTTTGGCTTTATCCATTCATAAGATGATCAGTAGCACCTGGGACATTCATAAGTGAGTAAAGAGGCGCAAGGTCCTTTTCTCATTTTCTGGAAAACTGTACTCCAGATAACGACACAAATATCCGAAAATATGCAGAACAGCCATTATTACATAATTTCACATCAGAAATTTTACAATCAACATTATTATCCAATACATGAAATTTGAGATGCCAATTACTTAAGCGGAAGAAATACTGCATATGAGTAACTTTTCATGTGAACATTCTCTGCTAAATCATAGTAACTTCAAGTTTGTTTTAATTGAAGCGCAAAACTTAGTCGCTTCGCAATTCACGATTTTCATTCTCTTCTGGATAACGGTTTTCGAATATCTAACAGCGCTAATAGAGGAGCTCTAATAGGTGAAGCGGCAGCGAAACTTCACGTATATTTGTTACCTCAAATTCAGTTAAATTGAGATTCAATTCACAGCAGATAATCATGTGCCAGAGGTAACACTGATGTTGGAAAAATATTAAATGTGAATTATTCAATTTCATTCCTGCCATTTCAGGTTCCAATGGGCATCAGAGCTAAATAGTTAAAATAATCACTTTCACAAACAACTAGGACGGGTGTAAACCCGAATTAAAAAAACTACCGGAAACGTGTTGTGTGTGAAACAGACATTTGACACTCAGTTCACCTTCCCAAACACTAATCTTTAATTTTTCGATCAATTTCCGACATAATATATTTTGACCCTTTCATGCCCCCGAGGGTCATAGAGCCACCACTCCGACAGTTGTTCGAATTGACCCATGGTGTGATGACAAAAAATGATCAGCTTAAAATTCTCTATCAGATAAGCGAATAAAATATTTTGCCCATAAGGAAGTATGGGGAACCTTACCCCCCACCATTCCCCTTGGGGTAGGGCCAGGAAGCCCAAAATCAATAGCGAACTTACTTTTGCCCTAAGGTACCTCCATGCAAAATTTGAACCGAATCGGTCAACGTGGAGAGTAGTAATCGTGTTAACAGACATACAGACACACAGACAGACAAACAAATCAATCGCAATAACTACCTTTATAAGCATTTCATGCTTCCGGTAGTTAATAACATTTGCACTTACATTATGTACTAATTTTCATGTGCAATCTGCATTGTTCTATTAATGTGACGTGTGTTACATGTGATTCTTTGTCATTCTGGATAGGGAACGTTTTTCAGAAGCAAATGCTTATGCACAATTTCACTAGACTTCGGGAAACAACGTTACTTATTCCCAAATGTTTATTAAATTGTCTCAGCTGACCAAATCTCACATTGCTCGTGCATTAAATTTTGCAAGAAATCTAACTTAGCATGTAATTAACAGATGCGCTTATAATCTTCCGTCTAGCTACGAAATGTAGCAATTTGGTTTGGTTGGTAAAAGTACTTGCAGCCAACTATAACTCATTCGTACTTTCACAACTTTGATTAATTTTTGTTGAATTATTTCGAAAGTCCATGAAATTGATTTGCTGAATTCAAAACCACTTTTTCATCCAAACTCGTTGGCATGTTGCATTTATGCGAGCAATGCCTGCGCGTATCATTTTCAGTATATTGCACGCGAAATTTGCATGCATTCAGTCATTGTCAGCTTCCGCAACTTCTAAATGTAAATAAATAAAGAATGTTGGCACATCAGTAAATCATACATGCTGAAACCAGCATGGTTCACGAATTGAAGTCAATACAACATCGTCGTCTTTATTTAACAGATAAGCAAGCAACTTACAACAACTTTGATCCTTGCAGATCTAAAATATTGAGTTGGGAAGTCAGTAAGCACGATTATCAGCAGATAAATGCAAAATGAAGCACTCTTGCTCATATACTTATAATCTTGCCAAATAAATCAGTAATTATCATTACTTTTCGTATAGAAGAATACGTATTCAAACCGTCATTCATCTAACCATTAAATGGGCATTACGAGTCGATGTGTGTAAAGAGGAGTAAGGTTCATTTCTCAATTTTCTGAAAAACGGTACTCCAGTTTAGGACACAAATATTCCGTAATATCGCGGAATATTCATTTTACTTAACCTCCACGTCAATTATTTTCATCGTACACTCCATTTGATGTATTTCTTCAAATCGGAATATTTTACTATCATCAAAACTTTCTTGTACGTGAAATTTGGTGTCACTTTATTTAAACGGATGAAGGCTTGACTCAAACTAGCCTTTCACGTGGGCACTATGAGTATCATTACTTTTGTTCTAATGTACTGCAATGTGCATATGACTATTCCCAATTTTCATTCAATTCAAAATAAATACAACGATCTCATCTTATAATTAGTACTTTTCCTGTGATGTGAACAAGTCCAGATTGACAAAAAGAATGCGAAATCTGACATATTTGTGTTGTGTAAACTATGTAATCACTATTGTCTAGAGATACAAGACCAATTGTACCAATGCACTTGTCACATATTTATGGTGACAGTTAATACCAATACCTTCAATTCAGTCTATAATTCAAGTGAATTTACAGTTTCTTTCTTTGTTATAAGACTGAGTAAGCATGGCTTGGAAAAGATCTAAGAGTTGTCATATGTATGGTACTTTCATCGTTATCTTACGAGGGACGTGCAGCATACCGTTTGAAATGCTAATTTCATGGATTGTCCGAACAAATTTCAATAATATAAGTAACAATATCTTGAGGAATGTAAAATGGAATTAAATCACGTAAATAAAGGAGGGACGAAGAGTCTGCTTTACGTTCAAGACTAAGTTACTCTCAGATGTGTAGCCAAAACGGCACCTTACATAAATGTAGGTTTGTGAAAGTTTTTATTCATTAAAGGTTCATCCTCTGGATGTGTTGTAGGTCATTAAAATTGGGCGTGGTTTAAATGAAATTGAGAGGTTGCATGCAAATTTGTGTTTATTGTTATGGAAAATATTTATATATTTATTGTTTTATTGCTCATAAAGTGCAAACATACTTGGTGCAAATTTGGACACTAATGTAGGAACCATGCTGATTATATTTCGGTAGGACAAACATTTGAGTATTTCACAGCGAACACGTATAAGTTCTCATAAACGATGTTATATACAAACAATACATAAGATGCGGGGGAAGCGATATTGTCTTATACATCATTTCTGTTGCATTAAAAGTCTGCCCTTTTCTTAGCTGATGAGAAAACTATTGAAATCATCTAGAAAATCCCAACCTGTCCCCATATCAGACTTCTCTCTTAATGACACGTTTTTGTTTCTCCAGGGCAATTATAAGTACGTGTGACACCGTGTGATTTCATACTACGACGAAAATTAATATTTTCCTTAAACAGGTTCTGCAAATAATTGCTCTTCACATTTACCAATATTAACGAGAAATAAAGTTTGGAAAATGTTGTAATACCGAGACAAGCTCGAAAGGAATTTGTTATTTTGACCGATTTTAAAGGTTCTCTGAATCTAATTGTTAATGTATTATTCCTAGTTCATTGAGTTCTCCACATTGAATGAACACCGCCAATATTGCCTTAATTGCAAGAATAATCGCTTACATCAACAACATTTTGTCCCTGCAGACCGTTCATATTCCAAAGGAAGTAGGGAAATAGCAACGCAGGTTTTATTGCTAGAAAGTGATTGACATTCCCGAGATGGTTTGAATTAGGAATGGTAATTCATTCGATACTGGCTATGTGTAATGAAAAAAACTGAAATGCTTCCTCCTCTCATTTGTGTTACAGCGCAGGTGTGGATGTGTTCATTATGTAAAGTGTTTTTGTCTTATCCACATAACAACATCTCAATCAAGTGCTAGTCCCTGTAACCATCTAAGCTGTCAATGATGCAGCAAAAAAATCCAATCATTTGCTTTACTGCAAAATATGACAAGTGTTGGTATGCAAAACCAACAACTGTAATTTGTTATTCATTTGTAAAATAAATCCTTCCAGTACAGCAAATAGTGCAAATCCGACGTGGATATTAGAATCTTCCACGATTAGTTCCAATATAATGCATTTAGTGGAATATTAATTATTTCTTTTTCAAACCTTGAAGCTTTCCCAAAATTTATTGTGGGTGCAATAATTTCCGATTCCCCCTTTTGCAATAATCAATATAACTAATTAATACATAGGTATCAAAATTTATTTATTTGGGCTGGTTCGACTATCAATATCATATCCAAACAAAATTGTGCATCTCTTTAGAATTTTAGCAGTAGTCGCCCACAATTTTAGCAGTTAGCACTATCTCTAAGATTGGCATAGTTGCTGGTGACACTTTCATATTGACAACATTTGGTACCTTCTGTAATGATTATTGACTTGAATGGAAATCCGAATTTAATGAAAATCACGCTGTAGTGCTATTTCACAAAGTGCTTCACAATGCATATAATTTGTAATGACTCGTATCAAAAATTCAGTGTAATGTAAAAATTGGAGAGTAAGTAAGTAAATGAGCAATATTAATTGAACTATAGAAACAGCTAGTAAAAAGCTTCCATTTTATACTCTTAATTCGTTTATTCTGATTCCATTCTCTATAATAATGTTCATGCATTTGTAAGTTTCTTTACCTTCGCTGGTCAAGAGTTTGGCAGAAGTCATGAACAAGTAAATGCGTAACTTACACGGTCCATTTTGTAAATTGTCGCACAAGGGGCATATGACTTGTTACAGATGCGTTTCTTGTATTCTTCTTCTTCAGTTTGGATAATATAGAGGGTGAGTTTGTTTTGCACCGTTGTACATTGAGTCTCCTCCACCAAATAAACGCTTTTACTATCGGCATGATTGTGACAATAGTCACTTTATTCAACAACGCTATCTCTGCAGACTATGTATCTATTCTTAGATGGAAATATCAATTGTTTTGTTAGTTGAAACTGTTCGGCGTTTCTGAGTTGATTCCAATTTGGACCGGTATTGCTTCCGTGAGTATTGATTACCTGCAAATCTTGGGTAATGAGAAAAGTTGCTGAGTTGCTTTTTCCTCTTATGTGAAATGCTTGTCAAATATAGAAAAATATTGCAATCCCCGTTAGCCCATTCAACTATCTATACTGATAGTGAACACTTGAATGGCAAATGTGCTTTCAATCTATTGCTTGAATGCAAAGTCTAGCAAGATTCTCGGTATTGTAATCCAACCAGCGCGACATGGCTGCTAATACTGTTTGCTGGCTTAAAAAGTATACTTCGCGGAATAAAAAAATTGTTATATCTTGATAGTTGACCTTTAATAATCACAACAGTTTTTTCGTACATTAAATGGCAAGACTAACGCATCCCACAGTTATACTCAACTTCCAAGGATGAGATCAATTACACCTATTAGGTCGTTAAATCAGTAGAGCCGACTCGAAATATATAAATGACTGGCAGGGCACACAATTATAAATTCCATAGCAAAGTAGAGTTACGATAAGATAAATGAGCGTTATTAATGGAAACTATAAAAACCTAGTAAAAAAGTCGGCTATAGATGTTAAACCCAGAATCCATTAAATATCGTGCAAGTTTCTATAATAATGTTTATACTATTGTAGGTTTATGAATCGAATCTGCTTGTGAAGAGTTTGGCAGAAAAAAACTAATAAATGTGTAACTTTCACAGTAGATTTTGTAAATGTCCATACATGTGGTATTTAGCTTACTGTAGGTGTGCATAGCTTTTCAACCGAGTTTTGGAACGCTGAAAACAGTTGAAGGCGTTTCGAAAAATTAGAAAAACAAAAACGGGAAAGGATTAACAATAGTTACAAATCAGAATTGGAATCCTGAAAAAAATAGAAAACACAGTTGATCGCGACAATTTCAAACTTCACCGTGACATGTTCCGCAACAAACATTAAATTAAAATAACCTTAGGAATGTGGTGGGGTGGCTCGAATTGCCGAAATTACAATTTGCCGTAAATCCAAATTGCCGGAATTGCTATAATTTAAATTCTGCATCCATAAACCCAAATAAACATACAAAGGCCATCACTGCGAAATCTATTATCATTAAAACCCCACTGTGTGGAGAAAATCTAAAATGGCGGTAAAAAGAGGGTAAAAAATAACCTCATATCTGCTATTATTATTAATATTATTATCACATGAAATATATGCACTTATAAAAGTTCACATTTCAGCTGACGGCTAAAGGATAATTAAGGGGGAACAAAATGTGTTGGTTCCGATAGTGCATTAGCTTGTCTCCGTTCTTTCATGCCATGCCATGCCACGCAATGCCTTGAACACGTCCTTTGAGTACACTTTCCTTTGAACTTATGAAGCGTGTGGTGGATTTCCCATAATATGCAATATCCATTGAAAATTTTCGCATCATGTAGTAATTGAACGCGTATTAGCTCGTGTAAACAAACCTTGTGGAGAAGCTGCACAATTTGTATGGAAGGAGGCGGTTTCTGGGACTGCTGAATGATCTGTCCGACACTTCGAAGACGGGAGTTAGATTTGTCAGTCCCAACATTTATCAGTCTACTTTGGAGCCATTTTCCGAGCATGTTATTCCAGGTTAAATACGAATTTGTTTAACGCCATTACGGTTCGTACCTTGACAAATTTAGTTTTAGTATTCGTAAGATTTGTATTCCTTATGCTCATCGTCATGAGCGATAGAAATCCTGAGGAATGGAATACGATACAGAAAGAAAACTACAAATGACTACCATTCGTATAATTATGCTTATGCGTATTTTATGTAGTTTTGAAGCACTTTCAGTTCAACCTTGTCAAATTATTTATGTGGGAGTTTCTTTGGTGTACCATAAATGATAATTGTGTTGACGGGTCATATACAAAAGGATTAAGAAGTAGTTGTGGGATGCAAACTTTCCATTTACAGCAATTCCTATGGGTGAACGCAATCTTCGAGAACAAAAGATTCCAAAGTGGGGACCAGCGACGATCCCACAGTATTTTTGACACAGGAGTAAACAGTCCCATTAACAGCGGATTCTATTTTGTATCAGCACAACAGTAGTATTCGGTTGAGATGTGGGAGTCGGAATGGTTTTCTCCAGCCTTCCCTCTTAATGAGAATCTGTTATTAGTGACCTAATCAGAGCGGAGGAGCGGAGGAGTCCCATGCCATGGAGGGTCAGGAGAGCTACGCGACGAAGGCGGCCAACATGGTGGTCTGGGTCACATACAGTGACAAGATGTGGGAGAAAATCCCGTCGGAGGAACAGGCGGAATTTGTGGGAGCTCTGGAGGTTGCCTTGGAGGAGGAGCTGAAGCAGGGAAACGGGGCGGAGCACCTACAAATTGTGCGCACTAAGGACAGGGAGGGGAAAATTACTGTTTACTGCAGCAACGACCCGACGAGGGATTGGGTGGTGGAAGCTACCCAAAAGAACATTCTGGGGGGGGGGTTTAAGGGATGGAAGGTGGAGGACTTCCCGAATCAATTGAGACGGAAGTCCTATTTCACCTTCATCAGCGGAGTGACACCGGCAAGCGCGGAAGAACTGCTGCCGGTGATGATGGCCCAAGACTGCCAATCCCTTGGAATCGGCCAGTGGACAGTGGAGGAGATCAGGCCGAGCACTAAGGGACCAGCGCAAGGATTTTGGGTCTATGTGAGCATTCCAAATGCTTACATGGACCCAGAAAGACTGAAAAAAGGAATCAGACCTGTCTATTTGACTAGACAGGTGGAAAACCTCCGGCTGAGCACTAGGGTCAGGAGACCAGTTGGGGCGGGGGGTGCGAGTGGAGCGGCAAGGACCGCTCGAAGAAATTAATTTATAAAACTTAATTTAAAAATTTTCATTGTACTGCGTATATTGTTTTTTTCTCTTTCCATTCCTTATAAATATGTATGTACGATGTTTTCAGTAGAATGCAATAATCCTGTAATTATGTGATTGAGCGTCTCGGTAAATTTTTATCGGCTGAATAAATACCTACCATACCTACCTAGTGACCTAATCAAACATTTATGTAATTAAGGAGGAACTGGAATCGAAGACAGGATTAGATTAAAAAACTATAATTCAGTGTGGTTTCTCCATACGTGCCTGTTATTTCTAGATGCAAATTCGAAAACCTTGTTAGCATTTTTGAGCACATATTTGTTTTTTGCGAGTACACAATGCTTCCAACAATTGAATCTGAAACGGGGACAACGTTTGAACGTTTCCGAGGATGTTAACGCGGTTCGGTTGTGGACAAAGTGAAGCTCTTCTGTGTACCTGCTTCCCTTCCGCCGCCATGCAAAGTAGAAATTTTTACCGCTAACTTTTGTTTTTACTTCAAGTCCATTTATTTATTTCATGGTCAGAGTGAGTGTTTTGATTTGTTTAGGTAGTTAATATTCAATGTCGGCAGGTTTAGAGCTCAAATTTGTGTTATTGGTAAAATTATGCATGTCAAGATGAAAATGTTTTGTCAAATGCAAGAAAGCAGGTTTATTTAGTCATCTGCCATCTTCTCTAATTCATTTCAATAGTGAAGCCAGTCGGAGTAATAATATGTCATTAATAGTTCACAGTGATCATTGGTATTAATACCTTCTAATCAAGTTTTTATACATTGCATTGCTAACAGGTCTTTTTGTCGAATTTTCAATTTGACGTAAAGTAAGTAAGTAACTAAGTAAGTTTATTCTTCTAATTGATGGAACCCTTCGTACAAGTACAAAATAAGGAGATTACACCAATGACATAATCATAACAGCTCCAAAATGTCATAATATTCAAAATATACATTTGCACAACAGGCAAAAAAAGTTTAATTGTATTACCTATACCTAGTTTAACTTAGACATTGGTAATTTCATTCAACATATTTTACATATAGACATATTGTAATGACAAATGTTTAAAGACATTATAAACATAAGCAGTATGGTATGTTGACTTATAATCCTTAAGCACAGCGTCTATACACTCAAGTATTTGGTCACTCTCATCATCATTTAAATCATTAATATATTTTTCACATTGCTTAATCAGAATATGACTAAGAACATATTTTTCTTGAAAACGTTAAGTGAGTCCTCCTTTCTGTTCACTTCAATAGGCTTATTTATCCATAAGTTCACTGGACTATATTGAAAGGAAAATGTTAACTTGGTTCTACTCCGTTCTTGTTTACTAATGTTACTGTGAAACAAGTGGGGTGGTAACGATGGTGCCATTAGTAAAAGTGAACTAATGAACTCATAGTCGGATCACGCTAAACCGAAAATGAGTTTCGCCATCGAATGAAAATTAATAAACAATACAGAGTACCAGCAACAGTTGATCTGTATAAATGTTGAAAGTCCAAAGGACAACATAAGTAAATTGGTCGTTGAACAAGCACAATGAAATTTACATCTGTTTATTTCCTTTGAGCAGATGTAATTGCAAAACCCATTCCTCCTCATGGTGGCATAGTAAATATTTAATTGGTTATTCCACGACTTATTTATTCACCAATTTACTGTCGTTTATGTTTTACTCATAATTAGATAAACCTAACAAGCCCAAACATTTCTGTCAAGAAATTATTTTGTCCTCATCGTGTGGTGTAGATACTACAGTCAGTCAGGACTTTCCTGGACAACAGCATGAAACAATGGCAAACATATACTAAATATCGGGGGAAATGACGAAATATTTTTCAATAAATGATATTCGTAAAAAGAAACGACTTCTTCACATCTGTGTGGTCGCAGTTGCACGCTGACAAAAGGAATCTACCCTGGTTGAATTAAACAATTCCTCGGGTCTTCTAAACCCTAAGTGTCGTCAATGTTTCCAACTTGCCTCTTTTCGTGAAACGTGCACAATTTTCTTCTGGATTGGTAAAAGTAAACCGGAATGTTATGTGATTTCCGTCACCAAAGTTGATACTTATGGCTTTTATAAATTTGCTCACGTATTTACCGACAAACCAATAACATTCCACAAATAACAAAAGATTCACGCTACCGGAATTTAAACAAAATAGAACATGAATTCAGGCTATGCGAAATGAGTGATATGCAGCTTCACTGGATGAATGTATTTTTTATTTCAATCCTACTTCTAGTATTAGCACCGTTTGGAAACGTGGAAACTGAACATCGTTTGGCACAATCAAAACTGGATAAACTTCTCTGCAGAATGCAGACGGTGGCGTTACATTCGGTTTTCTTAAGCTTCTCTTTTTCGTTATATCAATTCATTTCATATAATGCTGTTGATTTAAAAAATCACTTATCAGATGTGCGAATTCTCTGAACAAAGTAAAACTGGTCAAGACAGGAATTGATTATCGGGTGATTATATATGAGCATCTTTTATTACGATTGACCCCCCCTAAAATTCAATAAAATTTTGTGTCTCCGATTATACTAACTTTTTGATATTGGATTTGGGATCACTTAAGACGACAAAATACAAAGTTTCGGCTTGTTTGGTGCAAAGTAGTGGGCGCCATTTATAAATATGTGTTCCAGAACGGGTCATTTTTAGTCATGCACAACTTTTCCAAATATTAGCCGATTTCAACGTTGAAACCAGATTTGGAATCTCCGTTAAATTACGAAGAATGGGTATCTTTTGTATTTTTGATATTCGACTATAGGTGTTGCTCACGGGCTCTGAAATCAAACAAGTCAAAAAGTTCGGAAATGTCGAAACGGGACAAGTTTAGGTCCACATATCTTTCAAAGTTGACGTGATATAGGAAATCAAAGATGCATTTCGGAAAGCCCATTTAAAGGCGATTCCGGCCGTGTAACCATCTAGTACATCTGGCCAGTTATACTGGAGCAGGAGGGCGGTGAACTTGACATGTTTCCAGCGTGTTTTTAATGGCCCTTTTTCGACAAAATTGACCGTCCTCAAATAATTTTGCAGATACCCAAAAATTGTTTTCTGCAGTGAATTCTGCATACAAAATGACCTAATGGAGAAAAAATTTGGAGTCACAGTTTTGCCACCTGCTTGTATGATGGTGTGTGACAACGCTGGCGTTTTTGCCTATTGGCAGAAGAAGCAGGTGGCAAAACTGTGACTCCAAATTTTTTCTCCATTGGGTCATTTTGTATGCAGAATTCACTGAGGACGGTCAATTTTGTCGAAAAAGGGCCATTAAAAACACGCTGGAAACATGTCAAGTTCACCGCCCTCCTGCTCCAGTATAACTGGCCAGATGTACTAGATGGCTACACGGCCGGAATCGCCTTTAAATGGGCTTTCCGAAATGCATCTTTGACTTCCTAAAGCACGTCAACTTTGAAAGATACGGGGACATAAACTTGTCCCGTTTCGACATTTCCGAACTTTTTGACTTGTTTGATTGCAGAGCCCGTGAGCAACACGTATAGTCAAATATCACAAATTCAAAAGATACCCATTCTTCGTAATTTAACGGAGATTCCAAATCTGGTTTCAGCTTTGAAATCGGCTAATATTTGGAAAAGTTGTGCATGACTAAAAATGACCCGTTCTGGAACACATATTGGTAAATGGCGCCCACTACTTTGCACCAAACAAGCCGAAACTTTGTATTTTGTCGTCTTAAGTGATCCCAAATCCAATATCAAAAAGTTAGTATAATCGGAGACACAAAATTTTATTGAATTTTAGGGGGGGGTCAATCGCAATAAAAGATGCTCTATATATTTATGTTCATACGTACATACAGGTGCGTATTAACAGTTTCAACAATCATGCCGCTACTGTTGTTTGCAGAACAAATAAATGTGTTGATTTGTAGTTAACAAAAGTTTTTATAAGGCTGAAGGAGATAATTCTTTACAATTCCGTTAAATTTGATTACACAGTTGCTCATGTGGTGTGGTTGTAATTGAGAATATCAAAGTTACCGTTACAATAATCCAACTGACGGTGTCGTTTGTTCACCTTTGCGATGACTTAACTATGGTTAATAAATACATAATTATGGGCAATTGTTTGTGCTGATTAGTTCCTTACTATAATAATTTGTGTACGTTTTTTGTATCACCAAAAACAGCTTTTCTGTGTCCAAGCATGTTGTGTTATTAAACGGCCAATAAATACAAGTGCCAACTGTTTGCAAATTCTTTCAAGTGTAGGTAGCGGTCTAGGCAAGAAAGGTGTTCCTGCTGAAATTTCAATAAAGACTTCTGTTGTAGTTGTGGAGTGTATCTACTTAATTTTTTAAGATGCAGGGACGCGAGTACTAAAACCAAGTTAAACCCGAAGTAAAAGATGTCACTATATTTCTTGCGAGTAGGATTTTGTCAAATTATTTTTACAATGAATAACCACTCCTACAAATATGATCTCCTTTCTGCTTCGTGAAGCCTTTTAGATTTCGTTCACGGTACAATAATTTCTCAATTTACAATAAAAGTAATTTAATTTGTATTGAAGGCTAGATATGTATCGCACCAAAGAATCAAAACTTCCACTGTCCACCCCAGTTTCAGTGGAAATTTCCACCTGGACAAAAGTGGACTGTCCAGTGGACACTATACATATAATATCAAAACTTCCACTATCCACCCCTATTTCAGTGGAAGTTTCCACTTTTGTCCACCTGGAAGATTCCACTATCCAGTGGACATTGATTCTTTGTATCGCACCATTTTCTTTGATTGGTTCAGAGGACAAAATTATATCGTCGCAATATCATGTATAATGAAAGATAAATGCCCTTTAAAAATATGTGACGCCAATGGAGCATCGTTTACAAAATGCTGTACTCTTTACTATGTACTTATAATCAGTTCAATTATAAATATAATTCATAATCCATTCATAGGCGAAAACGATTCTCTTTTCTAGTACTACGTGTACATACGTTTTTCTTATTTCGCAATTTTGATTTCATAGCCCCCGTGGCAAAATCAATTATTTGTGCATGAAAGAAGAGACGTCACTTACTTAAACCGAAGAAACATTGAATCAAACAAACGTTTTAAGTAAACATGCTCTGCTAAATCATAGAGACTTTAAGTTTGTTGTAATTCCTTTGAAATTTACATCGTTATTCCACTCACGGTCCTGATTTTTGTCCACATGCAAAGGATGCAGCAGCGCAACCTAAGTAATTATCAAATCGACGTACAACCCCTAATGTGCCAAGTGGCTGAAAAAGTTTACAAATTTTTGCTGTGCAAACGATGCCATAGAAATAAAAATTGCCAAAAGAAACATTACTGAAATTGCACAAAAGCCTTTGCCACATCTATGATAGTAATTTAATCCAACATCTGCAGTTCAATCTATATTGTATTCCAATTAGAGTCTCTTTTTTGTTGCAAGACTGGTCAACATTGTTGGGAAAGGGATTAAGAACGTGCTAAGTGACAATGTAGTTTTTACCCCTATTTGAAGAATGACGTCCGCCTTCTGAATACCGAACTGCCCGACGTCTACAAGGTCGTCTATTCCTACAACGTCTTAGAATCCGCACCAATTATGTTTAACTTTGGTGTCAAAATTGTGTTACGCGACCGAATTTTTTAATTTTATTTCAAATTCTAGGCAAATTGCTAAGTTTGGTATTATTGTAAATAACGCGTAAAACGTAGTTTTAGGTCCTAATTTTGCTCCCGTTGTCGGATATTCAAAATCTTATACCGTTTTTGAATTAAATATTTTTCCCGCTAAAACCTTTTGTGTATTGAGCTTTTCGTAAAAACTCAAAAATCACATTCTGGAGGACTCCGTTTTACACCACTGTGTCAATTTTGGGATTTCTAGGTCAAGTTTTGTGGGCTACAGAGCACACAAACGATTTCTGAAAAAATGCCCTTATTTTTTGATTTCTTAATGTTTAAGGGGGAGGTTCCTTCGCGATTTGGGTACTATTTAGTGATATGTTTCCATGTACCAATTATGCGCGAAATGTGGAAAAACAGTTGCAAAGCCTTCCGTTTTCAGGAATACTACGTCACATCAATTTTATGGTTACCGTCTCTACAGAAATTCTTTAGATATTTTTGTTGTGATTCATGAAAGAAAGATAACACTAAACACGCTAGTAGGAATCCAATTTAGTAGTTCGCCCAATGCAAACATCATATTTTGACAAGAATGTGAACAAAATCACCTATACGTCAAGTAGATCTTCAAATGGTTTTGGGTGCTTACAGTGCTTAGTTACATCAGAATTGCATTGTCTTCGTTGTCCAAGTGACATGTGGTAAAAAGGTCACGATTTCTATCGTTATCGCTAGAGCGTATCGTGCGAAACAAAGGTACTAAACCATTCTGTTTAAAATCTGCTCACAAAAGTTGATTGAACATATCTTTACCTACCAAAAACTTGCACTTCCACGAAACGGTCGATACACCCTCTCGGCGTCGCTTAACTAACCTGATGATCCCCTTTGTTACTTTGATTGCGGCATTCAGCACCATTAAGACAAAACATATTTGCAATTTGATTTTTTCATGACTCTGACCAATATTTGAAATGAATAGTTGTGGTATCACAAATGTGAAGTCAACACGCCCATTTCTGTAAATACACTCCATTGAGAGGAAATATTTCCTTAGGTAGTATGGGCAGGTACGTCGTTGTGTATGAGAAGGAAATAAGTTGTAGAGAATTCGAGGGGGTAACATTAAGTAAAGATTTATTTTTCAACTTGAGCTAACCGCTATTATTTTAGTTTCTACCAACCTAACGTAAATGTCGTTTCCAAACAAATGCAATGCAAGTTTTCCGAAAGAGTCATAGTTCGTCTTGAGGGTGTTGTTAGGCGTTATTTGTTTTATGCCAATAAGCTATAAATCATAGATAATTAGTAACATCTAAAATGATTTGACGATTGCTGAGAAGATTTTCGAATATTTTTCGCAGAGCAAATCATTGACTCAACTTCTTGCTTCTGCTAATCCAAAATTAGGACAAATCTCCCGCCGTCCAGTTTATTAACGTGAGCACGACAGGTCATGGAGGAATTCAGTCGCACATCCAATGATCCATAATATATACCATAAAATATACTCATTCCGATGCCCAAATCAGATCAGCATTCAGTCAGTCGACCTGTGGAAACGGGGAAAATCCAAAGGACAATAAAAATGAAACGGTCGTAAAAGAAGTACAGTGTAATAGATCATACATCAGCTTATTTCCTTAGAGCACATGTATACCCCAATACCCAGTTGACCTAAAGACTTTAGGTTAAAGTTCATGTATTTAATTTGTTATTCCATGACTTATTTTTTCATCGGAAGGTTGTCTTTTCTCGTGTAGCGAGATGGTCAACAGAACCTAGAACTTAACATCATGGGAATTGTGTTCTGGTTTATTATTGTTATTTTAAAACAAGTGAGCACTCGTAACAGTGGTTTCATTCGTAAAAGTGTTGTAATTACCTCATAGTTTTCTCACGATGAACCGAAAACGTGTTTCACAATAAAACAAACAAATAGGAAAACAAACTAATGAAGAAACGACATTCGATCTGTGAATATAGTGAAAACCCAATAGGACTACATAACTGAATTCGTCTTCAAGCAAGTACAGTGTCATAGATCTTACATCTGCTTATTTTATTGAGCACATGAAATTACAAAACCCTCTTACGGGTTTGATAGCTCACATTTATTTGTTTATATAACGACTTATTCTTATCACCAGATTTCGTAGTGATTTACTGATAATAAATAGAGAAATCTATCCAGTCCAAACATATATATCTAGAAATTATTTGGTTTGATCCTCATCTGCTGTTTCTAAAGTGAGAGCTTTCTTGCCCAACGAATTGAAAGTGTGACACACTTCTACGGTTTATGGGGACAAATGCAATATTTATTTTTGCAAAAGCTATTATGCGATCAATATAACCAATATGAAACTCGTGAAACGACAAAATTATTTTCTATTAAATCCGCCTTCACTGACTAATTCCGTTGTGTACGTGCTGAGATAAGGAGATATTTGAAATCATCTCATCCGTACTTTTGACTTGTCCATAATTCTTGTAGTAGTTCAATTGCAGTGAAAATTGAATCGGTTACAGAGCATATACTGTTCCTTCCAACTTTCTAAAATTCATTTGAATTGTGTTTGCATAATAATAATATATTAATAGTTGAATGTCTCGTCCAAACTCAATGATTGCTTTCGCTGTGATTTGATGGCTTAGGACAATCACACATGATTACATTTTTCATAACAGATTGTACTCATTGTCAGGTGATAAATAATCTGGACCGTCGGGATGCAGACTTGATTGGCAGAAATTGTGCTATTTCCGAAATTCTGATTCGTCCATATTATGTGGGCACGATATACATGATCGATCAAAATTAAGATTGAACGCATAGAGCACCAGAAAGCCAGCGAAAACATTTCATTCCTGACGTTTTTACGAAAATGCATTTTCTAAAAAACGTAGTGACTTTAAGATGTCGGAATACGAATATCAGCTATGGGGTTGTACCCACCAAAGACAAAATAGAGTGAACGTAAGTACATATATTTGACGCGACGCATTGTATGCCAAAGTTTACATATTGATTGTGACACCGGAATCTTTTGTATCATATTAGTAATTTGTGCACAACCCCATATTCTCTTAATTGGGTGGACGTCGTCGTCATTGTCGTGCGAGATACAGATGTGACGGGACATGTTAGCAACGGACTGTAACCCAGCCATCTGATTCCCCATGTTAATTTACATTATAAATTTTTAAAACTGAAGATTCGAAAAACAAATTTTTGCATATCTCAGAAACCGGCTTACGGATCCTTCTGAAATTTTGGGTGTTAACTAGTTTAACTAAGCGGAAAATATGTGCCAAATATCAAGCAAATCGCAGCCTTTGTTCCCGAAAGGTTTACTGTCAGACTCCCCAGGATACCTTCCCCGTACAGGCTGCACGCAGCACTCACAGAGCCGAGAAGGATTTGGGGGCCGGCACCGGGATTCGATCCCGTGACCAGTGGCCGTAAGTCAGGTTTGCTGTTCCTAGTGACATAAGTAGTTACATCTCTTGGCTTACATCTTGGCACTCTAAGAATTAGACTTATGCAGTCCCGAATTAGGAAAATGCTGCTGACGTCCAGTTTATTAACGTCAACACGACAGGCCATACACGACTTCAGTCGCACAGCAATTGTTCTTTATATCTCACGCTGATGCATATTATCAAATGGCCGTAGCCCACCTGCATAAAGTGAAAAAAGCCCAAAGGACAGTAAACTTGAAATGGTTGTAAAACAAGCACAGTGTAATAGATCTGGCATCGGAATATTTCCTTTGAGCACATTTCCCAATACCCAATCGTCATAAAGGTGGGTAGTTCAAACATTTAATTTGTTATTCCATGACCATTCCATTTTATACCAGAATGTTTTCTGTTCTGGTTTACTGGTAATAATTAGAGTAATCCAGCTAGCTCAAGCATTTCTATCTAGAAATTATTTTGCCATGATCCGCAGGTGCACATTACAACAGTCAGAACATTCTAGGACACCAGCTGGAAAGAATGGCACACAACTCCGATATATGATGGGAAGAAATTGTAAAATATTTATTCCAACGCTATTATCCGCTCAAGATTAGAAAGATGAAACGAGGGAAAAGAATCAAAACACCTCCAAACAATTCAGAATACACCCTTGAACCTGCTAGAAACTTCGAACCTAGCGCAGCGATATACATCCCAGACGTCCTCCAAATCATAAATGGCGTCAAATGTTTTCCGCACTTTGCAAATTAGTTCCACTTGTACAATTTGCTGTTGCATTGGAGAAAGTAGGACGGATTATTTTGTGATTTCCATAAACAAAATTGATTTTAAAGCTTTCATCTGTGTGCTCTCGTATTTACTTTTCAAACCAAATCGTTTCATATATACATATCAAAAGATACACGCTCCGGATTTTTGCAAGCCAGAGAAACAATCCAGACAAAACGAAATGATTTATGTGAAGTATCGCTGGATGGACGTATTTTTTACCTATCGTGCTCCTCCTTTGATCTCCACCAACAATGTGGAAGTGATGTTTGTAATTTCTAATAAATATTCACCAACGATTTTCATTTCTGTTTAAAGACCTCTCGTTTGACGATATTGATCCGGATTTGATTGATCAGCTGCAGAGGAATCTTTTAGATATTTAAACACTGGGTACTTACTATCATCATTTTTACGAGAATCAAACTCTTCATCTGACAAGGGAAACTATTTCTGTTCGGGCGTCCTAATCGACTGAAAATGTTGTCAGATATGGAATCAGCGATGCTTAAAACGATGTTGAAATCAGATTTTGCGAAATGCATAATCTTCAGTACATACGAGCATATTAATTGGGAAGGTTAGTGTGTAAATCTTATCCGGATCCACAATTCAGTGTTAACTTTCCACATGAATTTACTCATATGGGCTGAAGAGTATGGATTTCGCAAAATCTGATTTCTCCATCGTTTTCAGCATCGCTGATTCCATATCTGACAAAATTTTCAGCCGTTTAGGACGCCCTAACATAAATAGCTTACCTTGTGAGCCGTAGTTTCTGCATAGTAGCTGAAAGTAAATACATCATAATATCTTCTTGCCAATTGACACGCAAGTTGACAGAGTCGCCATTTAGATTATCGCAAGTTGTCTTCTTACCAAGTCAGATATTAAAGTGAGTAATAAATGTCGTCAGAAACAATCACTCTTCCGTCCTGAAGTGGTACCAATTAGTAGAAAATCAAGCGTTTGTACCCTTTAACTAACTTAATTCTGAGACAGCTCTGTTGAATTAATTTAATTGAATCTTGAGATGGAACAAAAACATGCCATGCCATATTTATACATCCGTAGCTAAGCCATGCGTCCTCCGATTCACTTGAAATTCTGTCAACGGCGTTCATGTATAAATTAAAGATTGCTGACTGTACTAACCGCCTCCACTGGCACAAGTGATGTTGAAGTCAAGAAAATTCTAAAATATTGTAAAACAAAACTTGGACAGGTTACTTAGAATGGAAATTGTTTGAAGGAATATCATTAATGTAATTTAGTCCTATGTCAAGTTCCACGCCATTTTCTTTGATGTGCTTAGCTTGATCTGTTGTTTCACAGCAGGTCAATTTGTTCGGGCTCAATTGGGCTGTCTCTATGATGTATAGTTGTGTAAGTAGTAACTAGAGTCTAAGTGTGCTAGTTAATTCCTACCAACTAATTATTTATGTAATAGCTTCTCCAACCTCATTTTCCACTGCTGTCAAAATGTGTTAATCTAACGAGGTTTTCATTTTCACTAGATTTACAATTTCTCAGATACATTGCCGTGATGTCTGCTATGCTCATAAGTTTGTACGTAACGGTTGCCTCATCCTCATACGAAAACACTTACATAAAATATACGTGTATTCTAGATAATATTGTGCTCTGCGGGTGGTCACTTTGAAATGTTTTTGGAACCGGTACTACTCAATGATTGCTTCTGGTCTGTCTCATTGTATCACACGAAACAAATTACTACATTTTTATATCTGCAATCACGTTCCTATGTACCCATGTGACACATTTTATATGAATTATTGTGTGGGTACATGTCAAAGTTCCTCATTTCGACACACATTAAAGATACTTTTGCACATAATTTTCCCGAATGGAAAAGTGCTTCCAAATATCCATTTAGTTCAAAGAAAAAAGTGTAGTCTGAATTGTAAGTTTATTGCTTTAATGATTTGTTGTGACTGCTATTGCCATGTGTGCCACCCATTGCTTGTCTCGCTACGTTGATAAAATCGCAAAACAATGGACGTAGCTTTAGTATAATGATCAAATACAATTCAGCATCCGGGTCTCAAATCTTTTATGCTACTAAATTTACAAAGCCAAACAACAGAACATTCGTATTATTGCTCTAATTTAACGGATTTTTCACACTGAACTTTTGTTAATCAGGTTTATGCTGAGCAACTTTATTAGTATAAGGATTGGATCATATGGAAGTAATGTCGAGCAAAATAGACAGTAATTAAGGTTTCACTTTTCGTAAGAAATGGAATTATGGTTTAAAATGAGAATCGAGTTACAAATGTAACAATCAGACGTCAAAATTGGAAAATGATCTATCAAGAAACAATTACATTTTCTTTAGGTTGATTGCTTTGTCGCGATTGCAGAAGTGAGTAAGGGGATTGGAACAAGCTTTAAAAATAAAGATAAACTATTTTGGATCTTTATAATTTTATAAAATATATTTGTAACATGCGAAAGCCAGAACACGAAAATATGGTCCTTAAAATATTTTCATTCGTCCATTTCAGAACTGTAACTCAAAGTTGTAAGTTCGGACATTTCAAATCAATTTTTGTCAAATAAAATGGACCAAATTCAAAAATCGAGATGAAGTACTACTTAGATTTTTTATGATGATTCTACTGCAAGAAAGTTTGGGCCGCTATCTTTAGTACTTTTCGCTGTAGAGCGGATCTGCCGTGACCACTTTTTCAGACATTTTGACCCACTGCACCCGTAAATGAGGGGTCAGAGGTCAAATCAAGTGATCTATGAGTTTAAACATCTGTATGCTTCCTTCGTGTACAGAAGGCCACTTGTTTCCATATGACCTTCCGGTAATGTAAATACCTGCTCAAAATACTTGATCTGAGGTTTTTTAAAATTATACTCTTATGCAGATTTCATTTCAATTTTGGTCACCTCATTACGGCAGACATTAAAATACTTATATGTCTTTACCCTCAATCATGATATAGGTAGGTAGTGTACAATAAACCAATCATGCGAGAGCCCAAATGTACTAAATGTAGATATGTATATATGCATTACTGTTCTTTTTGAGAATCCCTTGGAGCGAGATCTTAGCGTACAATGATAGTTTCCGTAGAGTCGAGGAAACCGTGATCTATAGTTGTATTTAATGTATAAAGAATCAGTCGTTGTTCATTCCGTTCTATAAATTAAGCGCCTTCTGGTTGTCGTCCTTTATATCTTTAAGTAAATTCTGCATTCAATTTTCCCGCGGCTGGATATTTGTCTTCACGTGTATCATATTTACCTGTGAAGATTGCTAATATATTAAATTCGCATTTGTGAATTTAATAGTTAAAAGCTTATCGTTTTATTGCTCATAAATTGCGTACTTATCCCGATATAACAACTTTATTCATTTATGGAACTCCAAAGCCGATACTTCGTTTATTACCGCACCGATTTTATCACGATATATAAAGATCCACTGGCTATGAACTCACAGATATTGTAAGATGTATAACAATCCAATAAGCAAACTGTTCTTAAAGGAATTGTTAACCTCGCAAATAAATATAAAGGTAGGTTATGCCTGTTAATATTCGCTGCTTGAATCTCTTCAGATAACACACATATAATGTCTGTCTGGTCAGTAGGTACATTATTGTTTTTACGGTATAAGTGACCAGAATACATTGAAACATGTCTAAAGAAGATGCGCAAGCAATACGTCAAATGTGGCAAATACCCACAAGTGGAATTTAAGTTGTTGCCTTGAGCTATTGTGTAAATGCAAAAATACACATAACACGCAAGAGCCATAGAGTACACCACTTTGCGGCAAAAACACCACCACAAACACAAACGAAAGGTGGAATGGTGAAACCCAGCAAAAAACAATAGTACTGGTAGTAGTAGTGCAGTGTGCTTTGCAAATTAAAAAATTGTTGAACAGTGCTTACTTTTTAAAATCTGGTTTCAAGACTCTTTTCACTACTTTATGGAGATCATTTTCGTACCTTGTTCGAAAGTTTTCGACGAAGTTTTCCATGAAAACACCCGTATTCTTTTGGGTCTGTTTCGGTCGAAATAGGCTTAAAAGAATACGGGTGTTTTCATGGAAAACTTGGTCGAAAACTTTCGAACAAGGTACGAAAATGATCTCCATAAAGTAGAGAAAAGAGTCTTGAAACCAGATTTTAAAAATTATAGTTAATCTTCAAGTTTTCGTGGAAATTCCAAGCAGCTGTTAGTAGCGGTGTAAGCGTGTCGAGGGTAGAGATTCAGAAGGTAAGAGCAACATTACTGTTAACCCTACTCTAACTTCAAAATTCAAGCATATTATTATAACTACATACATATTTCAATGCATTACGGGTTTTAATGACAGAAATAGGGTTTTAATGACAGAAGTTGGGTTTTAATGACAGAAGTTGGGTTTTAATGACAGAAGTTGGGTTTTAATGACAGAAGTTGGGTTTTAATGACAGAAGTTGGGTTTTAATGACAAAAGTTGGGTTTTAATGACAAAAGTTGGGTTTTAATGACAGAAGTTGGGTTTTAATGACAGAAGTTGGGTTTTAATGACAGAAGTTGGGTTTTAATGACAGAAATAGGGGTTTAATGACAGAAATAGGGGTTTAATGACAGAAATAGGGTTTTAATGACAGAAGTTGGGTTTTAATGACAGAAGTTGGGTTTTAATGACAGAAGTTGGGTTTTAATGACAAAAGTTGGGTTTTAATGACAAAAGTTGGGTTTTAATGACAGAAGTTGGGTTTTAATGACAGAAGTTGGGTTTTAATGACAGAAGTTGGGTTTTAATGACAGAAGTTGGGTTTTAATGACAGAAGTTGGGTTTTAATGACAGAAGTTGGGTTTTAATGACAGAAGTTGGGTTTTAATGACAGAAGTTGGGTTTTATTGTTACATTACAATGATCTACTACTACTGCCGTATGTAAATACACATCATAACTAGGGCTGGCCAATTGTCAATGTCAATGGACAAGTGACATGACATGGACATGGACAAATGTCCATTTCTCGACGACTCGAAATGTCAGACATGACATATGCCATGCTCATTTTAATGTCATGTCAAAATGTCATGTCCTCTTCACCTATATTTTTGGACAAATTGACAAATTGTCACTAGATATTCATTTTCCTGCACTTTCGTTCATATTTTTGAGACTTTCATTGCTCGCATTTTTTGTACTATACACAAATTGATATAATTAGATAAATATTAAGTTCAGATATTGTTAAAAATATGACAGAATAGACGCAATCTCTGCCGTTTCGGAGATTGCTTGCTTGTATTTTGAATTTTCGCCCCGAAAAATATGACAATGTCCATTTGTCATGTCACAATGTCCAAAAATATGTCCATTTGTCAGCAAAAAAATGTCGACGACATTTTATGGACATTTTGTCAAATGTCAATGTCATTTTGACAAATGGACATGTCATGTCCACGAAAATTCGAGAATTGACATTTGGCCAGCCCTAATCCTAACTATACTTTTATCTCATCTAGGTAGAATCTTATCCATAATGGTGCGGTCCAAGAGGGTTAGTACCTCTATCGGTGCAAACAAAAAGCACAATAAAGCAATTAACGAAAACCTAAAGAAAGCTCGTGTTAAGCTTGCACAAAAACGGGAAGCAGAGAAGTTGCAAGCGGCTGGTGAAACATCCGTGACTACTGGCACAAATGTTGAAAGTCAACCCATCCCGACATCGACAAACAAGCGAAAAAGTAACTTGTATGAACACTATTCAGCGAAACGGATTGCTGCTTCCGTTAATGATCCTACTCCCAGAAGCGAAGTTACAGCGAGCAAACTGTTTTTTGGAAGAAACAAAGACGACGACATTTGTCACAATTCGCAGCTGCCAGTAGTAGATCATGAATGCTCACCGTCTGAGGCCACGTGTATGAGTACAACTGAGCAATCAGAACCGAATAAGTCACCCACAGTAGTTCCCAACCGAAGAGAAATACTTTCAGTCCGTAGCATTGTACATGCCGTTAGAGAGATTGGAGATCATTCAAAATCATGTGAAGCTATGGACCTTATGTTTGACTCTTTGGTAAACGTATCGATGAACGCGTCTCTCAACTTTAAATGTGCATGTGGATGGAAAGTATCCATGCATTCCGACAACAATGACAAAGGATACCCAATAAATCATGCCGTTGCTTTAGCAAGTACAGCAGTTCCAGTCGGATTTGATGATTTGAGAACCCTATGCACAATAATTGACATATCACCACCAACGCAAGCCTCGTTTAACCGATACAATCCTATTGTTCAGCTGGAATTAACCGCAGCATTGAAGAAATCAATGATGGAAGCTGGATTAGAAGAAGCTAGATTGGCTGCGGAAGCAGGAAACTATATAACGATTAACGGAAAACAGTATCTCTTCATCACGGTTGTGGTTGATGGCGGATGGTCCAAAAGATCATACGGACACTCATACAATTCCAATTATGGGTGTGCAGCAATCATTGGAGCGAAAACCAAAAAGGTTCTTTTTTATGGTGTCCGCATAAAGGCTTGCATTCTTTGCAACAGGAACAAGCGACTTGGTATTGAAAAACCACACAAAGGAAAATGTTACAAGAACTGGAGTGGCCCTTCGACAGCCATGGAAGCAGACATTATTCTTGAAGGCTTTACTAACAGCATTGCATCCCATGGATTAGTATACACCTCAATGATTGCGGATGGCGATTCAAATACCTACTCGAAAATTAAGGACATCTATCCCGGGATTACTGTGAAGAAAATAGAATGTATTAATCATGTCATTAGAAATCTCAATACCAAGTTACGAAACATTGGAAGCAATGCTGTCAAAAAGAAGCACGTCCAGATTTCCAAAGAAGAACGGAGTATCCCTCGAATGGAAGGAAGGTTTCAGCGAATCGGTCTTGCAGTTCAGTCGGCATGTAGCCACTACAAGAGCTTGAATAACTGGGATGAAGACTGGAAGAACTTGAGAGACGATATTAAAAACATTCCGTTTCATATCTTTGGACGTCACACAAGTTGCAAAGACTACTTTAAATGTTCATTAGCTAACGAAGAACAAGATATTGTTGATCAAATCAAAGACAAACCATTATTCATAGAACTCGTTAGTGCACTAGATCGCGTGGCTTCGCTCTCTGAGAGCCTGATTCAGAGAGAAAATTCGAATATTGTCGAGAGCTTTATGGGAGTTGTTGCCAGGTATTTAGAAGGAAAGCGGAAAAATTTAGGTGGCAGATCACTATACGACATGCGGATAGCGGCAGCAGTATTATCTTTTAACGGCTGTAAATTCTGGGCTAGCGACATATTCAGGATGACTTACTTGAGAAGCCCAAGTACTCCATGGAGACTTGAACGTCTAAGGCAAATACGTCGGCGAAATCAGAAGACTAAGAAGGTGAAGCCGCGTCTCCTTAAGTTTGGATTCTTAAAAGCAGGTTCTGGTGACAAAAATTATGGATCAAATCCAGAACGCCCTGACCTATCCGATGAGCAACTGAGAGTTGAGATGGACAGCATAAGGAATAGTGTATTTGTTGATGAGACCAGACAATCTGAAATCGAGCGTTCTACCCGTGAACAAGCAGATAGTGAGTTATGGTTTTCTGAACGTAGGCTGCGCATTACAGCCTCCTCTGCAAAAAAAATTGCCAGATTACAGGACTCGACTAACAACGAGTCTACCTTACGCCAACTCCTAGGACACGCTTCATTGAACACTCCAGGCATAATATATGGAAAAGCGCACGAGGATGAAGCAATCACAGCGTACGAAGTAATGTCGAAGTTACCTGCAGGCACAGTTCAGAAGTCCGGATTGTTTGTGTCACTAGTAGACGGTTGTTTAGCAGCTAGTCCAGATGGACTGATAGCAGATGATGGTATCTTAGAAGTGAAGTGCCCGTTAACTTTGAAGGACTCTTCTTTGACAGATTGGGCTAAACGAAAAGATTCGCCTTTAGTAGGAAATCCTGGACAGTTTAAGATGAAAGAAGATCACGCTCACTACTATCAGGTAACCATGCAGCTTCATGTTACGGGACGCGCTTGGTGCGACTATTTCATATGGTCCACAAATGGTGATAATTTTCTTACGAGAATTACGAAAGCTGAAACCTTAAACTTGTGGAATAAAATAAAGCCAAAGCTAATTAAATTCTGGGAGTACGACTTACTTCCTGAACTAGCAGACTCTCGACTGGACCGGCAAAAGAAACCCAGAATTCCAACGTACAGATATGCAGCGCAAATCAACAAACAATTAAAGAAGAAACCAAACAAAGAACCAAAAGCTAAGACTCCTATATCCCAGTAAAGTCCCCGTTGGACGTAGTGGAAGCGACCCACATTAAAAAGCGTGATAAATCTTCCTGAGAGGCACACAAGGTCGGGGAAGGGACCACCCTCGGAACCAAAACCCCCGGCAAAACTTGTGATGTGGAGGGAGCGGGGGTGAGGACGATAGTCCGATCAAGTCCCAAAAATCTCCAGTGGAAGGAACCCACACTTAAAAAACCAATCTTCTCAAGTGGAAGGAACCCACACTTAAAAAACCAATCTTCTCAAGAGGAAGGAACCCACACTTAAAAAACCAATCTTCTCCAGTGGAAGGAACCCACACTTAAAAAACCAATCTTCTCCAGTGGAAGGAACCCACACTTAAAAAACCAATCTTCTCCAGTGGAAGGAACCCACACTTAAAAAACCAATCTTCTCCAGTGGAAGGAACCCACACTTAAAAAACCAATCTTCTCCAGTGGAAGGAACCCACACTTAAAAAACCAATCTTCTCCAGTGGAAGGAACCCACACTTAAAAAACCAATCTTCTCCAGTGGAAGGAACCCACACTTAAAAAACCAATCTTCTCCAGTGGAAGGAACCCACACTTAAAAAACCAATCTTCTCCAGTGGAAGGAACCCACACTTAAAAAACCAATCTTCTCCAGTGGAAGGAACCCACACTTAAAAAACCAATCTTCTCCAGTGGAAGGAACCCACACTTAAAAAACCAATCTTCTCAAGTGGAAGGAACCCACACTTAAAAAACCAATCTTCTCAAGAGGAAGGAACCCACACTTAAAAAACCAATCTTCTCCAGTGGAAGGAACCCACACTTAAAAAACCAATCTTCTCAAGTGGAAGGAACCCACACTTAAAAAACCAATCTTCTCAAGAGGAAGGAACCCACACTTAAAAAACCAATCTTCTCCAGTGGAAGGAACCCACACTTAAAAAACCAATCTTCTCCAGTGGAAGGAACCCACACTTAAAAAACCAATCTTCTCCAGTGGAAGGAACCCACACTTAAAAAACCAATCTTCTCAAGCGGAAGGAACCCACACTTAAAAAACCAATCTTCTCCAGTGGAAGGAACCCACACTTAAAAAACCAATCTTCTCCAGTGGAAGGAACCCACACTTAAAAAACCAATCTTCTCCAGTGGAAGGAACCCACACTTAAAAAACCAATCTTCTCCAGTGGAAGGAACCCACACTTAAAAAACCAATCTTCTCCAGTGGAAGGAACCCACACTTAAAAAACCAATCTTCTCCAGTGGAAGGAACCCACACTTAAAAAACCAATCTTCTCCAGTGGAAGGAACCCACACTTAAAAAACCAATCTTCTCCAGTGGAAGGAACCCACACTTAAAAAACCAATCTTCTCCAGTGGAAGGAACCCACACTTAAAAAACCAATCTTCTCCAGTGGAAGGAACCCACACTTAAAAAACCAATCTTCTCCAGTGGAAGGAACCCACACTTAAAAAACCAATCTTCTCCAGTGGAAGGAACCCACACTTAAAAAACCAATCTTCTCCAGTGGAAGGAACCCACACTTAAAAACCAATCTTCTCCAGTGGAAGGAACCCACGCTTAAAAAACCAATCTTCTCCAGTGGAAGGAACCCACACTTAAAAAACCAATCTTCTCCAGTGGAAGGAACCCACACTTAAAAAACCAATCTTCTCCAGTGGAAGGAACCCACACTTAAAAAACCAATCTTCTCCAGTGGAAGGAACCCACACTTAAAAAACCAATCTTCTCAAGCGGAAGGAACCCACACTTAAAAAACCAATCTTCTCAAGAGGAAGGAACCCACACTTAAAAAACCAATCTTCTCCAGTGGAAGGAACCCACACTTAAAAAACCAATCTTCTCCAGTGGAAGGAACCCACACTTAAAAAACCAATCTTCTCAAGAGGAAGGAACCCACACTTAAAAAACCAATCTTCTCAAGTGGAAGGAACCCACACTTAAAAAACCAATCTTCTCAAGAGGAAGGAACCCACACTTAAAAAACCAATCTTCTCCAGTGGAAGGAACCCACACTTAAAAAACCAATCTTCTCCAGTGGAAGGAACCCACACTTAAAAACCAATCTTCTCCAGTGGAAGGAACCCACACTTAAAAAACCAATCTTCTCCAGTGGAAGGAACCCACACTTAAAAAACCAATCTTCTCCAGTGGAAGGAACCCACACTTAAAAACCAATCTTCTCCAGTGGAAGGAACCCACGCTTAAAAAACCAATCTTCTCAAGAGGAAGGAACCCACACTTAAAAAAACAATCTTCTCCAGTGGAAGGAACCCACACTTAAAAAACCAATCTTCTCAAGTGGAAGGAACCCACACTTAAAAAACCAATTTTCTACGCAACCTTCTAATTAACGCATTCTGCAGTTACTGAGAGATATGAATTTATTATCATATCTGAATTGTCTTCGTGAATCATTGTCTTCATTTATGATTTGTTAAATGTTACACCTTAAACTTTATTTGTATTTATATTTCAGATGGCTGATCAGACGGAATTGTGGACACATGGGAAAATAGAAGGAGTTATACGCTTACGCACACCAACTGAAACTTCCCCAGTCCGCCGGGTGCGACTGGCCCGTGGTTGGACTCCTGTGCACGGTGAATCTCCCGTTCGCCGAACAAATGTGGCTCGAGGGTTCTCTCCTGCCCGGCGTGGGCCGTCTCCGGTACGGGTACTTCGTTCACCCGGCGCTCGTCGTTCTCCGGCTACTCGTCGTTCTCCGGCTACTCGTCGTTCTCCGGCTACTCGTCGTTCTCCGGCTACTCGTCGTTCTCCGGCTACTCGTCGTTCTCCGGCTACTCGTCGGTCTCCGGCTACTCGTCGTTCTCCGGCTACTCGTCGTTCTCCGGCTACTCGTCGTTCTCCGGCTACTCGTCGTTCTCCGGCTACTCGTCGTTCTCCGGCTACTCGTCGTTCTCCGGCTACTCGTCGTTCTCCGGCTACTCGGCTGTCTTCTGTGGTCCATAGGGAGCCTCCATTCAAAAACTTATATGTTGATCCGAAGATGAGAAAACAGCTTTTTTGTCAGTGGTGTGGAAAGCGGTATCAAACGCAGGAACCACTCACGCGTCACATCAAAACCCATCACCCAAATGCTATTTAATTATTTTCATCTTTTTCAATAATAATAAATTTATTCTTCCTTCAATTTATTCGTAATTTCCAAATAAAATGTAATATTCACGTCTAATAAATAATTTATACTAAATGTTCTTCTAAACACTTAATCTTTGTTTATGTCGTACACTTTCAATGACTCTTTATTATATTATTCACAATTTGGATACATTTAGAAGGGTAAAGCTAAGTTTAAACTATCTCTTTTGCGATTTATGAATCCATTCCCAGTTAGTCCATAACATCATCACTTGCACTGGCAGCTTGAACTACCGCTTTCTCAATGCTCTTGTCGTATGCATAGTTTTTTACCATTTACACTTTTCTACAGGACAAGTCCTTAATAATAACATCAGATGGAGCGTGATCGATAGGGCTAATTTTAAATACTACTGGGTTGACATAGGAGCAGACCGGATTTTAATGTAAATATAGTTGCTAAATGTGTCAGAAGTCTAAATTCTAAGACTGTAGCTTTGTTGCGACTGCCAAGGCTGTAGTGGATTTGTTGACACGTTATGCTGATAAAATTTCAATAATATGGACGCAGCAATTGGATATTGTTCAAAACAATTTTACTTTAAACTGTCATTCATTGCTTTGCATTGAAAAACTTGCAACGCCCAGGACTGAATCTTTTAACAATTAAATTGACAAACAGCTCCATGATCTGTTATCGGTTACTCAACAAGCCAGTATACATTGATATGTAACGAGTGTTTGAAAATCACAAAATGCTGTAATAACTTTCCTTGAGTAAAACGTCACTCAGATGACGTTATTAGAAAATATGATTGCGCGGGGTACATTGAGAAAAAATAGTTTTTTCTGTGGGCACAGTTTTTCTTCCACAATTTTCATTGGAATTTGTATTCGTAGAAATTTGGCAAGGATATTGCTCATACTATTTTCAAGACGTTTGGAAATGAAACTGGAGATTTTTAGACATATTTGGCGTAGGAGAGGTCAAAAGGGGAAAATTTTCAAATTTAATAAAAATGCATATTTCATTATTATTTCATGAAATTAAGTGCTACGCCCTGTTCTATACTTCAATTTCCGTCAAAGCAAATCTGAAAATGCATTTTTATAAAATTTGGAAATGTTGACGCCAACTATGTTTGCAAAATCTCCAGTTGCATTTCTGAACGTCTTGAAGAATTTTATGAGCAATACCCTTGCCAAATTTCAGCTCATTCCGATTAAAATTGTGGAAGAAAACCCGTACCCACTGAAAAAAACTAGTTTTTCTCAATGCACTCCGTGGAATCAAGTTTTCGAGGAAAAAATCATATGAGCATGACCTACCTTATTTTACTCAAGGAATATTACTATACCACTAATTTGTGATTTTGAAACACTCGTTACATTTCAATGTATGCTGACTTATGAAGTTAACAGTTCTGTTAAATATTACAATTGCTTGAAGTTGCAAACAACAGAATGGTATTGGTCTTGCTGAAGGGATTTTTAGTAAGATAATTGATAAAACAGCTTAAGCAACTTCACTGTTTAAGGACTGAATTGATGATATAGTAACACCCATCAATACAAATATATATTGCGCTTTCATTTTTCGTAAGAACAATGAATAGAATTTGTCATGAAAATTGAGTTACAATTGTAACAACCAGACGTCTGAGAAGCAAATGCTCTCACACAGTGAATTATATTTTGTTTAGGTAACTTACCAAGAAGTTGCAGGATGGGTTGCTGGAACGAACTTCAATTTACAAAGATAAACATTTGCATATTTCAGATCAATTGATTTTACGTTTTAACCAGTAGAAATCGTTTTTCTCTTAATTTCGATATCCAATAATGTTCATCATTTGTACGTGGAAGCAAGTCACTTTATTTAACGTTTCACGCGAACACATAGTATTCTGTTATTCACATCATTACATATATATGTTTTCAAGTAATTGCTGCGTAAACTGTACGTACGAGTTCCCGACTTTCGTTCAACCCTAAAGGTACAGACTTGTATGCAAAAATATTTATTCGTTTATGTTAAACCATGGAATATGACAAATATTCATTCTCGATAAAACTAATTACGGCAATTGTACAAAAGTAATTTCCATTTGTATGTTGGCAGTTGAACCGAATATACTCAATATCTACTGATGCAATTGTAGTTTCGTTTTGTAATGAGACAAAAACAATTGTAAAAACGAGCTAATAATTGTGCATGTAGCACCTTATTTACTGCAATGTTGGTCAACGGAACTTTAAAGTAACTACAGATTGGATAATTAGCACATGGTGAAGGAGGATATTACAGCATTTTTAGATGGTGAGCATGATTGCTGTTAGTGTGTACTCTCCAATTTTCCTATTTGCTTCAATATATGTAAACGATGTTAACATACTCTTTGCAATTTTCACTTTCATTCAATCAACTTTAACAGGCGAATCGTATTTGAACCAGTTACTGGAATTTAAATATATGCATTGATTGTTCCGTTTGAGTTGATCACGATTTTGGAACACCATGGTCGTCTATGATAGCAGCTGCAATATTGGTACTCCATTTATTAGCAGGTAATAAGGTAATATTCGAATTTGTAATAGAAATAACAAGAATATGTTCAGTACAAGATTAACTCTAGTCCCTCTTTTATGGATGGTCAGCGTACCATTTATACCATCCACTGAAAGGCAGAAAAGAATAAACTATGAAGAAAGAATCCCTAGTCAACTAGGAAACGAAAGGAAAATCTTGAAAGAAGACACAACTTACAAAATGGTTGGTTCATGTTCTACAGTTGTGTAAGTTTGAATTTACTACATAATTGCTCCGAATACGTGCATACGCATTGCTTCTCTTAATGGACCCTCCATATAACACATTTGCTCAGAATCTTAAATTCTATGATCTTTGTTTCATCAGAATAAAGTCTTCGCAGATGCCAAAGTCATATAATTTTTTAATTGACATGATCTAATCTGGTTGAAATACAGACAGCAGGAAACAATGCAAGAAAACTATGCTCAAAATTAGAGTACGTTATAATAATTCTGGGTCTAACAGATGGATGTGTATTGTTCATATCCACTTTTACCGTCAACAGCTATCAACTCATAGCACCTAAAAATACATCCACGCTCAATTTTTATTAATCTGTTAATATGCTACAAGGTGACAACAGCTACAATCCATGAGTCGGCTCTGAAATATTACAGTTGCTTAGATAAGTCAAACAACTTTACTGATTAAATTTTGTTGATTTGTGACTTCATCGACTTTATTTACGACTTGAAATATTCTTGCATAGTAAAACTGAGTGCGGTTTTATTATTTTTTTGGTCGCCAGAATTTGACATGCAAACAAATTCACAAAAATGTTACAACAAGACGTCATCTTTGGCAAGTGTTCTCGTAAAGATGTATGCATATCATTCAGGTTCAAGTGGAGAGCCGTTTCTAGTTAAATATGAATGGAAGTTATCTAAATAAGAGCAAGTAATGCTAGTTTATAGGTACATATTTATAAAATTATACGGATACATATTGTAGTGTTATTATGCTGTTCCATAGCTTCGTTATGCTTTTACGCCTTTGCCTTAATGAGGGAGCTGTGCTTACTTTGCAGTTTACATCTCATAGAAGAAGCGACAACTGAATTTAAACCTAAACAAATTGTTGCTTGATAACCAACAAAGCTCTTATTCCTCCCAACTCCATTCTAATTATTACCTTGAAATTAAACAGGACACATTTGCTGGTGACATGAGCTTGTTATCAAATTGATCACTTGATGTGAACACGTAAACACGACTTGTATCAATAGTTCCACAAGTACAGAATTTATGAGCTTTGAAGTTTGTTCCCAGTTTTGTTCTCGGCATTAATGGCCTAACCAAATTATTATAAACGCATTTCAAATTTTTTAAAGCCCACTTCTTACTGTGTATCATCTTTCTACTTCTCTCCTTCTTAATACATATATGATGGGATGTATTGTTTTATGATATTAGGGAAGCTCGTCAAATGCATAATGTGAATGCTGTTTCATTTAACACACCTTAGTTTATGTAGGTATCCTCCTCCTTGTCTCAAGTTGAAAAAGGGCGTTCAGAGTAAGTATATACTTGGCGAATATCTTCGAATACAAAAACCACAACGTGTTTCCAATCCATACACATATCAAGGGCTGGGACTGACAATGAGTTTCCGTCATTCAGAGATGCACGATAGTCCTAAACACAAAGCCGTTTAGAATTGATTGAATCGTTCTGGTCATTATTCATAACCTCTACCGGGCCATCCGGCTCAATAAGACCAATCCGCCGATACTTGCGCTTCTGCTATGGAACCCAATTCCAACCAACCCGGTTACATTGAAGCTATTAATGTCCAACACTATATGGCTCTCACAAAAATTGTAATGCAAATGGAATGTTTCGCCGAGATTAATTAATACAACCAATAATAGAACCAGTGAAAAAGGTAACAACGAATTGGGCCGTCATTAAACGTCGAGCGTCCTGTTGATGGAGCTTCATGATGTTGCAAAATATTTCTTTACAACTGCTTAATTTAAGCAGACTGGACACTGAATTTTGTGCGAATCTATATTTAACATTCATCCAGCGTATCCTTGTTATCAGAACATGCTACGGAACTAGGGCGAGCGTAACGATTACATATTAAACATTAATCAATTATCGGACATCGAACAGTGCATCATTGACTGTTCATTGCAAATACAAATACTTACCTATGTACAACTACAAATAACCGACCTAAATATGACGTGTAGGTTTTTTTCTGCGGAAAGCGTATACTCGCTGCTATCAATTCAGATTATATTGAATAATGGTGAATGAAGTAATAAGTGCATTGTATAAATCATCAGCAGGGTAGCTGTCAAAATAGTTAGGATAGTGTAACAGTTGTATAAAAGTTCGACCGAAATCTTTGCGTCGTAAGAAAAACACTAACCACAAAAGATTGATTTCAGAACTGGTCATCATTATATTCAAAAATACAAGTTTTATAATAAGAGCCCATTTACCCACATTTTACTACTTTATCGCGTAACGGGATGTCATCAAAAACTCCGAACTTTGTCAATATTCAATAAGCTCCCACATGAACAATCTTTCACATTTCGAAATTTAGATCCCTAAATGCTGAAGTACATCCTGCTTGATCCATCAATATATTTACTCTAAACTATCTTTTAGTTGAATTAATTGAAAGAAAAATTTCAACGCAGATTTTACATGAGGCTTAGCCGAAAAATTAGTACACACAGTGGTTCCCTACTTCCGATCTTTCCTAATTTAAAATTTCAATTACGTTGCTTAAATCAGCAGTGTCCCCAAACTACTGCAAAGAAAGTTATGCCCAAACTTGAACACTATAAGTTAGTATATAAAATAAGCAATTATGAAATTACAGTATCCTCTCAACTACAGGACATCATGTCACAGCAAATAATGGGACAGGGAACAACGAATATTTAATTAGCACAAACCAAAAGTAAAAAATAAAGCTTTAATAACATGTTGAACTTCTGCTACGACCTTTCAGGCAGAGAAACTGGTATTAGCAAAGAAATGGATAAATTATAGGTTGACAATGGCACATAAATTACAAATGTTTGACGATAAGTCAACTTCAATATCATCAAAACAAAGGAACACGTTACATCCTGCCTTCAGTGTTGTTGCCAGATTAAATTGATGGGCTTATTTGCCCTCTAACTTATGAATTTTACTGATAAGCAAAAAATAAATTGTTCGATAAATGTGAAATAATACGAAAATCCATTGGCATTAGTACAATGCTCATCGTTAGGATAATTTTTAATTTAGTACCTTAATTATGGTTAATGCAATGCTTTTCAGTGATTGCGGAATTATTTGGCACACACTTGCGTATTTACGAAGATTTTGGGTTCATCGAATTTGTATAGTAATAACTGATTAGAGAATTCTTGACTATCTGTCAATGAGCCAACTCTGAATCACGCAGTTTTCTTCTGCTAATTTCTACCGCGCTTTTGGTTCCACGATCATTTAGACGTATTAATGCATCCATTTCCATTATTTTATCATAATAAACACGTTGTGGTGCAGCTTGTGCATGAATAAAAGATCATTATTTCCTTGTTGGAAGTAATTGCATGTTTTTATATGGAAGAATATATCAATAATATTTTAACATTTACAAATATGCAAACACTACAATCTGCATTTCTTCAAATACGTGATTTGGTAAAATTGATACCACCAACTTCCTCGCTCAAACTATTAATGAGTTCACCGATGCATATAATCTTGGCTAATTGTGGACACAATTTCGGAACGATATTATGCCTGCTATAACAATGATACAGCTAGATGTAAAATGAAAATTGTATATTCACAGTTTCAAAACATCATACATGTACTATATGTAGAAATACGAAATATCAAAGTATCATGCATTGAGGGTGACAGTAGCTTACGACGTTCGGATTCAAAATTATATTGTTAAATGCCAGGGAAAAACGCATCGAGCTTATTGTCGTCGTGTCTAAAAATTTTTTTACATATTTTTGTCACGGTTCCAAGAAGAAAAATAACCCTGAATGGATTTGTCGGAAATCTATTTAGTTTGTAGTTTCGTCTGTACGCAATGTCGCGGAGATATATGCACAAGAATATGGACAGAATATCGTGCACATCAAGTAGATCTTGATGTACGATATTTGATTATACACAGATTGATTTTTCACATACCTATTTTTATGTTGAGACCATCTGATACCTGCAATCAATCTTTGCTTGCACCAATGTCCCCCAGAGATGAAAACTGGGCACATTAGACTGCATGCGATGATTGTTAGTGTTGGGGTTGACGTTGACATACTATGAGTGAATACATTTTACTATATTATATTATTATGGGATTAAAGTCATTTTGCTGGTTATGTAAATTCGAGGGCCGCTTATTCATTGTATGACGCTATCCTTCAATCATGTGTCTATCAGATAAGTAAAATTGATGAAGATGTAAGGATGCTTCTGTAATCACGATGGAGTTACTGGATTTCAGTTGATATCAAGAATACGCATTATTAATTACTCGCAAGAACCATTCCATATGTTTTTCCATTTAGTAAATCCATTTGTCGAGTACGGTTTAAAATTGAAAAAATCTTTTTTAATTGCTTTCAAAAGCAGCAGGGAAACTTACATTAAAGATTTTTTGTGTTACATCTTCGAAACCGAAATGTCGAATAGGATTAAACCCTTGGTGCTGCATTGCGTTGGAAAATGTATAGTTGGTGACAAATGTCGAGTAGGCTGGAAAGCAAAAGATCATTACCATAACTTATGAACTTGGACCAGATATACATAGTACATGAAACTGATCAACTGATGAAGCAATACCGATGGAATTTTTTCTCTCAAGTTCATAATGAATTTGTACACAATGGTAGCAGTTTATTCTGTCACATTGTCGATTTGACTTAGAAGTTAACTATTTGAAATTCCATATTTTGTGCGTCTACATGTCCTAAATACCTCATAGTTGCCGCAGGATAAACGAGAAAAAATATTTCGTTATCAAACAGAAAATAACTAACATAATGGAATATGAAGAGCCGAAACATCTAATAAAATGTAGGTACCCCAAAGGATCGTTGAACAACCACAATACAGTTGATATTACATCTGCTTCTTTCCTCTGAGCCATGAAATTTGTAAAATCCACTCCGAAATTTGTCTGGTCCATATGCAATAATTTATTCAGCAAGTTATTTTGTATCCAAAATATTATTGATTATGGTTTACTGACAGAAATTAGATAATTCTAGCTCGTCAAAATATTTTCATATAAAAACTATTTTTAATTGATCCGCATGTGCAAATTGCTAGAGATAGAAATTTATATGTCAGCAGCTGGAAATAATGGCACGAGTCAACGATGGACAGGGAGAAATAACCAACATTGTGGACAATAACTAGCTCCAAACATGCAGCACACCAACCAGCGACGTCCTACCTATTCGAATTAAATAAGTCAGCGAGTTTGTCTAAATCCTAAATGTCGTCAAACGCTTCCAACTGACAAATCAGTTCAAATTGTACAATTTGCTTATGCATTGGTGAAAATAGGACAGACTATGGGGCGATCCATAAAATACGTAACGCAAAAAATCGGATTTTTGGACCCATACACCCATACCGTAACGCAGCCGTAACGGCCGTCTCAACCCATACACCCCTTATCGTAACGTAACGCACTTCATTCCATATGTATACAAATAAAGGCATCTAAATATGCAAACACATCTGACAAAAGTCTTTTATAATTGTCAAAAGTCTAGCATAATTTTTTATAACATTAGGTTGTAAAAATATATCGCAAACAAAACATTCAAACAAACCGGGTTATAATTCGCTGCCATATATCATCCCATGGCTCATTCATACAATTATTTAAATTTGTTATTTGAATATATTGTTCAGTAATACTTGAATGTGAACAGTGGATTCAATTCATCTTTAAGCACAAAATGTTGGTCATTCATTGTAGACGCTGCATCAGTTGCAGTTGGTCTCCGTCTCAATTTCATAAAAATGAAAGGGTTCACATCAGTTGACACCGGCAGTACTCAGTGTTCCATGCACATTTTCAGATATTGTTTTAGCATCTTCTAAGAAACATGAAACTGTCCTCAAATATTAGAAGAAGGACTAGTACAGACATCAAAAGAGAATGACCCGCCATTTCGAAAAGAACTTCTTTTGATTGTTCCTTCTTTTATTAACGTTTGCTGGTAGGATGTGTCCTAATCGGCACCGATGACATTTTCATTGATTGGATTTGATGGAAATGAGATTGTTGGATGATGGAACTAATTTTGTAGCCTAATATTTGGGAATTCTCTTTAAAATATAAGCAGTGATTTGACCATTTCTTACATTTATTTTACGTGTGTTTACGTTTTCATAAGTTTCATGCGTTCAGTTTCCAGTTCTTAATTTCTTCGGAGATATTTACAGGAAAGGTTTCATTCTCTGTCAGCAAATTCCAAATCATTGAGACATTCGTTTAATTGCGAATTTGGGATGAGATAATATCGCGGTTGAAGCTGCAGAAACAGAAACATGCATGCGATGTGCACAACAACATAAGAAACATGCATGGGATGTGCACAACATAAGAAACATGCATGGGATGTGCATAACAACAAAAGAAACATGCATATGATGTGCATTACAACATAAGAAACATGCATTTTGGGGCAATGTGCGAAAGTTAGACAGTTTCACTTGCCAACACCTGGCCTTTAAAATGCAAAAAACCGCGACGAAATCCATCAACGGGATCAAAAGATATGGCTATTTTTTAGGAAACATTTTTGACCATCTTATTGGCAGGCTTGCAATGCTTACCTAATAATTCTCTATAATTTTAATAAGCCGAGTGAAACTTAATTGGTAGAGTGGTCATTTATTTCGTAGTTCAAAATGGAGTGCTTGGAGGGGAGCTGTGTTAACGGGGAGGAAGAGCAGAATGACAATCCGCAGGAGGCGCGGGTGTTGGAGGAGTCGGAGGAGGATAACGTTAATTTCTTCACAACTACGGAGTTAATTGAAATTCTCGGATTACAAAAGAAATGTAACATTAGCTTGATTTAAGTTAATTAATTTAATGATTTTTTTCTTGTTGCCACCAAGAGGGATGCTAAAATCTGCTCCTCTTATCAGTTATGTATCCAAAAGCTAGGTGCTCCAAACGTCCAAGGCCACGTAAGAAGAAGCTGTGCAAAATAAAAATGATGTTGCCCTCCAGAAACCTTTTGCAACCTCTTTTGCCATTAAAATTAATTGCATTTTATTTCATTAATTTCAGGGAGGAGGCTTTTCCAGTCAATTTCAAGCGGGGACGTACAACGAGGAGTAAATACTCGAGGTGGTACATTGTCGTACTTTCAATTTTTTATAACAACGGATGCTTAATTAATTGACCTTACTGATACATATTATGCTTATTTACCACAGGTCATCAAAACGTCGACCCGGACACCGCAGTATTCATGCAGACTTCATTAGCAAACCGGCGGAGGAAACCCAAAGCAGTAAAGTCAACTTGGAAACGGGAGGAAAGCAAGGTCAAGAGAATGAAGGGTGAGCAGTACAGCGGGTTTTCCCGACGAACTTGCACAGAAACGAAGAAACGGCTTTTCTCTTCCGGGGTTCAGAGGCCAGAGCGCAGAATGGGACCACCCTGCCGATCTGCCCTTTGTGTAAAGCGCAAAAATTACAAGTGCTCCGAATTTACGGAGGATGCTCGGAAGGCAATATTTGACAACTTCTGGAAAAACTTGGATTGGCGTGAGAAACGGATTTTTGTCACATCGTTATTGGTCTAAGTAAGCTACCAACTCTCCCGGGTCGGGGATTCATAATTTGTGAGCAGCCATTCAGCTTGAAACTCAGCTCTCTAGCGAGCTTGAGCTTGAACAGCTGTTTCTGCCGTCCAACACAATGGTGGAAGCTGATTGGCTGCTCAAAAATTATGAATCCCCGACCCGGGAGAGTTGGTAGCTTACTTAGACCAATAATTGATTCGAAAGAGTGCAGCCGCAAGAAGAAGGATGGTCCATCGCGGAGGTTGGAGACAAACGTGTATTACCTCAAATTGGATGAAATTAAAGTTCAAGTCTGTCGGCGCTTGTTTCAGTCGACACTTGGAATTGGGCGTACTACCATGGCGCATTGGACCAAAAAGTCAAAGGATCCCTCCATTCCAAAGCAAAAAATTGGACTAATCCAGACACAAAGTGCAATTTTGGCATCCGAGTTTTTAGATAATCTTCCCAAACTGCCATCACACTACAGCCGCAAATGGTCCTCCAAGGTGTACCTGGAGCCCCTAATTAATTCCAAGAATGAGCTTTATCAATTATACAAAACATATTGTGAAGAGAGAGGGCAGTCGTTTGTATCTCGTTTCACTTTCAACCGTTTGATCAAATCAAAGAATATTGGAGTATTTCTGCCGAGAAAGGACCAGTGTGAGATTTTCGATTCATACAAAGCGAAACAAGTTTCAGATGAAATCTACAATCACATTAAAAAGAAGGAATTAGCTCAGCAGCAAAAGACAATTGACAAACAGGATGGCGTCGATGGAAAATGTCACATCATAACTATGGACCTTCAGTCTGTAAAACTTTCCCCGATGCTGAAAACAAGCTCTCTCTACTACCGTGCTCATCTCAGCTCATGGTTCACAATTTTACTGTGTACAATTTGAAAACGAAGGATGCCAGTTGCTACTGGTGGAACGAATCGGAAGGAGATCTGACCGCATCTGTCTTCGCCTCATGCTTAACGGACTATGTTGACTCCAATTTTCAAGATCAGCTGCCGCTAATTTTTTACAGTGCTGGATGTGGATATCAAAACCGGAACGTCATGATGTCCAACGCCTTATTGGAACTAGCAATTAGGCAGAAACGGGACATAACTCAAAAGTATTTAGAAAAAGGACATACATACATGGAATGCGATTCAGTACATAGCGCTATTGAGGCTGAACTTAAAAACAAACCCATTTACGTTCCTTCGGATTACCTGAAAATTACCAAAGCTGCACGCCCGAAGCAACCATACATTGCGAAGGACTTGCGACACGACTTTTTTCATGATTATTCATTGAAAAGTACACAACGTTACGTGAGCATACGCCCTCGGGAAAAGAAGGGAGATGCTATCGGTACGTATTTGAAAAACATCCGTTATTCGCCAGATGGAATAATCCGCTACAAGCTAATCTACGAGGAAAAGGACTGGCGTCAAATTCCGAATGGAAAAAAAAATTGCAAACGTAACACATCCCAAACTCTTTCAAGATCGAATTGAGATATCCTCCAGGAAATATAAAGATCTTCAGGAACTCAAATCAGTGATTCCCTCCGAGTTCCATTCTTTCTATGATGACCTTCCCCACAATGTCAACAACTAATTATTTTTTGACCCGGAATGTATATTAAATTTAATTTTGAGCTTTTGTGCAAAATGTTTTTAAATAAAATTTACAAAAACAATGATTAAACTTTGAACACGGTTTTCTCGAAATAAGGATTTTGCATGTTTCTTATGTTGTAATGCACATCATATGCATGTTTCTTATGTTGTTGTGCACATCGAATGCATGTTTCTGTTTCTGCAGCTTCAACCGCGATATGTAGGCTTTAAAGATGTCGTACATGTTTAGCCGTGGCTTTAACTAATTTGTTTTGCACTTTCCCGTTTTATATTAAAAGACTTGCGCGAACAGACTACTAAAACAACCATTAGATAGAGCACCAGACCACAGAGACCACCAACCAGGAGAATATATAAAGCAGACTCACAAGAGAGACCGGCCTAATTGTATGTACATACATATGCAAAGAGCAGTCAGCGCTGATTGCATTAATTTTTATACATCTACATTGAGAGCGGTGTGCACCAAAATTTTATGTGTTCTAATTTGTATGCATTTAAAATTATGGAAATTTAGTACGTTACGTAACGCTTCGACCTACCCCATACCCCCATCCCCGTACGCTACCGTAACGCTGCGGCGTAACCCATACACCCATCCCACTGCGTTACGTATTTTATGGATCGCCCCTATTGTGTAATTCCCATCGACAAAATTAACTTTAATAGCTTGTATCAGTATCTTCACGTATTTACTGTCAAACCTAAAACATTCCATGTGTATCTTAAAATCTTTGGTATAGGATTTTTTCAAACTAGAAAAACAGTCCAGACAAACCAAATGGTTTATGTGAATTATCGCTGGATGTGAGTATGCTTTGTCCTTAGCTTACTTCTCCTTTGAGTAACAACAATTTGCAAACTGGACATCGTTTGGTATCCTCAAAAATGACGGCCTTTCTATGCAGGACGAGCTGTTGTAGCCTGGATTTTCATTCGTTTTTTTTATTTACCTATGGTTCATAATTGCAAATAATTAATAATTACTCAATTCAGGATAATTGTTTGTTCTCATTAGTTCCTCAATTGCGGAACTAATCAGAAAAACGTACACAAATTATTATATTGATATAATAATTTCTGTACTTGTTTTGTTCCTGTGAAAAATGCTTTTCAGTGTCAAAATTTATTGTGTAGTTAAACGGTCAACCAAACAACTGACATCATTTTGACAAATTATTTGATGCGAAGGTCTGGGTTGTTACATAATGTACGGTGCTGTTGAAATTGCAACAATGAGTTACTTTTGTTGAAAATATCTACTTACATTTGTTATGGTTCAGAGGCACGACTAGTGCAACAAAGTTAAAACCGTACCAAAAATCACCATATTTCTTAAGAGTAAGATTTTGTATAATTATTTTTACGACGAATAGCACTGCCAACAAAAATGATCGCACTCCTGTTTCGTGAGCCATTTCAGATTTTGTTCATAGTCAAATAATTTCTAGGAAATGGTTCTAAGGAATTTAATTTGTACTGAATACTATAAATATATTACAACACATCCTTTGATTGGATCTGAGTACAAAATCACGTCGTCTTAATACCATGCATGGTGAATGATAAATGTCCTCCACAAATCATAAGACGTAAATGGAGAATCGTTGACAAAATGCTGTATTTTTTGCGTCTCACAATCAGTAGTCCTATAAATATAAATACTAATCCATTTTGCTGCACACATATTTATCAACGGCACCATTAACCAATTTATTCGGTGCGTTCATCTCATTTGTACAGTGAATCACCTGTTCCTTCCGGTAATTATGTTCACTCCTCGACGACGTTTCAAAATAAAGTCACATTCATTGCTTATAATGAGATTCTTCACTTCATTTTGCAAGCATGCTGTGCTCGGATAGCAAAAGCGTATTTGTCCTCAAGTATAAATGCATAATAGACGATGGATGGAGTTATGGTTGTGGATTTTTCCGTGGCATTTCAAAACCGATAAACTAATGTAGCTGCAAATTTGGAAATTGTCCATCGTGTAATACATAAAAAAGGACTGCTGCATTTCAATTCTTTCAACGTGATAGTCGGAATCCCATTTAGTAGTTCACGAAATGCAAACATCATATTTTGACAAGAATATGAACAAAATCGCCTATACATCAAGTTGATCTTCAACTGGTTCAGGGTGCTTAGGTACCTGAGAAGTGTATTGTTATCTCTGTCCAAGTGACAAGTAGTTAAAAGACCATAATTTGTTTGGTTTGAGTTAGAGCCGGAATATTAAATGATACGCAAATGTATTTTGAAAGTAGGTTAATAGAGAGTGTCGGCATTACTTTGATCAATTCAATTAACATAATTTTGATGGCAGTCTATAAAAGTCGAGGTCAAAGGTCAACAACTTGCATAGGTTTACTTTCGTGCTCAAAATTATAAATTGAAAAGGAATCACTCCACTCTCCAATCTACCCGTAAATGCTTGAAATGTATGATACTTGGGGTGAAAGGTCAAGTTTCAAAATTTAGTACAAATAGAGAATGTGATTACATTACTGTACCACGATAAAGAAATACAGTTTAAAACTACATGTTAATGTTAAATTATGGCCTTGACCTATTGCTGCATATGAACAAAACCACTACACTAACTGTTGATTTCATTCAAACTGTAATAAGAAAACGCTGAAGTGTCTGCTAAGGACCTATTGAAATGTTTTCCACTTCAAATATTGAACTAATCTATATTGTTACTGTATGTGTGTATACATGTTTGTATTATTGAGTCTCAGCGTCCTTATTAAGGACAGGTTTTGTAGTTACTAATTTATTGTTTAATTACACATAAACTTCAAATTTCTTTCTGAATTTTTTTTTAATGTGTAGGCGATACGTCAAATGTGGAAACTGTTCCCTAATGAAAGTTAATGTTTGAAGCAGATAACATATAGAGTAAGTATAACCAGCCGTACAACAGCCCGAACCCGACATGCTTCGATTTCAGTTATTTTTATATTTCTAGATAGAACACCTAGAGAGTGCCCAATGTGCCAAATATTAGGCTTCGGGATCGACCCTGGTACCATGGGATGCCGGATGAAGGTGGTGGGGACCAATTGGGCTTTTTATTACGATGTCGACGCATGTACTGCCCGATAACAAAGAATGTGCGGCATGAGTAATGATATACCATATGCTAAATTTGACGCCCTATTCAGCGCAGCAAACCGCATGCTGATCCATTGTTGCATTCCAGAGTTATGGCCAAAACGTATTCCAGGGCCCGTTAATATTTGGAGTTTTTAATATTTATGTACTAACAACTACGGTATCTGTGTCATATTTGGAAAGCCAATAGGTGCGAATGAATGCCCAACGATGGCTTAATACTTGACAAAAATTTCATTCCGATTCAGGTATGTATCGGGGTGTGGTGCTGTATTTACTTCGGCTAGTCAAAACCGTCCAAATCCGCCCATGAAAGTTCAAAGCGTTAGTACTTTGTCTAAAACGCACATATTGAAAATCCGAAAAAGTACATTTTGCACTGATTTGTTAGCTTTCATTTGACACCTCAACCATGAAATTTGGTAATGGCATCTCGGAGCTGTTGCTCGCCAAATGTAGCAATCTCGTAATGCACATATCTTCAAACCGTTCATTGTACGGTCAATTCAGTACCATTGCACACGGATCCATGGACAAAAAAAGTTTATAACTAGTCTCTTATACTAACGGAAACCTTGGAAATATTTTGAATATTTCATATTTCATCACGTACGGAACTAGTTATGAAAGGTTTCATTCATTTTTTTGTTTTCAGATTTGAAGTTTTATTAAATGTTTTAGGAACAAAGTTGAAAAGTTTTAATTTGGTGCATATATTTATTTAAGTAGATAATTTTATCCAAATAAAGTAAACCAAACAAATTGATGCCATCAGTTTAAAGAAATGCTTTCAGCTTGTCCATTTCTAAATATGCAATGGTAAACACTTGTCCAGATCGTGATTTTGGTGAAGGCTCTGAATTGAGCATTACGAGATTGCTACATTTGGCGAGCAACAGCTCCGAGATGCCATTACCAAATTTCATGGTTGAGGTGTCAAATGAAAGCTAACAAATCAGTGCAAAATGTACTTTTTCGGATTTTCAATATGTGCGTTTTAGACAAAGTACTAACGCTTTGAACTTTCATGGGCGGATTTGGACGGTTTTGACTAGCCGAAGTAAATACAGCACCACACCCCGATACATACCTGAATCGGAATGAAATTTTTGTCAAGTATTAAGCCATCGTTGGGCATTCATTCGCACCTATTGGCTTTCCAAATATGACACAGATACCGTAGTTGTTAGTACATAAATATTAAAAACTCCAAATATTAACGGGCCCTGGAATACGTTTTGGCCATAACTCTGGAATGCAACAATGGATCAGCATGCGGTTTGCTGCGCTGAATAGGGCGTCAAATTTAGCATATGGTATATCATTACTCATGCCGCACATTCTTTGTTATCGGGCAGTACATGCGTCTACATCGTAATAAAAAGCCCAATTGGTCCCCACCACCTTCATCCGGCATCCCATGGTACCAGGGTCGATCCCGAAGCCTAATATTTGGCACATTGGGCACTCTCTAGGTGTTCTATCTAGAAATATAAAAATAACTGAAATCGAAGCATGTCGGGTTCGGGCTGTTGTACGGCTGGTTATACTTACTCATACCTCCCTATGACAGGGAGAGATTGAAGTTTAAGAAATTTAAGATGCGTTTTCACCGGTAAATTAGCATTTATTTTTCTAAAATCGTTTGTTTGCATATTCGTTTAAACCCGAGGCTTGTATTTCGTTGCTTAGAGCAGCTTCCAATTTATCAATACGACGTGTATTTTGCTGTCTGATTGACGACATAGTGTCATTACATGGGTATTACAAAAGTTCATTAATCCAGTCGGCCACACGTAGGCAATGTCTGTAAGCTTGGCATGAATGTTGGCGACATTGTGACACGTTCATAATGACAATATTTGCAATTTTCTGTAATGACTACTGACTTTGGCAAAATAGGGAAATAGTAGTCTTCGTCAGAAACACGTAGTGCTGCTTGTAATGACAAATACATTTAGACGAGTACAATGCTCATCGTGAGGGGTCATTATTAATTTAAGGATAATATAAAGTTTACCGTGATCGCGCCGTTATTTTTTGGAAACACGCAAATCGCTTCAGAATCGAGAATAATGTCAACAAATTGCGTGTGGCATTTAACCAAAACTATATCTACCGATCTGAAGACATTGTTTATTGATTGATGTGCATTTCATAACTTTCAGCGACATAGCCCATATCCCATTAGCTGGTTGCACAGTCATTTGTGTAAAAAATAAATATTTATTTATTGTTTAATTAAACTACAAACTTTTTTCAGAAAATTTGATGTGTAGGAAATACGCCAAATTTGCAAAATGCTCACTAATGAAAGTTAATGTTAATATTAGATAGTAAAAATTCGGTTGTGGTATTAGGCAGATTGAGAAGTTGAGGATCTAAAAATATGTGAAGTGTTTGTTGATGCTCAATTGCTTTTTTAAATTACGCTACACTATTTTATGTTCACCTGTTTCAGAGTGAGATTTCACTTGGCTAGAATTTCATTTTGATGATTTATCGCGTGGATCGTGTCTTTTGTTTATGTCGATATAATGATGGATCCGGCGTTAAGGTACACAAATGCTTGATGTCACAAACAAATCATACGTTTATCGGATTCAAAGGGTCTTTGGCTGTACTTCTGTGCGTCCTGACGATCAAGTGAGAAAAGTACAAAGTTACCTATCAGTTATATGATGCAATCATCAAGTTTGAGTCAAGGATATTTATGAATGACAAACAAAAGTCATTCTTTATTTTTCCATAGCTGGTGGCATGGTTATATTTAATTGTTTATTGCACGATTTACTTATTCACAAAAATGTTGTAAACAGCAACAACAATGACCAATTGTTAATAAATTATTAGTTAGTTAGTTCGATCACAGACAGCACCCCATCCTGGGTTCTTACGCTGACTAGGTTATTGTGCACTCAATCGCATCACATACACATTATATAAATTCTTCGTGTGTTTTACTCAATGAAACAATTTGGGTGCGCAACACGTCGAGTACGTCAAACTCGAACCAACCTGCGATTAGTAATAATTGAGATATAATATACATATCGTAGTGTGCAGTTGAAGAGTTGATATAAGTAATGTTAATCAAATAGCATATATCACTTTTTCAACAGCACACGACGATATGGTTTCTGGGAATGATTATAGCATTTCTAGGTTGCAACTAGAAGTAGATTAGTGTTAATCGTTTATCAGCTACCTCTGAATCACACAATCATTTTTCTGTTTCTAGTTTGATCGCTCTCCTTCAATAATATTGACATGGAACTGTGTGTTGAGTCAAACAATTGTCCAACAAGAACGATTTTAACCGAATTATGAAATTTTCATCCCAGGATTTCCGGGACGCAATCTGAAATCCGGGACAAAATCGGGACGCTGTGAAAGGGGTCTGAAAATCCGGACAGTTCCGGAAAAATCGGGACGGATGGTCACTTTGAATTTAGTGCGTCTTACTAGTCACGGTCGCAATTTGCATTCAAAACTAAAGGATAGTAGTGTGAAATCTAATGTAAGTACTTAACATATAGTCGTACAAGCATTAATTGGCCAACTGGCGGGGAAACTTCACAAATTTTTGTTTTTCAAACCATGCCATTTGCAATAAAAAATTGCCAAAAGAAGCATTACCAGCATTGTACTACAGCCCTTGCCACACCAATTGCTTCGATGGAATCGAACACCTGCAGCCTAATATATAATTCCAGTCCAATACGAGTTTCTCTTTTGTTTCAAGACTCATCAAAACTGGACAAACAAAACATCAAAAGTTAAGAAAGGAATAAAGGACAAGCTATGTGAGACGGCAGTTCTCATCCTAATTTGAAGAATGACGCCCAGAAAACCTTTTCAAATACTACTGTGCCCGAACTAATCTCAATTGTATAAGTGACGGTAGACACAAGCGATGTCTTGAGCAATGTAAAAAAGGGCACAAACAGGTAAACGAAAATGGGACAAAGAGAGATGGACACGCGTAAGACCAATCGAAATATGTGACTAAAACGTCATATCTCGTAAATGTAGGATAACAAATATTTCCGTTTGCTGAAGATCGGCTTCTTGCGCTGGTGATATATGAAAAGAAAACAGGTGGCAATATAATTGAGTAGACCAAAGTTGCAGTTGTGTCCATTCTTGGGAATGGTTTATTTTGCATTTTCATCTCTGAGTTCTTCTGTACTACTAAGAACTGGCGAAAACGTTGATTTTTTAAGAAATGTTTTCACCTTCATTCGGGCATATATGCATCAGTAACTCCATGCAATATTTGTAAAGCACAGAACCAAATGTTTCAAAGCTAGAAAAATGTAATATTTCCTGAATCTCCATCAAAAACTGAGTAAATTAAACTAAAGAACCCGGTGTTTCAAATTTGGTATAACGGGGTAAAATGAATGAAGGTATATGTTGATAGCAGTCATAGGGAACCACTTTATTTCCACATAAATCAACGGATTTCGCTGAAATTTGGCATGCATATTCCTTGAGTCAGTCGTCAAGAGGTTCAGTCGAGAAAACAATAATTTTCTAAACGGGGTCATAGGGAGCCGAGGTCAAATAGAACTTGTTTTGAGAATCGTGTTTCTCTGTGATGCGCGCTATGTAATTTGTTGGGATTGCATTTTTAATGCCTATATCTTGTTGCTGAAGTTTAACAGTTATGAATTACGAGCAACGGGTTTATGATAACCAAATTTGTCACACGGATTTCTAGTTAATACACGTCAGCAGCGCAATCTAATTGTGTTCAAAATTCTGTTTTCATCTGGGCTTCATGGCACTCTATGATGCTTGTAACTTCAAGCGCGACCCTTTAAATGTGCCGATAAACGTTTGCAGCAAGATACAGGCATTAAGCATGTTACACCGAGAGGTTACATAGCACGCATCACAGAAAAACACGATTCTGAAAACAAGTTCTATTTGACCTCGGCTCTCTATGACCCAGTTTAGAAAATTATTGTTTTCTCGACTGAACCTCTTGACGACTGACTCAAGGAACATACATGCCAAATTTAGGCAAAATCCGTTGATTTATGTAGAAATAAAATGGTTCCCTAGGATTGCTATCAAAATACCATTATCTCATTTTATCCCATTATACCAAATTTGAAACACTTAGATTCTTAGATTTGTTTACTCAGTTTTTGATGGAGATTCAGGAAATAGTACATTTTTCTCGCTTTGAAACATTTGGTTCGGTGCTTTTCAAAGCAAAATGGTTTTTCAAGTTCCCTACAAATATGCCCAACAAACCACGCTATCGTTAGAATCGTCAACATTATAAGATTTGTAGATAGTCAATCTTGCAAAAACAAATTAGAGTTATACGCATATAAATCAAAGAGCGATGTGTCATAATCGGTGAATGATTGAATGTTTTTGTGTATGAAACAGTGAGTATTTTTCCCATATTTAAGCCAAAGACTTTGCTATATCTAATTAGCTAAATGAACAAACAAATTTACATTCCAAATATTCCTATATTCATGTTTATGCATTAGTTCAATTTTATTTGCTCGGAAAGGTTTTTAATTTTATCAACGGTAACATGTTGCTTTCACAAATTATATTTTGTAAAAGTTATGAGATTTATCATGTTACAAAAACTTAATGATATGACTTTATTTCCCCAGGACAGTTAGGAATACGTGTACCGCCGCTTGGTTTCATACTGTGACAAAAATAAATATTTTTGGTAAATCAGGTTAATGCTGTCTCAGCTTTCAAATTCCTAGATATAAACGAGAGAAACCTTATGAATGGAAAATGCTGCAATACGAAGATATCAGTGAAAGCAGACAGTAAAAGTTGTTGAATCTAATTAATAAATATGTATTAATAGTGCATTGAGTCGGAATTGAAAAAATGTATTCACAATTGGCACGATTGCGACAACTATCACTTAAATACACAACGCTCTGTCTCTGCAGAAAGTATTCTTTTCGAAAGGAAATCTGCGAAATATCAATTTATGCTTTGTTAGTAGAGAACGTTCGGCATTCCTGAGATGTTCGGATCAGGAACGCTAATGCTTTTGACCGTATTCGTCCACTACAAGGTTATATATAGTGGAAAAAAAGATGCTGAGTTTCTTTTTGTTGTTGTTTTTTGTTGATGTAGAACCGGCAAGGAGGCGTTTCAGGTGAAATTCTCTTTTGGTCCACACAACAATTATTCAAATACCCTCGATTCCAAATAATTATATATAACGTTTCTTACGGCATATATATGCGTGCAGACTTTATTTCCGTTCGATCTGTACCGATCAATATGACTTATCTTTCAACCAGTAACCTCAGACGCCGTCTCACGTATTATCGTCAAAACAAATATATACCCAAGAAAGCAATTCACATGTCCGTATTTACGTGTGAAATATGTGTAGCGACAACTTAAACATTACACGTATCCAAATACAAACAAAAATGTAACGATTCAGAGTGGTTAATATGATTGTAGTGTTTATAACGAGTGATTACAACTTCAACTATGTCCAAAACTTCATTCGTGCATTCCATACTATAACTGTTAACTACACAGACGCCGAGATGCAATCAACCTTCATTCAGTGGAAATATTTGTCAAGCCGTATAAATCCAAATGGTCTTCAATCATAAGCAAATTAATTTTATCCTAAATTTGACATTACTTTATTTTTAATATGGTCGCTTCAGAAATATATATGCGGTATTATTTTCTGCTATGTGCATATATATACCCAACAGAGTGCACTTAGATTTTAAACGTTCTCCAGTCGGATTCGTACGACTTTTCAAATGTAAATCTCCGGTTTGAATTTTTACACGATTTCCTTTACAATTACTTGTGCTGATTATTTCCTCGTCATAATAAATTGCATGATTTTTTTATTTCTTGCGAAAGAGTCACCTGTCTAATTCAAAACGTCTTGTGTAGTTGAAACGTCAGCAAGTAAACGTGCCTTCAATATGCCACATTTCTTGGGGGCAAAGGTTAGAGTAGCAAAATGAACGAGCTTATTGTCTAGCTCATAACCGAGGTTTTTGCAGCTAAAGATATCCACTGAGATTTTTTAACTGTGTGATTCCTTTCCGATTCAAACGCCACAATGTTCCACATTCCTATCATCAGTCTGCACAACGTGGAGAAATCGAATGCCAAATATTTACTGTTTATGAATTTCCATAAAAGACAAGCTTTCCGTGACATAATCTACAGGTCGTAGTTATCTATTTAGTATCGTCAAACAATTGATGCCATATATATGGCGAAAGCCATGCATGTTATGGCATGACATATCATTGAAAAGTTGAAAGTCTGATATGTTCCAATAAATAAAAACGTTAAGCCAAACATTAAGATTCTTTTCGCAGAATTATTAACCACCCGGAAAATTTGATGCACGACATTTTAATACCAAGACATGACACCATGTGAAATAAACCCACAATGATGGTAGAAGAGAGAGAATTGTTGGCCTCGTTAATAACTATTCCAATTTTCACAATCAACAGAACTGTTATCGCAATTATGATATAGTTTAAGCGTCACTTTACTGATGGTTTCCATCTGTTGAATAATTGTGCAAACTCAGTTACCGTACATAAATTAAATTATATGCTTTAAATGCTTTAACTAATATGTCAATCGGGCATTCATTCAATTCTATCATTTGCATATGTTTGTTTGTTTTCGGTCGCCCTTTCTGCAGACAAATTAATCGTGGTTGCTACTTTCATTGGTATAGTTTTTTATGAAACTGCGGAGTTTAAACATTTTAAAGAAGACTCGAGTTTCAGTTTGCAGAGACACGAATGCACTGAAGACATTATTTCTCACGTTGTCAAAATATCAATCAATGTAAATTTGCATAACCATAGCGTGGCTTTATTTTTTTTACACCGTCGAATCAACCTTTATGCCGATACTCTTTCATCTTCTTAAAGAAACATTTGGAACCTCCCTGCAAGTAGTACGCTTGCCAAGTCGTATAAATCCATAAGGTCGTCAATCATAGGCAGGCACAATAATATTTAATAAAGAAATGAGCATTAACTTTCCGTAAATTTTGCATATACATACTTACAATGTGATATTTAATAATGTGTATCTATGTTTATTACAATAACAAGTATTTCTAACTCAAGTACTCTTCCACACATATTCCACCTCACTCTGTACTCAACACAAAAGAGAACCACCAAACAACATACATACATACATTAAATATACTCCGGAGACCAATATGTAAATAAAATATGTTGGCAAACTGTGCAAGTTTCAGGTTATGGAAAGCCATACAATTTGTCATTTTGTTAGTTACAAAATGTTATGTGCTTTTTTAATGTATTGGTAAATAGTAGATAAAGTGTACATCTACGTTTGAGGAAATTTTTCAATAATATCCAACATTCCTCAGTTTTCCAAAGTGCCCATCTGTAATTTTCAGATAAACCTTATCTCAATGTTCAGGTTTCATGAAGTAGTGATATTTTCCAAATTGACAATCTATTTGATGAAATATATTTATCTTATTGAACGGTTTGTACAAACCTCATGATTGAATTTACCTTCTGAAAGCTGTTACTATAATCTCAGCTATGTCTACGTTCTCACAACTGTAGAAAGTTGGACCGACAAAGCATCGAGCATATTTACTATGATCATATTATTGTCATATCCGCAAGTTTCACCCGTCTCCTAATAGCATCCATTAAAATCAGTAATGAACGTTTTCACATAATACTCAATTGGCAGGAACAAACATTCACGTCTTCCATAAATTTAGGAATCCAAATAATGTTCATCGCTTTTATCTACAATTTTGAGAGGCCACTCTACTTAAGCGAAGGAGAAAATAATGCGAATTACCTTGTCACATGGTCACAGGATTTGTTTATTATATTTGCATTTTAGACAAAGCTCAAATTGTACAAGTGGGTGGGAACGCGTTCACATTATTATAAGGTAAATCATTAAAGGTGCATTTAATCGAAATCCTAACAGAAAATTGTAAAAAAGCATTTCGCAAGTGGGACATGGCAAGCTATGGCAATACCGACGTTAAATACAGCATATGTTGCTTCTACAATTGTAGTTTCGTTAATTGAGTAACGGTGATAAAATGCAATAAACAAATCAAACTAAGAATTGTACATGTAACACGCTAATTGATGTAAATCTGCCCAAATGGGATATTCACTAAAACAAAGGTGTGCAAAATTCATGGTGGGCTATTGAGTTTCAATTGAGAAATATGATGCTAAGAAGATATATGTATAGTTGGCCAGTTAAAAAACGTGAGTGTGTAATCTCCTGGATTCCTATGCGCTTTCAAATAGTAAACTTTGATAGCCTTTCGTAGCATTCGATTTCGTGAAGTAACTTTTACCAGATGAATCCTCCTCGAGCTAGTTCCTTCAAAATTGGAAATTGGATAAAATATTCATTGATCCATCCCATCTTAATGTATTCTGGCTAGTCACGCTTCATAGTAGTCATAACCAACTCCCAAACATTGGCATTCAATACACCAGTGGGAAGATGTCTAGTTTCCAGTAAATCTTCACAAACGATGTTTACTTTTATCAATGTAGGCCCCGTTCGAAGATATGGATCCCAATTTTTATTAGCTCCAGAGAAAGAATAATTTAAAATATAAATATATTTGACCTCTTTTCGATGTCTATACACTGGACCCTTAATATCATCGTTTTTACGAGAATCAAATTCCTCATCTGAGCCGTAAGTTCAACATAGCAGCTGCATGTAGATATCTCACACTATCTCCTTGAAAATTGCCATGAATACTGGCAGAGTCGCCATTTATAGCGTCGCAAGTTGTCTTCTTACCAACTCGGATATAAACCTGAGTAATAAACTTTGTCAGAAACAAAACACTCTTCCGTCCCGAATTTATGCCAATTAGTATAAATTTAAGCTTTAGTACGCTTTCTCTAAAACTATTCTGAGACAGCTCTGTTGAATTATTCGTAATTGTATATTGAGATACAACAATAATAATCAGTATTTTCTCATCCGTAGTAAACCCATGCATCCTCCGATTCCATTAAAATTCTGCCATTGATGTTCATGTATAGCTTAAAGATTGCATATTGTATGAAGAGCCTCCATCGGTATAAGTGATGTTGAAGTCAAGAGAATTGTTAAGTATTTAAAACTAGGTTATGGCAGGTTAGTTAAAATGGAATTATTCGAATTTAGTCATGTGAAGTAGTACGCCGTTTGCTTTGATGTGCGTAGTTTGTGATATAGTTTCATTGCAGGTCAGTTTCTCGTATGATGCGTAGCTGTGTAAATAGTAACTAGAGAAAGTTTTGCAGTTAATTCCTATTACTAATTATTTATGTAGCTACTTCTCCATCCTCATTTGTGCTTCTAACTGCTAAAATGTGTCAATAACACACTTTCCCATTTATAATGGCTTGACGTTTCCTTTGCCAGACTTGACACAAATGCAAATTCTACAAGTCCCAAATTTGTGCAAAACGGTTGCTTCAGTCGCGAATATGAGAACGATTGCATAAATAATACATCAGATAACATTGAGCTCTGCTGGAGTCATTTTAAAATGTTGTTAGAATCGGTACTACTAAACGAATTTTTCCGGTTGGTCTGTCCATTGCACCTCACGAAACAAATTGCCATTTTTCAGCACGTACGCATCTACTCATTTGACACATTCAAATTATTGAATGGACGAATGTAGATGTTACTCATTCCGACTCACACACAAAAATAATTTTGCACATACTTTTCCAAAATGGATGAATACTTTCAAAAATCAAATAAGCTTCAATGAAAAAGCTTAGTCTAAATTATAAGATTATTGATTTGTTACGGTTACGAGTGTCATGTGTGCCATGCATTTGCTGACTCAATATGCTAATAAAATGGCAAAACTATGGGCGTAGCTATTGCATAATGATCAAACAATTCTCACTTTCAGCTGCTTTTAATTTATCCCGGTTTGAAAAACTTTCAGCATCCAGTTCTCAAATCTTTTATGCTATTAAATTTACAAAACGCTCCACGATCATTATCATGATTGTTAAATTTTATCATCTTGTAGATAAGCCAAACAACAGTCGTATTATTGTTCTAATTTAATGGATTTTTCACACTGCACTTTTGTGAATCAGGTTCATTCTGAACAGCTTTGATACTATAAGGATTGAATTGATGATATATTAATATAAAACAACAGACGGTGATTGAGGTTTCACTTTTCGTAAGAACGGCTATTAGAATTTGCAAGGAAAATTGAGTGGCACATGTAACAACAAGACGTCAAATTGGTAAATATTCTCTCAAGGAATGATTGCATTTTCTTTAGGTTACTTAGTTACTTTGGAGCGGTTGCAGAAATTAGTATGGGAATTGGACGAGCTTTAAAAATAAAGATAGGTTACGTTGGATTTTTTTAAATTACTGGTTCTGAAGCTTTTTAAAATTATACTCTTATACATATTTCATTTCAATTTTGGCCATCTTATTACTGGCAGACATTAAAATATTTGTATGCCGCAATCACGATATTGATAGGTAGAGTAGAAAACACCAATCCGCCAAGATACTATATGATAGCCCCGCACAGGCCTGGAAGCAATCATCTGTAGTTGTATTTAAAGTATAAAGAATCAGTGGTCGTTCATTCCGTCCTATAAATTAAGCGCCTTCTGCTTGTCGTCCGGGAGAGATATTTAAGTACATTCTGTATTCAATTTACACGTGGATGGATATATTTATTTTCACAAAATTCGTATTTGTATATTCAATGCAAAAAGCTTACCGTCTTATTGCTCATGAATTGCATACTTATTTTATAACAATTCTGATGTAACAACTTTATTCATTCATGGGACTCTAAAGCCGATACTTCGTTTATTACCGTACCGATTTGATCACGATATCTAAAGATCCACTGGCTGTGAAGTCACAGATATTGTTAGAAGTAAAACAATTCAATGAGCAAACTGTTCTTAAAGTAATTGTTAACCTCGCAAATAAATATAAAGGTGGGTTATGCGTGTTAGTATTCGATGTTTGAATTGCTTCAGATAACACACATGTAACGTCTTGTCAGTAAGTACAATATAATTTTTTTACGGTATTAGAGACCAGAATACATTGAAACATAACCAAAGAAGATGCGCAAGCAACACGTCAAATGTGGAAAATACCCGCGAGTGAAAATTGATAACAACATCAGATAGAGCGTGACTGTAAGGGGTTATAATAATTAATACTGGGTTCACGTAGGAGAAAAGCGGATTTCAATGTCAGTATAGTTGCTCATAATTAAATATGAGAAGTTGTATTTTGCACCGGCACCTTGAATATGTTTATTCAGTGGAAGGTTGTGCAAGCAGTGTTCCAATAAATAATCAAATAAATTGAAGCATCTTTTTATCGGTATTCAGGTACGAATGCATGTGCTTATGTGCCACATTTGATATGAATTATTGCGTTGGTCAAAGTTCGTCATTGCGACTAACATTATCAAAATTTGAAATATTTTTTCCAATGCGCAGAATGTTGTCAGAAACCCATTCTATACATTCCTTGTCAGAAATCGAAATTCTAAGACTGTAGCTTTGTTGCGACTGTGAGTACCAAGGGTGCAGTGGATTCGTTGATTATCCTAATAAAATTAAAAAACTAAGGACGTAGCAGTTGGATATTGTTGAAATCATAGTTGATGTTGAAGAGTTCAAAAAGGCAAAATTTTCAAATTTAATAAAAATGCAGTTTCGGTATTATTTCATGGAAATAAATGTTACGCGCAGTTCTTTACTTCAATTTACGTTAAAGCAAATCGTAAAATGCAGTTCTATAAAATTTGGAAATGTTCTCTTTTTGGCCTCTCCAACACCAACTATGTTTGAAAAATCTCCAGTTTCATTTCTGAACGTCTTGACGAATTTTATGAGCAATATCCTTGCCAAGTTTCAGCTCATTCTGATGAAAATTTTATAAGAAAAACTGTGCCCATTGAAAAAACTAGTTTTCTCAATGTACCCCTTGCAATTAGATTTTCGAAAATAAATCACCTGAGCAAACCAGACATTATTTTACTCAAGGAATATTACTATAGCATTAGCATTAATTTGTGATTTTCAAACACTCGTTACATTTCAATGTATGCTCGCTTATGAAGTTAACAGTTCTGTTAAATATTACAATCGCTTGAAGTAGCGAAACAACAGAATGGTATTGTACTTGCTGAAAGGGATTTTGAGTAAGATAATTGGCAAAACAGCTTAATACGAAGCAACTTTTCTGTTTAAGGACTGAATAGATGATATAGTAACATTAACCAATACAAACATATATTATGCTTTCATTTTTCGTAAGAACAATTCATTGCTCAAATAGAATTTGACATGAAAATTGAGTTACAATTGTAACAACTCGACATCTAATAAGCAAATTCTCTCACCGTGAATTGTATTTTGTTAAGGTAACGTACCCAGAAGTTGCAGGATGGATTTCTGGAACGAACTTCAATTTACAGAGATACACATTTGCATTTGAGGTACTATTTGCCAACTTGACATGCTTCGTCAAAATTTTCTGGAAATTGAACAATTTATGGATGAATATTTATAAAAAGTCACTTTAAATTGAGTACTAAGCCGTGTAGGACTGAAATTACAATCAAATCGGATTTTTGGCAAAATTTGTGTGAGAAACCTGCTTCAGCGTCTACGCTCTCCTGGGATAACTATTATAGATACGAACGTAATCTCTTCGGCATTAGAATCAGCATTAAATTATCTAGGTAGGTTTTTCTCACTTTTTCAAAATTCCTAACGGTATTTATAAAAATTCACCTTAAACTTTACCAAAAATTCACATACTGAATTTAATTTTCATCATAGAAAAATATATTTTTAAGGGCGATAATTTGAAATTTGGCGTTCACATACTCGAAATATGCAGGAAAATCGTATCTTCAGTTTCTGAGGCCTTACATTTTAATTTTTCAAAAAAATAATGAAGGTACAAAAGATATAATTTTCCTGCATATTTCGAGTATGTGAACGCCAAATTTCAAATTATCGCCCTTAAAAATATATTTTTCTGCGATGAAAATTAAATTCAGTATGAGAATTTTTGGTAAAGTTTAAGGTGAATTTTTATAAATACCGTTAGGAATTTTGAAAAAGTGAGAAAAACCTACCTAGATAATTTAATGCTGATTCTAATGCCGAAGAGATTACGTTCGTATCTATAATAGTTATCCCAGGAGAGCGTAGACGCTGAAGCAGGTTTCTCACACAAATTTTGCCAAAAATCCGATTTGATTGTAATTTCAGTCCTACACGGCTTAGTACTCAATTTAAAGTGACTTTTTATAAATATTCATCCATAAATTGTTCAATTTCCAGAAAATTTTGACGAAGCATGTCGAGTTGGCAAATAGTACCTCATTTATAACTTCAATTCTTTTTACGTTGTAACCTGTAGAAATCCCTTTTCTCTTAATCTCGATATCCAATAATATTCATCATTTATATGTGCATGGAATTTGATAAGTCACTTTACTGCAAACTTTATTTAACGTTTGACGCAAACACATAGCTATTCTGTTATTAACATCATCGTTATATTTGTTTTCAAGTAATTGCTGCGTAAACTGTACGAGTATCCCCGACTTTGGTTCAGCTCTGAAGGTACAAGCTTGAATGCAAAAAAATATTTACTCGCGTATGGTAAACCATGGAATAGAACAAATATTGATTCTCGATTAAATAATTACGACAATTGTACAAAAGTAATTTCCAATCGTATGCTGGCAGTTGAACCGAATAATATCTACTTATGCATTTGCAGTTTCGTTTTGTAATGAGACAAAAAACAATTGTAAATACGAGCTAATAATTGTACATCCAACATGTAATGTATTGAAATGTTGGTCAATCGAACATTAAAGTAACTGCAGATTGGATGATTAGCGCGTAGTGAAGGAGGACATTACAGTGTTTTTAGATGATGAGCATGATTGATGTTAGTGCGTACTCTCCATTGTTCCTATTTGCGTGAATATATGTAAATAATGTTAAAATATTTGTATTGATTGTTCCGTTTGAATTGACCCACAATTTTGGAACAACATGGTCGTTTTTGATAGCATCATCAATATTGGTGTACAATTTATTAGCAGGTAATAAGGTAACATTAGAATTTTCAGTAGAAATAACAAGAATATTTTTTGCAGAAATAGCTAGTACCTCTTTTATGGATGATCAGCGTACCATTTGTACCATTCACAAAAAGGTAGTATAAGAAGAAATCAATCCCAAGTCAACCAGAAAACATGAGGCAAATCTTGAAAGTAGATTAAGTTGTTGGTTCATGTTGTGCAACTGTGTATGTTTGAATTCCCTACGTAACTGTTCCGAATATTTACATACTCTTCTCATAATGGACCTACCATGTAACACAATTGCTCAAAATCTAAGTTCTATGATCAGTGTTTGCTCGTCGGTGGCAAAGTCACGTAATTTTTAAATGACATGATCTAATGTGGTTGAAATACGGACAACAGAAAACCATGCAAGAAGACTATGCTCAAAATTAGAGTACGATATAATAATTCTGAGTCTAACCTATGTATATTGATCATATCCACTTTTACCATCAACTGCCATTAATTTATAGCGCTTGGAAAAAAGTACACCCTCAATGTTTTTTTAAATCTGTTAACACGTTACACAGTGACAACAACTACAATCCATGAGTTGGCTCTGAAATATTACAATTGCTTATGCAAGTCAAACAACTTTTATGATTAAATTTTGTGAAACAGCTAAATTCTGAACAACTTTGCTGATTTAACGACATTGTTTATGACAGAAATGTTAATGCATCGTAAAACAGTGAGTGTGGTTTCATTATTATAAGTACACGACCAGGTTCTGGTCGCCCGAATCTGACATGCAAACCAATTCACAAATATGCAACAACAAGACGTCAATTTTGGCAAACGTTCTCGTAAGAATGTATATACATTATACAGGTTCAAGTTGACGGAGTTTCAAGCTGAAATTGGTATGGAAGTTCGGTTAATCAAAGCTGGCAATGCTCGCTTTTAACCAGTTATAAAATTACACAGATACTTATTGTATTATTTAGCTGTTCCATATCTTCGTTATGCTTTTACACCTTTTCTTTAATGAGGTAATCATGTTTACTTTGCAGGTTATTTCCCAGAAGAGCCGATAACTGAATTTAAGCCAAAAACATTTTGCTTAATTTCAGTTTGATGTCATTAAATTTGTTAAAAAACAAGTCGCTCAACCAATAAAGCTCTTAATCCTCTCAAATCCATTCTGTTTATCACCTTTGAAATTACAGGAGACACATTTGTTGTGTGACATGAGCTTACTACCAAATTGATTACTTGGTGAGAACTCGTAAACATGCTTTGAAACAAAAGTCCCGCAAGTACACTATTTCTCAGCTTTGAAGTTTATCCCCGGCATGAGAATGACTATTGGACAATTTTAGGCATCTTCAAAGAGGTTTAATTGGACACTTCCGCGGTGTGTGCGTACAGCAGTGACATCATTGGAATATTGGGTGTATGCCCAAGGCAGGGAAAGTTCGTCGTTGTAAATAATTTCACCAATATGTAGATTAAATCAGCTTATACACAGGTTTAAAATGAAGAAAGCTCTCTAACCGCATAATGTGAATTTGGTTTCATTGAACAAACCTTGGTTTCTGTATCCTCCTCCGTGACCACAGTTGAAAGAGGATATTCAGCATAAATAAATGTTGGTTAATATCTTTGAATAAAAAAACCACAACGTGTTTCCAATCCTGCTACTTATCAAGGACTGTGACTGAGTTTCCGTCAGTCAGAGATATCCATTTACTTTAAAATTGATTGAATCGAATCGTTTTGGTCATTATTCATAAGCTCTACCGGGCCATCGGTCAATCAATAAGACCGATCCGGCCATACTTACGCTTCTGCTATGGAACCCAATTCAACCCAACCGGTTACATTGAAGCTATTAATCTCCAACACTATATGGCTCTCACAAAAGTTTTAATGCAAATGGAAAGTTTCGCCAAGATTAATACTCCCACAACTCATAGATTCAATGAAAGAGATAACAACGAATAGGGCCGTCATTAAACGTCGAGCGTCCTGTTGATGGGGCTTCACGATGTTAGAAAATATTTCTTTACAACTGCTTAAAATGTATTTGTTCGATCGAATGAGTTATAAACTGATCAGACAGGACACTGAATTTTGTGCGAATCTATATTTAGCATTCCTTCGGCGCGTCCTAGCTATCAGAACCAGGTACCGAACCAGTGCGAGCGACAAGATTACATATTAAACATGAATTAAACATATAAAACATGCGTCCAACGGTGTTTCAGAGGTGAGTTCCTAACAGTCTTACGATCAACAAGATCTCAAGCTATGTGCACTTTTTTCTATGCAACAAATAACTCCTATCCTGATAAGACTCGATTTACTGATAAGATCACTGCTCCTTTATTACAATCACCAAAGAACAATTAACAATCAGTGGTTTTTAACAGTTTCTTGAATTCTTAATTACTTTCATTTGATTTACAGCGGATTAAACTTAACGCTAACAAATATCTAACAGAAAAAACTTATTGCTATTCTCTGGAGCTCTGAGTTGATTCATGCTCGGAAGAAAAACTCACACTGAACTATTTTTCTTTTTTCTTCTCCCTTTATACCATACAAAAGACTTACTTGCTAAACTTACAGCTAGGCAATACACACAAACAAGATAAAACTCGATCTCACGAAGTGAACGCCGAGCAGGCAAAAGATCGAACTTTTCAGTACGACGAGCAAAAACATACTCGATCTTTCTACATACAGTCTATACTCATACCACAAAACTGTGGTCGCCGACCACAATATTGTGGTAGGCTAGAGACCCCAAAATTGTGGTAGGGGGACCACAAAACTGTGGTCGCCGAACACAAAATTGTGGTCTGCGCAAAGATGCCACAAAATTGTGGTCCCCGGCTACTATTTTGTGATTTGTCTATGGATAAACGTGCGTAATGGAGTTGATACATGCAATGAGTTGTACATAATGTATTAATTCCTTCATAGTTACTAAAGTTGAATACCCTGAATATGCTTAGCTACTGAAGCACATAAACAAAAACTAGCGGTGTTAAACCACGATGGAAACTACATAGCTGAAAGAATTCTTCCTTTTGGCTTATTTAAAAAGCAGGTGAGCCCTTTTCTATCCCTACAGGTCAGGCTAACTCGATTTGATGCGTTGTGTCTCAAGGGAAAACGATCACCTTTTGATTCTCTACAAGAATCAACGATAAAGATTTCACAATTTAAAAAGCATGTGACCCCTTTTTTACCTCTGCGGGTCAAAATAACCCGATTTGACCTGTAGTAGCTTAAGAGAAAATGGCCACCTTTCGATTCTCTATTAAAATCAATCATAAAAAAATTTGACCTTTCCGTGACCCTCACCGGGCCCCCTGTGGACCGATTGACCTCAAAGTCAATACCGTTTTTGCCTCCCCTAAGGAACCTCTATACCAAGTTTCAAGAAAATCCGTCAAGGGTATCAAAGTTATATCCCGAACAGACAGACAGACAGACAAAATCATACACTAGATTTAGCCATTCTACCTTTCGATTTTTATAATCATTATTATATCAGAGACCATAAAATTGTGGTCGGAACCACAAAACTGTGGTCGCCGACCACAATTTTGGGGTAGGATTCGCACATTATTTTAAAAATTGCGATAAGTAGTAATTAAACCAACATACCTTTGTTTCCTATACTTAATAAAAAACTGCGTATTTTTTAGTTATTTTTAATGCTCACGATATATTTTTAAAGTGAATAGTATTCGGCATATTCAATTTTTAAAGTTGCCACACGTTAATTTAATTTTTGAGAAAAAGCCACGGTGAACTTTAAATTTGCCACGGTCAAAAATTTTTATTTATTTTTTACTTATTACTTCCGATTTTTAATTGCCGTTGCTCCTTCCAAGTTTTTGTCGCTTTAATTTTTTCGAAACTTTACAGCTTACTGACCACAATATTGTGGTCGGCGACCCCAAAAATGGGGTAGCTGAGCGAAGAAATAGGACAGGGACCACAAAATTGTGGTCGCCGACCACAGTTTTAGGGTCTCAAGCCTACCACAATATTGTGGTCGGCGACCACAGTTTTGTGGTATGAGTATAGACTGACATACATTCTTATATTAGGCCGACACGCAGTCGGCACAAAACGTAACCTAAACGAAATACAAAGACACTGAAAAGATGCATTAGTGCCAAGTCGAAAAGATGCATTAATGCCAAGTCGAAAAGAGGTAAAAATGCCAAGTCGAAAAGAGGTAAAAATGCCAAGTCGAAAAGAAGTAAAAATACCAAGTCGAAAAGAGGTAAAAATGCCATCTCAAAACAAGCAAAAAGACTGCGCTAAAACCACACTAAACTCCATCCTCCTCGACATAATACTTGATTTTAGCTCCTTTACAACTCCTCTTAACATCTTTATAACTCATCTAAACACATTTACAACTCATTCTAATACGTTTATAACTTATCTTAAGACCTTTATAACTCATCTTAACACCTTTGTAACTCATCTTAACACCTTTATAACTCATCTTAACATTTTTACAACTCATCTTAACATTTTTACAACTCATCTTAACATTTTTACAACTCATCTGAACACCTTAATAACTCATCTGAACACCTTAATAACTCATCTGGACACCTTAATAACTCATCTTAACACCTTTATAACTCACGTTAGCATCTATACAACTCATTTTAACACCTTTATAACTCATCATAACATTCTTACAACTCATTTTAGCACCTTTATAACTGATCTAAACACCTTTCTAACTCATCTTAACATTTTTACAACTCATTTTAGCACCTTTATCACTCCTCTTAACACCTTTATAACTCATCGTAACATCTTTACAACTCACTTTAACACCTTTATATCTCACAATAACACCTTTATAACTCACAATAACACCTTAATAACCCATCTTAACACTTTTATAAGTCATCTTAACACCTTAATAACTCAACTTAACACCTTAATAACTCATCTTAACACCTTAATAACTCATCTTAACACCTTAATAACTCATTTTAACACCTTAATAACTCATCTTAACACCTTAATAACTCATCTTAACACCTTAATAACTCGTCTTAACACCTTAATAACTCATCTTAACACCTTAATAACTCATCTTTACACCTTAATAACTCATCTTAACACCTTAATAACTCATCTTAACACCTTAATAACTCATCTTAACACCTTAATAACTCATCTTAACACCTTAATAACTCATCTTAACACCTTAATAACTCATCTTAACACCTTAATAACTCATCTTAACACCTTAATAACTCATCTTAACACCTTAATAACTCATCTTAACACCTTAATAACTCATCTTAACACCTTAATAACTCATCTTAACACCTTAATAACTCATCTTAAAACCTTAATAACTCATCTTAACACCTTAATAACTCATCTTAAAACCTTAATAACTCATCTTAACACCTTAATAACTCATCTTAACACCTTAATAACTCATCTTAACACCTTAATAACTCATCTTAACACCTTAATAACTCATCTTAACACCTTAATAACTCATCTTAACACCTTAATAACTCATCTTAACACCTTAATAACTCATCTTAACACCTTAATAACTCATCTTAACACCTTAATAACTCATCTTAAAACCTTAATAACTCATCTTAACACCTTAATAACTCATCTTAAAACCTTAATAACTCATCTTAACACCTTAATAACTCATCTTAACACCTTAATAACTCATCTTAACACCTTAATAACTCATCTTAACACCTTAATAACTCATCTTAACACCTTAATAACTCATCTTAACACCTTAATAACTCATCTTAACACCTTAATAACTCTTCTTAACACCTTTCCAACTCATATTAATTCATTTACAACTCACCTTAACACCTTTTAACTGATCTTAATACCTTTAGAATTCATTTTAGCATCTTTACAATTCATATTAACAGAGACGTTCCGCTCAAATTTTCGACCTGGAGAGTAAATATGGAAGATTGGGCTTTAAAAAAATAAATACCATTGCATAGATTCTTTTGCATTTTGTATTGTATTAAATATCAAACATTTAAAAAATGGAGCTTACCATTTCTTGGTAAAACATGAAGAATGATGTGCTTGAGCCATGCAACAAATATGTAACATCCCGTTTTTTGAAAACATGAAGAAGCTGTTCAATTGGTCTAATTCCGTTTAGATTGCACATATAAACATAATTTTGAGGAACTATTTCAAAACCACAATATATGGACACGATATTATCGATTCTCAATACAATTCGGTCCTAGGTTATACCAGTTACGTGAACACAGCAACATGTTTATCAACGACAAGCAAAATCCAAATGTAACTAGAACTGGGATGTCAAATGTCAAAATCCTAAGAATGGGTGTAAATACTCTCGACACGTTCAAGAAGCAAAGCTGCAAATCTATGGCGTGACCTTAATCAAATGAATTTTCAAAGGCCTAACCTTGTTCCGAAGAAACTTATTATTTCTGTATATGCCATATTATAACTTCTTGGCATCGACCACCCATATACACACACGAAACGTACGAAGGGAGACATTACGAATAGCCAATGAGTGACAAGGCGCAGGACCAGCTGAATCATTTTACACAAAGAACAGCTTGGTTTGTTTATCAGCTCCTTGTTCCTAATTGGCTGCTGTCCTCAGTTCCTGGCCCCGTGTTGGCTGCTGCCCCTAACTCGAGCTGTTTGCCACCATCATCTGTCTCGTATCTTCCTGTGTACATTTCCCTACTTGTATATGTTTAACTTTGATCGATGACTTCCTGGTAAGTATAATTACTACATTCTTCATGTACTTCATGAAAAAGTGGCCAAATTGGCACGAATATCTACTGACAATTGGCGAATGTATCAGCGTGCATTCGAGAATCATTGATAATGTTTTGAGTGAACACTTCATCATATCACATGAGTACAATCAGAACCTCTGTTAATTTTATGAGAGAAAAAGTGGTAATCTTTAGAAAGGACCAATGCTAATTTTATGAGAGAACCAGTGTTCATTTTTCGGGGAGAACCTGTGTTCATTTTTCGGGAAGAACCAGTGTTCATTTTTCGGGGAGAACCAGTGTTCATTTTGTGGAAGAACCAGTTTTAATTTTGTGGGAGAACCAGTTTTAATTTTGTGGGAGAACCAGTTTTAATTTTGTGTGAGAACCAGTTTTAATTTTGTGTGAGAACCAGTTTTAATTTTGTGTGAGAACCAGTTTTAATTTTGTGTGAGAACCAGTTTTAATTTTGTGTGAGAACCAGTTTTAATTTTGTGGGAGAACCAGTTTTAATTTTATGAGAGAACCAGGGTTATTTTTTGGGAGAACCAATAGTAATAGCGTATCATTTGGGAGAACCAACATGTTTGGCCGCCTCCGGCGACCAAACATGTTGGTTCTCCCAAATGATACCCTCTTTTTCAACTTGGTTCTCATACCTACGGTACCGTGGTACCACAACTTTTCGAGCCGTGATCTGGTGCAGAGTAATTTATGTCCAAACTTGAACACTATTATTTACTATAAAATAAGCAACTATGAAATTCCAGTATCCTTTCCATTTCTGCACACCGTGTCACACGAAATAATTGGACCAGAAACAATAAATAATTAATGAGCACAAACCAAAAGTAAAAAATAAAGGTTTCATAACATGTTGAATTTCTATTACAATTTTTGAGGCAGAGAAACTGGTATTAGGAAAGAAATGGATAAGTTATAAGTTGACAATGACACATAAATTACTAACGTGTTGACGATAAATCAACTTCAATATCATCAAAACTATGGAACACCTTGCATCCTGCCTGCCCGGCAGGCCCTGCCGTGTTGTTAGCAGATCAAATTGACGGGCTTATTTTCCCTGTAACTTATGAATTTTACTGATAAGCAAAAAATAAATTGTTCGATAAATGTGAAATAATATGAAAATATAGTGGCATAAGTACAATGCTTATCGTTAAGATCATTTTTAATTTAATGTCTTAATTATGGTTAATTTAATGTTTTTCTGTGATTGCGGAATTACTTGGCACACACTTGCGTATTTAGGAAGATTTTGGGTTCTTCTAATTTGTATAGTAATGACTAATGACAGATTATTGAACCCTTGATTATCAGCCAATGAACCAACTCTGAATCACTCCGTCATTCGGCTGCTACCACTTCTACTGCGATTTTGCTTCAAAGATCATTTAGACTTATTAATGCTTAGTGCATTCTATCCACAATTTTATCACCGAATGAACACGTTTTGGCACAGCTTCCAATAAATTACTGCTTGAATAAAACATTATTATTTCATTGATGACCCGAATTGATTATATCTGAAATATCTACGTTAATTCGATATACTGTGGATCAAACTTTCACCAACAAGCTAACTTTACATTCAACGAAACTACAGGCATTATGCATTTCAGGCAAATATATGCAATTTATTTTGGCTCTCTCTGTCCATGAGCCAAACTCTCACATTCAGTACAGTATGGCTTGACCTGTCACCGTCAGAATCCATTACAAAGATTTATTAGTCAATAACTAATCTAGAAAGTGATCAATGAGAATAGCATCAGGTAGATTACGTATAATATAAAGTTGGATTTTCCAGGTGGACATAAAGTCTCGTTAATTGTTTTGAGATGAAATGCTCAAGTCATATTAATCGTCATGGTTTGAGAATCGACAAGTCTTGTCAACAAAGTGAATGTGTCGGATCACGAAGACTTCATTTACCGACATGAGTACATTGATTTTTTTTCGTGTGCATTTAATAACTTTCCGCCACGTAAGGAGTTTGTGTAAGGTCATTTGTATTTTTACTGTATATAAAGTAATTGTCTAATTACACAAAAATTGCAAACTTGTTTTATAAAATTTGTTACATGTGTATGCAATACGACAAATGTGCAAAATATTCACTAATGAAAGTTAATGTTAATAATTAGGTCACATACATAAATTCGTGTCTCATGATGACGTATTGAAGCGTTGACGATATAGAATTTGTGCAGCATTAGTTACTGCGCATTAGCTTTGTTAATTACGCCGAGTGTCTTGCATATCCTGAAATGCAAAATATCCAACCGTTACGATGACTGGAACTTCCGACTCTCGGTTCAGGATGACATTATTAGTAGAACACATCAATTTCAACGTAAACATATCTTGAAATTGTTTCGATATTTTTGTTGTGGTTCGTGAAAGAAGAGAAAGCTAACACTAAATAAGCTAGTCGGAATCCCAGTTCGTAGTTCACGCAGTGATAATAAGTCAAGTGGATCTTCAGGTGGTCCTGAGTGCATTGTGTTGATTGTGCATACCTTCAACTTCCGAAAACTCGCATTTCTACAAAACGGTCACTACACAATCTCTGACTCATATTGATAACCTGATCAGCCCCTTTGCTACTTTCACTGTGGAAACTGAACATCTCAAAACAATACATTAATTAAATGCATTTAATTTTGTTTATGGCTTTCACCGATATTTAAATGAATAGTATTGGTATCACAAATGTGAAATCCACACGCCCATTTCTATAAATACACTCAAGGGAATAATTATAATTCCCTGAGGCGGTATGAAATCTAATTCCGGGAGTAAGAGAACTAAATATGTGAGTTACTGAAAATTCGAGTGGCGTCAAGTTATAGATAGATTTATTTTTCAATTTCAGCTAACCTCTAGTATATTAGTTACAACCAGGTTTCTTTAATATAAATTCCACTTCCAGATAAATACAGTGACAGTTTTACCGAAGCAGCTGGAGGTCGTCTCAAGGCTGCTCTCGCACGTTATTAGTTTTATACCAATAAGCTATAAATCATATTTAATAAGTAATATTTAAAATGATTTCGCGACTGTGCGGAAAATTGGCGAATATCTTTGCGCATAACATTCAGACTATTTTGTGCGTTTGGTAATCCAAGATTTGACATGCGCATTCCAAAATTAGAACAACGCTGCTGAAGTTGAGTGTATTAAAGTCAACACGACAGATGATTCACAAATTCAGCCGCACATTTACAGGCATCCTTTACAAATGTTAAAAGTTGGATTGACAAAGAGAGAAGTAATTAAAATCATACATGTTACATTGACTGATTTCACAAGAACCTTCCTCAATTAAAATACTTCGATTCTGTTCCTCGCATTGTCACTGTACCTGATCGGATGACGAATTAAGTCCAATTAACTTCTCACATGATGAACTTCTGCTTTGAAATATCATCGTTATATTTGATGCCAATGAATTGCAGCGTAACTCGGTTCGTAAATCAACGATTTTCATACATATCTGTAGCACAAAGCATGTATCTATGATATCTAAATATAATACCCGATCAAGCTGCAATTGTCGAAGTGGATGACATTGGTTACATACACGTGTAAGGTAAGCCATTAGACATACAATTGCATGGTTAGCAACATTACAGAAATTGTAAAAAAAGTAGTGGGAAGTGCTTCTTTGCCGAACATTAAACCAAATCCCAACAACATGGTACATGTCCATGGAATTGTAGTTTCTTGGAATATGTCTAAGACTGTCCAAATACCACGATAAAAGCAACCAACTAATTGTAAGCATAGATACGCTGATTTGGCCAATCATGAGGGCCGTTTTTGGAGTGTATCTCAGAGAAATAATATGTGAAAAAGATATTTTTAACCCGTTTAATATTTGTGTTTATACTTTTCTTGATTACTGTGTGACTTCATATGGCTAATCTGGTGAGATTCGTCGCAGATTTCTCTTTCGTGAATTAATTTTTAACAGGTGAATCGTCTTCGGACCCGTTCTTATGAAAGTGGCATTTACACTAAACAATTATTAATTTATCTGTATCGTGGAGAAGACGCTGATGGTGCTTCCATTATATTAACTGGTATGGCAAAGTTGTAAGTCATTGAAAAAGTTTTATTAACAAACCAGGCGCATATCCTTTCACTGTCAACACAAACACTTCAAAACTTGTACGAAAGTACTATCCAATTATGAAGTACTTCTATGACTGCAATTGAACCGAATACACTCAATAAAGTCTGTAATGTTTATGGAATTGTAATTTAAGTTTTGTAATAAGACCAAATATAATTGTTAGAACGAACTAACAATTGTGCATGCAACACGCTAATTGTTGCAATGTTGGTCAATGGAACATTAAATTAAGTTTAGATCCGATAATAATTAAGGTATAGCGAAGGAGCGTTTGTATGTGAGTGCTTCTGAGACGATGAACAAGATTTATATGTGAGTATGTAATTTCAATTATCAATAATTGATTCTAAATCTGTAAACACGTAATGTATATATTGTTTGTAATTTTCACTTTCATCAAGTCATTTCAAACAGGCGAATTCAGTTTGACCCAGTTCTACTCAACTGGAGTTTTAATAATATATTTATTGATTGCTCCGTTAGAGTTTAACAATATTTTGGAACCTCATAATCGTTTTTTCAAACTCAGCAGCAGCGAAATTGTTAATTGCCGGTCAATAAATATTCGCAAACACTGTTTATTTTAGTCAATAGAGGTCTTGCTTGACAATATCGAACACAGTCTTGAACGTGAGCATTTGAGAAAGCAACATCTCAGTAGATATGGTATTTTTATATGCTTTTTCTATTCAGCGCTTCATTGCTTTAACGACAAGACCAATGTCTTTTTCTAAAACATAACGTCAATATTATTTGGTGTCACTCAGGCAATCTCTTTGATTTTTGCCGTAAATGTTCGTAGAGTCATCACTTATGATATAGCAATGTATTTTCTTATGAAGTTGGAAAACAATGCGAGTAGGTTTAACGACAATCAAATCACTTGTTTGCCCCGAAATGAAGCGAAGCGATAGAAAGTTTTGCTTTTTTGAACGTTCACTAAAAGCACTACGAGGCAGCTTTGTTGAATTACTCTAAATTGTAATTTGAAAACATTAGCTAAAAACCTATTCATACACACAATCGCAAGAGACATTTAACCTAGTTTTCCTGAATTCCATTCATGCCCGACGGCATTCATTCATGGACGTCGAAGGCTGACATTGAATAATCCAAAACTAGATTACAGTGAGATAGATAACAATAGAATTTTCAAGAGAAATATCATCAAGGAAATATTGCAAAAGTAGCTTGTCCTATTATCGATGATCAAATTCCTTTCATTCGCAAGTCACAATAGGTACCATAACACGAAACCAATCCCAATGCAACCAGGAAACGTGAAGAAAGTCTTTAAATAGATTGTATTATTGATTCATGTTCTGCAAATGTGCTTGTGTCAATTCCCTGTGGGTAATTGTTCCGAATGTGTGCATTCGCACCTCTTCACCGAATGGATTCCCCATATAACAGAATTGCTCAGAATCTAACTACTTTGATCTGTGCTTCCTCATAATAAAGTTGCCGTCGATGCCATAGCGACATTATTTAAATAACATGATTTAATATGGTTGAAATACAGGCAGCAGGAAACCTATGTGCAAAATTATAGTATGGTATGGCAAATCTGGGCCTAACAGTTGTATATTGATCGAAACAACTTTCAATGTTAACCGTCATTAATTTATAACAACTTGAAACAATATAACGCAAGAATGTGTTTAATCTTTTAACACGCTACATGTGGGCCACATGCTATATCCCATCAATTGGCTCTGAAATATTACAATTTTTTAGATTAGTCAAATAACTTTAATAATAGTATTGTACTAGCTGGAAGGAACGTTTAGGACAAAAATCTTGTAAAACAGCTAAATGCTAAGCAACGTTATTGATTTAAGGACTTTATTTATGACAGTAACGTTAATCAATATAAACAGTGATTGCGATTTCATTTTAATTTAGGACTCAGACTCTTGTCACCAGAATTTGAAAGGCAAATCGATATATAGTATTGAAACAACAAGAAATCGATTTTGCTAAATGTTCTCGTGTAAATGTATGTTTCCCTTATGTTAGTAAGTAGGGGAAAATTGTAGCAGAAATTTGTGTGGAAATTCCCTTTATAAAATCGAGCATTACTCGTTTATAACCATCTAAAAATGTACAAGAATACATATTGTATTATTTTGTTGCTTCATATCTTCTTTAGACTTTTATGCCTTTGCTTTTATGAGGTACTCATGTTTACCTGGTTATTTTTCATAGAGGAACGGATACCTTAATTTAAACCGAAAAAATATTGTTTGATGTTGTGAGAACTTTGTTGTAAGACAAGTAATTTTGTTCTCGGCATTGATGACCTAACCAAATTCCTATAAACCCATTTCAAATTTCTAAAGACATACTTCTCTATTTGGATCATTATTCCACGTCTCTTTTCCTTGCCATCATGATCGCCGGTAGAGCAAAAGCAACCGGCAGCTGTTAAGAACAGCGTGAGTTGGAATCATGCGACACCAATTTCCACTAAACGTGATCAATAAATCGCGTTCAGTGGAGTTGCACGCTATCAATAGTATACTATCCTGTAGGAAATTATTATGGTCACATCATATTTAGACAATCTATTTATTTACATTGTAATTGAATTTTGCAACCCAATTTGTGACTACATAAAAATGATGCAGTCGACATATCTAAGTTTCAGTAATTCTGCGAGACCATGTATTTTTTTGGAACGTCGTCAAATATTTTCATGTGTATTACTTTGACACGATTGATTTAAGGGGGTATGCAATTTATTTTTGTTGGGTTCATTAGTTCATTCCCCTAACAATATGATATGTTTAGAAGGTCATGCTCGTTGCTGCATGCATTCTTGATATTCCTTGTAGGTATATATTTATTGTCGATCGAAGAATTATATATAACACTAATACGGTAAGTTCCTTTCAACCCATTGTATCCGTTTTTGTTTTTATTTTTGAATCCACCATTTGTGACTGTCAGCAATCATTGATCGATTGATTGCAAGTTTATTGGCCATTCATTAACATGTTAGACATATTGTATTCATGAAAGCCAACCATGAATTAAGTAGCATCAGATCCATTCAATCGGCCAAGTCAACTTGGTCACCTTCTGGATCTACGAATACAAGTATAATAAAAGTATGTAACCTAATTTCTCTGCTTACATGCCTTACAAATTTGGTTATGGCAGCGACCGGCACTCAAGATAACAAGTATTTAAACGTTGATGCATTGTTACCTTCATCCTTGCGGTAATGGCATATGGACATGAATATAGACGTTGGCGGAAACTCTCTCGCTCGCAGATCCACCATTCCACGAATTTGCGCATATGATGCAAATACTTTGCTGTGCTAGAAAACATTCTACCTTACAAACTACATAAAGTAAATAGAAAGGAAAAAGAAACTTCATATTGTTCCATTAGAGTAACTCCACGACATATCCACTAGTAAAAGAACCGACTTTTAATAATTCAAAAATCGATTTCATATTTGAATTCTGCAGAAAAAAGTAAGTACTGTAGACATAGAAAATCATATTAAATGGTCAAATTTTTCTACTATATTACTAGGAGCATCCATAAATTATAGCGTCAGTAATTCATAGATAGCTTAAGTTACCCACATTAGAAAAATATTCCTCTCACTTGATCGGAACTAAAAATTCCACCGGTTCCCAACGGAACCCCGAGAAGGGACCTTCGAAGAATGTCCCTGTAAGATTTCAGCGAAATCAGACAGGGTATGTCGAAATAAAGTGGTCCCGACCTAAAGGTCATATTTTCTCACCTTACCCCGTTGCATGAATTTTTATATGATTTCCTATGTCCACAGTACTTACTTTTTCCGGAGAATTCGAATATAGAATCGATTTTTCAATTATTAAAAGTCGGTTCTTTTACTAGTTGATATATCGTGGAGTGACCCATTATTAAATCCCGACAAAGCTACAAACAATGATGAAGGTACTCAGAGACACAAGATTGCGTCTGTTCAGCGTCAGATATATGAAGCATGGGGTTAATGTACACTTTGTGTTGTCCAGGTAAAATAAACAATATTACCGTGTAGGCTAATTGTCGTTTTCGTTAATCTGTTTAACTGGTGTGTTTATTTCTTTTGGCAACAGTTCTTTTTTACTATCGGTATGAACCATTATTTGTATGCATAATCTTATTCACCATTGCTAGAATGCTTAGGTTCTACTAGAAAATACTCACGAAATTGTAAAAATGAAAAATAGTATTTATTGTGTGCAATAAGTATTTTTATATAGTATAATAAGTACTTTGCATAAAATGTAAATATTTTTGAGAGCGGCAATTATTGTCGCAATATATGGAGATTTATTCATCCACTGTATGTCATCTCACTTTTCTTCAACCCCTCTGAGAGACACAATGACTCGGACACCGATTTTGAGCGACTGATTTCGATTGAGGTAGACTGCAGTGCAAGTTAGAGGATAGTAAAGTATAACTTTATTACCAATGGAAGAGTAGAGTAGAATGATTAGCTAGCCGATTATAGTCTAAAGGAGACGAGTTGAGAGACTAGCGTAGACGACTGAGCGTCTGTCTGAGACTGCTGCCGAGAGGAGCAGATTCAACTTTTCAACTTACCGCTATTATAGCTGCTAGAGCAGACAACTTATTAATATTACATAATGCTCCAGATGGGAGCATATCAACAACTTATGCATTGATCAATAATTTCAAAACTAACAATACGTATGGGCGCAGCAGTTGCATAATGATTAAAAAAATCAATTTCAACTGTACAGATGACCTACTATTCCTGGAAACGGAAGGCTTTGCAACTTTTTTTCCACATTTTGCGCATAATTGGTACATGGAAGCAGGTCACTAAATAGTACCCAAATAGCGAAAGAACAGTCCTTAAACATTGATAAATCAAAAAATAAGGGCATTTTTTCAGAAATCGTTTGTGTGCTCTGTAGCCTACAAAACTTGACCTAGAAATCCCAAATTTGGCACAGTGGTGTAAAACACAATTCCCCAGAATGCGATTTTTGAGTTTTTAAGAAAAGCTAAATAGACAAAAAGTTTTGGCGGGAAAAATATTTAATTCAAAAACGGTATATGATTTTGAATATCCGACAACGGGAGCATAATTAGTACCTAAAACTACGTTTTGTGCGTTATTTACAATAACACTAAACACAGTAATTTGCCTAGAATTTGAAATTAAATAAAAAAATTCGGTCACAGAACACAATGTTGACACCAAAGTCCTACAATATCTTAGAATCCACAGCAGTTATGTTATACTTTGGTGTCAAAATTGTGTTCTCTGACCTCAATTTTTTATTTAATTTCAAATTCTAGGCAAATTACTGTGTTTAGTATTATTGTAAATAACGCACAAAACGTAGTTTTAGGTACTAATTATGCTCCCGTTGTCGGATATTCAAAATCATATACCGTTTTTGAATTAAATATTTTTCCCGCCAAAACTTTTTACGTATTTACCTTTTCTGAAAAACTCAAAAATCGCATTCTGGGGAATTGTGTTTTACACCACTGTGCCAAATTTGGGATTTCTAAGTCAAGTTTTGTAGGCTACAGAGCACACAAACGATTTCTGAAAAAATTCCCTTATTTTTTGATTTATCAATGTTTAAGGACTGTTCTTTCGCTATTTGGGTACTATTTAGTGACCTGCTTCCATGTACCAATTATGCGCAAAATGTGGAAAAAAAGTTGCAAAGCCTTCCGTTTCCAGGAATAGTAGGTCAGATACCTTCCCAAAAAAATTTATTCCCATTTGAAAAATTTCAAGACCCAAACAACGAACCTTGTAACTTATTATATTGAAAAAACTTACAACGTTCAATACCATGGCCGTGAAATATTACAATCTCTTATTTAAGCGAAACAACAGAATCGTATTACGATTGTTCGAGCTAAAAGGAATTTTAGATGCCGAAAGTTTGTAACACATCTTAATACGGAGCAATTGTGTTGCTTTAAGGACTTAATTTGATGATGTAGTAAAGTAAATGAATATATACATAATTTTCGATTTTCATAAGAACAGTGTTTACAGATATAATTTAGCATCAGCTTTAACTTGCAAATGTAACAACCAGACGTCAGTTTTGCATATGTGTTCGTATAGAGGATTTTTGAATCAATAGGTTGATTAGGTTGTAGTAAGCGGAGGAACATGTGTAAACGAGCTTAAAATAAAATAAAAAGGTAAACCTTTGAACCCATGTAACGAAGAATTGTAAAAAAATAAAAAACGGTCATTAACCGTTAAACCGTTAGGAATTTTCAAAATCTGACATCAGATTCGGTGGTTTGGTGAAAAAAACAACCTATGATCATGTGTCACACATGTAGGGTCGAATGTTAAAATTTTAAAGTTGTAACGGTTTTTAACCGTAAAAGGTAACCATTGATACTGTTGCTCAATATTCCTAGCCCTATGGTAATATGTAGTTGCTTGGAAAAATCGGATGCTGAAAATTCCTATTTGTTTAGTAGTAATCGTAAAAAAATGAAAAATAGCCGTTAACCGTTAAACCGTTAGGAATTTTCAAAATCTGACATCAGATTCGGTGGTTTGGTGAAAAAACAACCTATGATCATGTGTCACACATGTAGGGTCGAATGTTAAAATTTTAAAGTTGTAACGGTTTTTAACCGTTAAAGGTAACCATTGATACTGTTATTCAGTATTCGTAGTCATATGGTAGTATGTAGTTTCGTATGTTAAAAACTCCTATTTGTTTAGTAGTAATCGTAAAAAAATGAAAAATGGCCGTTAACCGTTAAACCGTTAGGAATTTTCAAAATCTGACATCAGATTCGGTGGTTTGGTGAAAAAACAACCTATGATCATGTGTCACACATGTAGGGTCGAATGTTAAAATTTTAAAGTTGTAACGGTTTTTAACCGTTAAAGGTAACCATTGATACTGTTATTCAGTATTCGTAGTCATATGGTAGTATGTAGTTTCGTATGTTAAAAACTCCTATTTGTTTAGTAGTAATCGTAAAAAAATGAAAAATGGCCGTTAACCGTTAAACCGTTAGGAATTTTCAAAATCTGACATCAGATTCGGTGGTTTGGTGAAAAAACAACCTATGATCATGTGTCACACATGTAGGGTCGAATGTTAAAATTTTAAAGTTGTAACGGTTTTTAACCGTTAAAGGTAACCATTGATACTGTTATTCAGTATTCGTAGTCATATGGTAGTATGTAGTTTCGTATGTTAAAAACTCCTATTTGTTTAGTAGTAATAGTAAAAAAATGAAAAATGGCCGTTAACCGTTAAACCGTTAGGAATTTTCAAAATCTGACTTCGGATTCGGTAGTTTGGTGAAAAAATACACCATAATCATGTATCATACATGTATGTTGCCATTTAAAAAAAATAAAGTTGTAACCGTTTCTAACGGTAAATGTTAACCGATTTGGCCCAATTTCAATAGGTAAGGTCCTTGGTGTCCAAGGAACCTGTATACCAATTTTGAGTTAAATCGGTCAAAGCGTTCGAAAGATATCGAGTGGACGGACGGACGGACAGACGGACGGACATGGTCCCCTACCCCCAGGTCCCTTGTGTCGTTTTTATAATGTAACTTCGTTACATAATAAAGCAAAACTAATCGTTGCATCAGTTTTCATAAATGAAACGTATACATATTTCAAATCAACCGTTTTCACCTTCGGCAGTTATAATAATTTCATGCCTCTTCTATCAATCGCGATATCCAATAACCTTGACTATTTATTCGTGCATTTGTCTAATGCGACAGGTTACTTAACCTTACTTTAATTAATTTTTCACGTGAAAATAGGATAGTAACCTTACTTGTTTAATCCTATCATCCATTTCTTACCAAGCAATTACTGTGTATCCTGTTCAAGTATCCCCTAAGTTCATTCAATTCTGCAAGTCAAAGCTTCCGAACACAAATGTTTAATGTACTTTCAGAACAACAAGTTCTAATTGTCAAAATGGATATTAAAATTTATAAACTCGCGTATGGCAGACCACTCAATGCACAAAATTAAGTTCTCAAAAGTAATAACTACGAGGACTGTACAGAAGTGATTTCCGCTTGTATTAATGATGGAAGATGAACCGAATACACTTAATTTAGTGTCTATTGTCTACTTATGAAATTGTAGTTTCGGAAACATGACTAGAAGTGGAATGTAAGGAGAAGTTGTTCATGTAAGACCCCGGCTGTTGCAAAGTAAAGTAAATGGAATATTAGAGTAAGTACAGATTTAATTGAGGGCGAATGCAAGGCATTATTATCGAGTGTATTCGAAGGGTAAATGGAAATAAGCTGCTAAGAAGATATATAGTCGACTGGTTGAAAAAAGATGTGACAATGTAATTTTCTTGATTCATTTGTGTTTTCAAATAAGCAAACTTTAAACGTTCCTAGCAGCTATCACTAGCATGGTCATTTTATCTGATTAATCATCTTCGAACCAGTTCCTATTAAATTGGAATATAGATACATTCATTTATTAATTGTTCCTTATCAGTCAAACAATGCGTTATGGATAGTCATCGGGAGTTTAGTTGCAATCCAAAATATTACAAGCACACGAGAAAATTATGTATACCTATTGATACCCTCTCCGAAAAGGCTGCTTGATGCATTCTCTCAACTCTGATATATTCATCTGAGTCGCAGTTCCAAAACAATCGATGGATGCGTCGCAATGAAATCTCCGGCATGAATATTGGTGTAGTTGTCATGTAAATGAGCAACATCATCATCACTATTAATTGTATCACTCTTCGTTTTCCCATAAAGTGACATGTTAGTCTGCGTGGGATCTGACAAAAGTAGCTTTAAAATGTATAATTAGCACGTTACTTGTCGTAACTGAAACTATTCGAGAGTTTATTTAATGGTAGGTTGTGACATTATGGTGATTTCTGTGTAGTAATTAGAATATAGGAGCCAAAGAGCCTATTTAGTCGATCTCGCAACATGTTTATGAAGCTGCTTGTATAAGCTTCTAGGCTGCCATCCATCAACGGTAGCTCAGCATCCCTAGAAAGATACTTTCATTTTCACTAGATGTATAATTTATCAACCGGAATGACTTGAAAAAATTCAATAGAAGTTCATATGCTAGATTCAACAAAGTGCAAATCAGGTTATTCCCAAATATGTCCGCAACAGTTGTCTCAGGCCCAAATATGAGAACACTTGCAACCTAGAAATTATGCGCGCCTGGGATATTACGTGACAGATAGGTAAGCAGTTGCAAATATATAAATGATTCGAAAAAAACTACAATTTATGAACATGTGTATGTCCTTATATTGACACACTTCCTGTGACTTATGGACTCCTGTAAATGTCACTCACTGCCCCTCACATTCCAAATACATTAGAACATATTTCATTCTTGCCCAAGCGCAGAATACTGCCAGAAATAAATTTAATTACGAAAAATAGGGCATTACTTAGAGTACATTAATAAAAATAGGTACATATTTAGAAACAAGTATATGTTTTACGTAAATAAACATTTTTCATTGACGATGACGGCAGACCTCGAAGTTAGAATGTAAGCTTATAATTTATATTGTTTCACATATGATAGGAAGGCCTTCATTTTCTTGGTGAATGGATCCCCCATATAACACGTTTGCTCAAAACCTAAATTCTTTGATCTGTGTTTCCTCAGAATAAAATCGTCGTCGGTGCAAAGTGACCTACGTTTTTAAATATGATTTATTCAGGTTGAAATACTGACAGCAGAGAATCATGTAGACAAATTTGCATAAAGATTATAGCAAGTTGTAATCACTTTGGGCCCAATAGATGCATATTGAACACAGACCCTTAAAATTTGCATTGTAAATAACGCTCCGAAACAATTTCGGTACATAGGTGTCAAACCTGGAAAGCAATTTCAGTCTCTGAACATGCAATAATCAGTTATTTACTTGTTATTATAATGCTTATGTTAGTTCGGAGGAATTTTTCAATATTAAATTTTGTAAAAACAGCAGCATGCTGAGTATATTTGTTACTTTTATGATTTTATTGAAGTATAGTATTGTTAGTTAATACAGACCGTGATTGCGATTTTATTTTTCTTAAGGACACTGATCAAAAGTTGTCAGTGAAATTGGGCCACAAAAGTGTAACAAGAAGACGTCAACGGTTCGAAAATGTTCTCAAATGAATCTTTCAATCTATCTCCAGGTAGCTCATGGTAAAATTGTTGCAGGAACGAGTTTTGGAATATTTGTAATGTGGAGTTAGCGACACTTCTTATAATAAATACGGTATGTCCTTTGTACAGCAACGCAAAAATGAAATGGGCCGAAATGTTGTTCTGGAATCAGGCCAAAGAAGCGTTGCGTCGCCAATAATTAATTATTATCATCCAACACTCCAAATTGGTTAGAGTGCATGAAGAAATGGTCATGGCAGATCCGCTCTACAGAAAAAAGTACTATAGATAGCGACTCAAACTTTCTTGCGTTGGAATAAGTGTGAAAAAATCTGAATAGTACTTCTCTTCGTTTTTCAAATTTTACCAAATTTTTTTTAAAACTTGATTTGAAATATCCGGTCTTACACCTTGGAGTTACGGTTCTGCAAACAACGAATAAAAATATGTTAAGAGCCATATTTTCGAATTCTGGTGTTCGCATGTCACAGATGTACTCATTGTTATAATCAATTGTGATGATATAATTTTTTTGACTATTACAAAATGCAAATACTATGACCTCACGATTCGTAATAATAATGAATATACGTAGGGATTATCAGAAATGGTGAATATAATTTGATTCGCTGTCATTTTACAACCATTAAACACATTCAGTCAATTTTTTAACTGTAGTTTCTCTGGGCCCTTGTACGTATATTCCACCAACCCTCGGGTCCCTAACTGCCTCTGGAGAGAAATGGTGGGCATCGATGTGCAAGTCATGAAATTGCACTTTTTCCGCTTTTTTCCGGCATAGCCTTTTTAACGGGCTGTAAAACTTAGCGGTATCAATTGTAGTGGTAGTTTCTTCGAATATTTTACATTAGGATAAATATATCTTTCATCTACAATCACAACTTTCACACAGTAAGCACTCTCCGTCATTTGGGAGAATGGCGGTATTTTGCCGATTTGGTTGCATTCCAAATTTTCTACTTCTTCAGCGATAACTTCAGAAATTGAACCAGGACGGCGAAACCATATTACCAATTTGAACTGCACATATACCCACACTCACGTTATACTTATGTCGACTATGTATGCAATTTATCGCAATATAATCGTCCGTCTTTCACGTGCACAGCATTAACATTGGCAACATGTCCTTTGTCCGTAGCGTTTTGAGGTTGTCGAGCACTCAGTCTGTTTTGAAGTTATAGTTCACAAATGTTAATATGCTGACACCACTGGGAGATACCTGATCGGTTTGGCAACCTCACTATACCAGCTATTTCTATTTCGTTATCTATTAAGGCATAGAAATCACCCTTCGAAAAATGTAACGTCATTTTTTCGCTAATGCCTTGTTTAGAAAAAAACATGTTTGCTCATATTTCCAGCTCTAGCTCGATAAGGCAAGGGCCGGCTACCGCGAGTAGACCGTCATTAGAAAGCCCTGTTATTTCTCTATCCGATGATATGAATGCTAGCTTAAACAAGCTAGTCATCTAAAAATATGCCTTTTCAAAGTCTATTCAACATTTCTGATAATCCCTTCGTATTTGTAAAATAGGAACGCCATAATTCGAAAATATGGCTTTTAAAATATTTTTATTCGTCCATATCAGAACTGTAACTCCAAGATGTCAGTTAGGACATTTCGAATCAATTTTTTCAAAGAAAATTGGCAAAACTTGAAAAACGAAGAGAAGTACTACTTTGATTTTTTCATGCTTATTCCAACGCCAGAAAGATTTGGCCGCTATCTATGGTACTTCTTGCTGTAGAGCGGATCTCCCGCGGCCACTTTTCCATGCATTTTGAGCCACTGTGCCTGTAAATGAGGGGTTAGAGGTCAAATCGAACAACCTATGAGTTTCCACATCTCTCTATTTTCTGTGTGTGTCCGGAAGGCGAATTGCTTCCATCATATTCAGATATGACCATCCGGATATGCATATACATGCTCGAAGAAACTTTGTCTTCAGTAGTTTTGCAATATAGAAAGTGAAAATGTGAAGACAAATATATTGTAATTGGCTAGAGGAAACGGAACCTCTCAGAAAATGCAATTGATATTCGGATATTGAAATAGTCTCCAAGCGTTGCTTTGCAATTTGTTTTATTGTAAATCAGATATTAACCTGATGAATAGAGTTCGTCAAAAAGAAATACATACTTTGCTTTCCCGAAACAGTTACAATTTGCAGTTAAATCATGTCTTTGTACACCTTTACTAAACCCATTCTTACATTGCGCAGCTCTGTTTATTTATTCCTTATTGCATATTGACAGCTTAATCGTTTTTAACTCATACATAGTTAAACCATACATAATTCTATTTCATTAGTATTTAGAAAGTGATTCATTGGACATCTTTACTGTTGTAGACTGCAGCAACACTCCCACTGATAAAGTGAAGTTGAAGTCTGCAAATTTTCAATGTAAAATATGTTTACGGTATTTTAGATGAAATGAGATTTTTAAGAATAAGTATCAAGACTATTTAAATTTTAATCTTTCATATGTGAAATCAGTACAGCGTTTCCGTTAATGCACTTAACTAGAGTCTTCAATTCTTTCAAGATAAGTTCGGTTCCGCTGACGGTTTGGAGCATTATTTGTAAAGTCATGCACCCAGAAACAAGACTCATAGTGCTAATCTATTCCTCGGCGCTATTTATATAAGTAGTTGCTTGTCCAAGCTCCTCTGCGTTGCCAAATCGTCTCCCGTCTCAATAGAAATACGTTTTCATTTTGACTCTGATGTATACATAATCAGATAAAATGTCAGGGCAGAGTTGCAAAGGGGGTTTATATGCTAGTCTGGACACAAAAACAAATTGTTCAAAAGATGACAAAAATGCTTAGTTTTCATTGCCTATATACTTTGTGTGATTTAACAGTACAACTTGCCATATATTTAGTAATATGTATGGGTTAATCGTACGGATATTTGATCTTTAAACACTCATTAATATCGTTATTTCAGCTACAATATAATTTTTACAGTACAGATGACCAAAATTTTCCACATTTCGCGTCGTTTTTCTATAAGACTTGCCAAATACAACTGATAAAACCAACTAATCATTGTACATCTATCACGCTCTTTATTGCAGTGTGGGACTATGGAACATTAGATTAAATGCAGGTCCGATAAAGGGGTTGCAGTGAAGAAGCTTATTATAGCAATTTTGAGATAAGTAGTACTAGGTTCAATATGTGGGTATGTAATCTCCATTGTTCCTATTTGCTTCCGTGTATGTAAAATGTAAAAATATTCTTTGGAATTTTCACTTTCATCAAGTCATTTTTAACAGGCGAATCGTATTTGAACCAGGTCCTATTTAACTGGAATTTAAATAAAATATGTATGGAATGTTCCATTTGAATTGATCACGACTTTGGACCATCATGGTAGTAATTGGCAGCATCAACATTATCAACATTATCAACAATATTGGTCCTCAACTCAAAGAGAAGAATTCTTCTTCAAAGTAGGGAAATTGCTAATTGCCAGTCAATAATCACAAACGGTAATTTTTCAGCAAATAAAGGCCCGGCTTGACAATGTAGAACGTAATCTCGAACGTGAGCACCTGATAATACAACATGCATGGCATCCTGCCTGAGATGCCTTTTCTCTCCATATTTACTGTCTTATTTTTTACGACGGGATCAATGTTCTCATCTGAAACCTTACGTGGATATTATATATTATATGGCGTCACGCACTCTCTTTGATTGCTGGCACGAATATTGGTATAGTCATCATATATAGGGTCGCAGTGTATACTATGAAGTTAGATATCAATGCGTGTAGTAGGCTGTTGCCAGAAGCAAATTACCTGTTTCCAAAAACGACATGTAGCGATAGAAAACTCTGCTTTTGTAAACTTTCATTAAAAGCACTACAAGTAAGGCTTATTGAATTATACTAAATTGTAATTTGAAAAAGAATAATTTGATATCGTAGTGTACCTAAAACCTCAACCTTCATTTACCCATCATCATTCCTCCATTCCATTCAAACTTGGATAACGAAGTTACACTACAGCTTTTAACACTTTATAAATGGGTAACCAGCTCCCATTATATAAGTGGCGTCGAAGGCTGCCAAAAGATTACAGTTGGTCAAATAACATTAGAAATTTTAACTGAATACTGTATTGGAGAATAATAAAGTTGACGCCGCCATGTCGAACTAGTTAGGTACGTCAGGAATTATGTATTCATAGGTTGCATATTGAGCAGCTATTCCGGTTTATGACACTGCACACTCTTTTTTTTCCTGGCCAAAAACCGGCCTCCATTCTGCAAATCGAGTTGTTTGGAGATCCTTATAGAGTGACAAATGGCGATCATTTTGATATGCCGATGACCCCGATACGACAGCCCAAAAGGTCAGGAGGTCAGGGCAAAATTACGACCTTTAAATTTCGAAAATCGCTAATATTTTAATAGCGTTTATAAACGCGTCGAGTTTCAATTTATATCATGATTCTCCGTTCAAAACTACACCAGACTGCCAATTTTCATAAATATATATTGACAAATGTCAAATTTATTCCCGATTTTTCGAAAAATAACCACTGTTTTGAAACACTATTATCTCCGTTCCGCTAAACTTTCCGCAAACTTTGAAACACGCCACATATGCGCACATAGATGTAGTTTAATCTACAAAAAGAATTTTGTGCGGAAAACACAGCGGTTACGAAATATTCAAGATTTTAAAAGTCGTCGAGATTGTGTTACCATACATGTACAACCACCTTCGAGCAAAAGGTAAAAAAGGTACATGTTGAACTTTAACAAATATTTTCCTTATTTAAACTGTTTCAATTATGTGATTTGTTGTAATTAGATTTGAATTTAAATTTACAACCATTAAAATCATTGAAATATTTGTTAAAGTTCAACATTGACCTTTTGCGCGAAGGCGGTTGTACATGTATGCTAACACAATCTCGACGACTTTTAAAATCTTGAATATTTCGTAACCGCTGTGTTTTCCGCACAAAATTCTTTTTGTAGATTAAACTACATCTATGTGCGCATATGTGGCGTGTTTCAAAGTTTGCGGAAAGTTTAGCGGAACGGAGATAATAGTGTTTCAAAACAGTGGTTATTTTTCGAAAAATCGGGAATAAATTTGACATTTGTCAATATATATTTATGAAAATTGGCAGTCTGGTGTAGTTTTGAACGGAGAATCATGATATAAATTGAAACTCGACGCGTTTATAAACGCTATTAAAATATTAGCGATTTTCGAAATTTAAAGGTCGTAACTTTGCCCTGACCTCCTGACCTTTTGGGCTGTCGTATCGGGGTCATCGGCATATCAAAATGATCGCCATTTGTCACTCTATAAGGATCTCCAAACAACTCGATTTGCAAAATGGAGACCGGTTTTTGGCCAGGAAAAAAAAGAGTGTGCACTGTGCCATGGTGATCAGTAGAAAATCTGTAATTAAGCATAATTGCGACTACTTATGGCATACCGTTTGTAAATCAACATCGTTTCACTCACAAATTTCTATATCTACAATTATCGATTTGTTTACATGACGTACATCAATCCAATAAATCAAGCTATATTTCATGAAGTTCATGGAACATTATCGAATTGGATTGCTCACCGCCGCTCTATGTCAAAAATCCAAAAATCCACACGTCCAAAAATCCACAAATCCAATAATCCACAAGTCCAAAAATCCACAATCCAAAAATCCACAATCCAAAAATCCACAAGTCCTAAAATCCACAATCCAAAAATCCACAAAATTAATTAGCGTCAATTAACCTAACCAACCTAACCTATCTTTATATATATATAACCTAAACCAACCTCACCTAACCTAACCTAACGCAATCTAACCCAACTTGAAGCAAGTTAAACACTGATTTATTTTGTGGATTTTTGGATTGTGGATTTTTGGACTTGTGGATTTTTGGACTTGTGGATTTTTGATACACCCCCTCACCGCCAGAATAATTTAAGCAAACCACACACAAACTATGCAAGGTTTCATATCATATTTATTTAAAAACTAAAAGAAAACCAGTCGTGACTTAGAGGGACAGAATCCCAAGTTAGCTTTTTCAGGCAGTTTACTAATTGGCAAAAATGCTTAGTCTCGGTAGAAAAGTTAATCCAACACCATCCAAAACCGTATTGATTCTGATTGAGCATTTGTATTTACCCATGTAATTTCCGTTCGCTGTGTACAGTAGATTACGGACTTTTACAAACGGCTTGAACCCTATCGCCGGTGTTATTATAATCGCGATTATCTTGAAGCATATCAGGGAACAGAATTTCAGATAAACAAATAGAATTTGAAGAATCTTGTAAGAATACGTTTTTGGAAAGCACCTTCCTGGCCATTCCATAATTGGCTATTATGGTGTTACATTTAAAATTTGCTCTATTGCAGGTCACGTTTTCCGACATTATTGGCTTTACAATCCCATCTACTTCAACGATAGTTGGGAATACTGATTGAATACTGGAGCCACATAATACCCATTCAAATACGTCACGTAATTGTAAACAATTTTGTTTGCTTAGGCACTTAACAATTAAATTTATAACTGTAATATATATCAAATCATGGTTTACTTCAAAAACATGAATTTCAATTGAATTTTCCTCTTTCCTTTATCAGTTTAAGTATCTCTATTTATTTTATGAACATACGTTGATGCACAAGCTTTCAATGTGCTTTTGTCATTCAACAACTATTAATATAATTTAAGTATTGGATACTTGGATAATGATACAAGTCAATTAAAAATGACAGCATATGCATTTTATTTTATTGTAATCAGTTTCGGCATATTTTCCTTGACTGGACTAATGTTAAAGTCTATATGATCCTGCTGATAATTTTAATGAACTGTACTTTCATTAATCAAATGTTTGAGGCAACGTAACAATCATGTAAAGGTTGTGAGATTATTTCCTTGAAACATGGTTGTATCAGGGATCAACTACCGTTAAGCCACTATTAAACTATAAAGAAATAAAGCACGGTCAGTTTTTATTCACATTCATGCACATATTTTTTGCACTGAATTATTAAACTTAATTTAATTTGTGTTTAACAAGCAACGACACTCTAATTTTGTGCAATATTCTAATAATGGTCCAAAGCCGTACCTGACTGTCTATTCGTAATGAAGAAAGTATATCGGTTAGGACTAACGAAAATAATGCAACTGAAAATGTGTTAAAAAATAAAGAGTATTTGCAAATCGGTCAACACCCAGCTGACCGTCACTTATTAGAAGTGATGGGTAAATGCACGTGCGCTTTAAACAACTGTTGATTATGAAAAGTGGTTTTAATTCATGCGTAGAAAAGTAGATGTAATATAATTGCTGTCCAGTCCTTAACTGCTTTAAACTTTATAATTGGATGGACTAGAAACTATAATCGACAAGCCGATAAGTAAGAAAATTTCAAATTGTGCATGCTTGATGCCAGTATTCCTTTTATGATCATTGTGGAAATTGTGAACGGGCAAGGTTTAATAAAACTAAATGATTTAGGAGTGGTTTCAGTTTGCTAGATGCAATTTTTCATTTAAAAAATACTGCTATTAAAAACTAAAACTGATACAACGAAAGCTAAGAGAGGAACGCGATATAATGTCAGCAGCTGTAATTGTCGCACGTCAAGACATTACCGATTGTAACAAAAGCATGGGCAAGGGAAAATTTTAAATGAATGGAAATACGCAGCTCAGCAAAAGAACGGCATACACAACTTGTTCATTTTGATTCGTGGCAACGCCATTTGCTAATGTGGTTTACTTGGCACATATCGTAAGTATATTGTTTGAAGTTGGAAAGGCTGACCCTCCATATATTACGAATGTCATTCGAAATCGATTTCTGTTTTTGGTGATAGTTATCTTCGGTTTCCTTTCCCTTTAATGAGGTGCACAGAATCATCTCCTGATATATATATATAAATATATATTGGAAAATGTTAATGCCTAATTCCTTCCGAATGTACTTCTTTTGCCTTCCATTGTACGATTATTGCCTAAAATGGAAGAATAAAATTGCGATATATAAAAGGAAGTATTTGATGAAATATGAAACATCCTTATGTTGAAATTATACATTAATTAAGCTAGTATTTTCTCATGTCATAAACTCCTTTTACAATCAACTTGTACAAATGAACAGTTTCAGGAATTTGTTGAATTATTATTCAGGCGAACTTTACACGCATCACAATGTTTATGCCAGCTGCATTAATTTTAAAATGATTTAGAGATGTAGTAAATTCCAATGGGTGGTAACCAATCCCGAAACATTTATCCTTTAGGTCATTACTGTTGTCAAAAGTATAAATGCAATGATAAAATTCCATATTTTCTCATTTTACTATTTTTCTGTAACCGGTTTATCAACATCGAAAATATTTCGCTTTGCCAATGAGCTCTATTACTCGATTGGTCTCCCAAACACAATATATAAATGTTCATTAGCATTATGAATTTGATCTCATGTGCCATAAAAATTTACATCCTTCACATCCCATGAATTTTATTTTTGGGTATATATTTACCACACCTCTTAAATGAAAAATTGAAATCGCAGTTTCCTCCTCAATTTTAGCTCAGTAACCAGTATAAATTACATTTCTACGATTTTTACTAACCTGCACCAGTTTTAATTTTGCACGAAAGTGAATAAACCAAAAATGTCGCCGATTTGGTGCGAAGGAAGTTATGTGAAGAGTTGATCATTGTATTGGTCTATGAAGTAAGCAATACTGAAATTGGAACATTTCATTCATTTCTTACACAATCTTCCAATAACTGATTTTTCTGCTTCAAACCAATCCAGCACTCCCAGCAATAACTCAACAAGATAACGAATAATTTAATTGTCAAACATCCTGTACTCTCTTTATGGATTGAGGATATGAATATGTAAATATGAATTGTTGCTTGTGCAATTTCTATACATATGTTTTGTTCTATTTTCTTGATACAAGTATTTAATCAATTGCAAATCCGCTGAAAATTTATCACCTGCATGTTATACAGAATACTGGGTAGATAAATGTGATTTTGGCAATGCTTTACTGTAAAAAGCAAAATAGAAATCCTTTTCGCAGAGATGTCTCAAAATATCAATTTAAACCATCAAATGATACCAGAGAGGTACAGGCAACCAACAATTTCCTGAAATAGATTAAACTCACACAGAGTAAAATTTGTAGAAATACATTATTAAACCCGCTTGTATGTATTGATGTGAATACTACAACCTGTAGTCTACATGATTAACAAATTTGAGGCTTTCACCACTATAAGTGTGCTCATAGGTGTAAAGAGTGTAAGCGTGATCTACAAAAAAACAGATGCTTCGAAAAAATTAGTCTTCACCGAAAATAAATCAACTGAAAGAATCTCATATTTATGATACTATTCCTGTTTTCGGCACGCTTCGTCAAAAAATTTTGGAATTTGGAAAATTTGTATCAGTTAACAAATAATACACTATTTCTAATAGAATGGCACCAATTTCAGACCAGTATTCCCCATTTTGGTTGAATTATTGCGTCAAAAAGTATTAAAAACTGGTTGTGCGGTTTCGCCTGTAAATCACGCAATTTTAAAGATAGCGGCAAAATGTCTTCTGCATTATAAATATAAATGAAATATCTTTGTTGGAAATTCCGGGTTTTTTATAATTCGTTGAAATAGATAGCAAAAATTACTTTCCAATTTGCATAAAAATGGCATTATTTTCGAGGGAGAAAAAAATGTTTTTTGGTTCATACTTGCAACTATTGGCGTTAAGATGCATAATATAACACGTTAACCCTAAGAACTGAACAGGAAATCTTAGTTCACGGAACGCAAGTAATTTCCGAACACAAAACGACAACCAAGTTAACGTGTTGTATTATGCATCTTAACGCCAATAGTTGCAAGTATGAACCAAAAAACATTTTTTCTCCCTCGAAAATAATGCCATTTTTATGCAAATTGGAAAGTAATTTTTACAGTCTATTTCAACGAATTATAAAAAACCCTGAATTTCCTACAAATATATTTCATTTATATTTATAATGCAGAAGACATTTTGCCGCTATCTTTAAAATTGCGTGATTTACAGGCGAAACCGCACAACCAGTTTTTAATACTTTTTGACGCAATAATTCAACCAAAATGGGGAATACTGGTCTGAAATTGGTGCCATTCTATTAGAAATAGTGTATTATTTGTTAACTGATACAAATTTTCCAATTTCCAAAAGATTTTGACGAAGCGTGCCGAAAACAGGAATAGTAGCACAAATATATCTGCCAGAATTGTCTCGCTTCATTGAACAGGCGACTTCCCTTTCGACAGATTAATATATTTTTACCTTAATTGAAAGATCATTACTTAAGAAATATTATAAGTTTTCATTGCAACGTATCTTTGATGTTGATTAACATATGTATTTAATTAAAATCATTTTGATCATAAAGCCACTTTTTGGCAAATTCGTATCTCTCTAGTCCTATGCTTTAGCAATTTCCCTTTCAAGCATCCACAGTGGTTGTACATTCCACTTCATAAATATGTAAATATATACTGATTGAAGTAACCGTCCAACTTTGAACGATTCCTCATTTTCCCCAAATAATCTCATGTAAATTATCAGTCAATTGCTACGGAACGCCATCAGTTCGTGCGATTATTCATAAATGCCCAAAAAGTTTTAGTAGGAAAACAGAAGAAGCGGTGGTCATAAGCACTGCTCCGCTTCACAGTTAAATCTCAACTTGACATAAATGCAAATGTACCAACAAACTAAACAAGTGATCCCTTAACAACTCATGCATTCATAGAACCGCAGGTACACAAAACGTCGCCAAACTTATACAACATATCCACGACCTCAGCAGTAAACTTGGAAATACAAAAACTAACAAGACCCTTAAGCGTTCTAAATTTATTCAATTTCTTAGTCAGGAGTAACAAGGATTGCTTTTATTTTTAACAATTAGAGATTTTTCATAAAAGTAGATAAAATAAATACTAGCTGTTTTTGGCTGAGCAAAACAATCGAGCAAGTCGTTTCTCGCTCTATCTCCGGTCATGTATTACCTTCCGCATCGACAGTCGAATCGTGCTCTTTTCTCGGGAAGATGTTTATACCTATTTCATAAGCACGTCTTTGGGCAAAAAACATTTACATAATTTCAGTTTGAAAAGTAGGTGCTGTGTACAATATCGACTTAGTTGAAGACTGCTTTTCTTTGTATCATCTTCTCTGATTTTAAATTATCACTTTAGCAGAAATTTTCTCATTAACAGATCATGGATTTTTTGCACGTGCAATGACGAGTTCACATGGTTTACAGTACGGTTTACAGGCTAGGAAAGAAAATATGCCATCAGTAGCTTCGCAATAAAATAAGTAGGTATATATATAAGTAGGCTTCGCAATAAAAATGCAATAACAAACATTGAAAGTGAGGAAAGGTAAAGGAAATTAACTTGTTGGCGTGTTCATTCAAATTCATTTAAATTTAAGTTAGTTACTAGATATTCACGAAACATGAACAAACATATGTACATATATGTAAATAGAAGCATGTACATAATGTGTTGGAAGAGGACCATACTACTACTTACATACTGTTGGGAACGGAATTCGTATTGCGTACTGTTGGGAAGATGTTAACATCATTGCTTCTCTTTTGTCTGAAACCAACTCGGTTTCAAAATAGACTCAAAATCACATTGGCCCTGGAGTTCGCTGGTCTCTGACATTTTGTTCGTTTCCTGTATCGTAGAGTAAGTTGGAACATTTCATCGGGCATTGCTGCAGCAGTATCACTCTAACATCATATGGCACCACAACGTGCTTTCTTTCTAGATGTATAGGAAACCTAAGCAAGTATCATTAGTCAGTGGATTTAATGTAATGTCCAGCCATCATATGTAAACCACTCTCATAGTTTAATTTCAGTTGTAGCACCATTAATAATTAAATAGCGGTAGCAAAATAAAGTGTTCTGTTTTTTTATTAACAAAAATGTTATGGAAACTGTCCGAGTGAATACTTTTGTTAATATTTGGTAACCATCCTTATTTATTTTTGTTGATGGCTGGAGCAGATATATTCAGGTTAAACGTATCTTTAGATATCATATTTCTTTCATAATTTTATTTACGGATTTTGAAGAACTAATGTTTTTTAACCAATGTGTTGTTCCGTTCCTCTTACGAGGGAAAGATTCCGGACGGGATGAAACACAACTGTTACTATATCCTAACTACTTTTACAGCTACTCTGCTGATGACATGGACAGTTGAACTGCCACAGTTCATTATGTAGCTAGATCCTGCAAAATGTAACAATTACAAGAAAAACTCAACAGTTAACGCACAAAATTTCGTAGTTCAACGCAACATTACTATTGGATCTGAAGTAATTAGGAAACGAAATTGAAACCGTTTATCATTTTCTCGGCATTAAAGTGCGTGAAATTAATTGCTGGCTTCACTTGCATCTATTTCGTAGCATTGTAGTTTTTATGAAAACCTGATCAACCTGTGAATCATTACCACGAACACCTAAACTTTACACTACATTAATTGGTCCACCTTTACCTAGGTTTTAAAAAAATCGGACAAATGTACAGAAGTAATATTGTTGACTCCAAACCTTTCAGCTACTTTCCAGATGTTGATGTAATTAACCACGGTAACGAAATAGTAATTAAGTAGGCACGCTAAAGTAAAAACTAAATGTAAATATATGTACTTAACGTAAATGTGTGTGTATGTATGTATGCAAGTCCAAGTATTTAAAAACGGATAAAGAGGTTCTTTTCGTTTCTATACCTCTCGTTAGGGAAATCTTTCTATAAAACAGCTGTGTATTCTAGGTAAATACACTTTCATTCTTAACGCTTAAAGGAGCCCATAGGTGAGGATGAGTCTGAACGTTTTTACATTAATATATTAAGGCAAGCCTATTTTTGCTTCTACAAATATTTATTTTTCCGGGGGTAAGCAATTTCAGGATACAATTGCTTGACTAAACCTGTCTTCTAGAATCATTCATGATTAACATTGATCTTTTGAGACATATCCACGGACAGAATCTATATCCTGGTGCATTCAGTGAAAGCATAGAGACACTATTGACGCAAAAAAACTGGGTAGTACATTCTGGAAACATCCAGTCTGGATTGTACATCTTACTTGATTTGCCTTTCCTTCCCTCGTGTCTTAGCCATGTTTACTCGATTCATAGAATACAGACATCTTAAAAGTGCTTCCATTTATACATATGTATATCTTAGTATCATAATATATATACATCAATTCCAATTCCAATGTAACGGTTAGTGACAAATTGTCAAAAATATAGAAAAGTGGATGCCCAGTCTGTAGCGCTCAGTTTTGGAACTAGAGATTTTGTAAAACGCACAAACGTAACACTTATCAAACATTACGCAGACCAGTCTCCTTGACTCAATGACAATTTTGGCTTTCTAAACCGATAAACCACACAGTCTATCATCAAATCTGTGGTTAATTAAATTGCGTTACAACACCAGTGTTTTATTAGCGACCGTTATCTTTCTCAACTAACTAAACAATAGTTTCCTATCCACTTTTTGTGCTCTATTTCAACTTGAAGCACGTTGTGGTGCCATATGATGTTAGAGTGATACTGCTGCAGCAATGCCCGATGAAATGTTCCAACTTACTCTACGATACAGGAAACGAACAAAATGTCAGAGACCAGCGAACTCCAGGGCCAATGTGATTTTGAGTCTATTTTGAAACCGAGTTGGTTTCAGACAAAAGAGAAGCAATGATGTTAACATCTTCCCAACAGTACGCAATACGAATTCCGTTCCCAACAGTATGTAAGTAGTAGTATGGTCCTCTTCCAACACATTATGTACATGCTTCTATTTACATATATGTACATATGTTTGTTCATGTTTCGTGAATATCTAGTAACTAACTTAAATTTAAATGAATTTGAATGAACACGCCAACAAGTTAATTTCCTTTACCTTTCCTCACTTTCAATGTTTGTTATTGCATTTTTATTGCGAAGCCTACTTATATATATACCTACTTATTTTATTGCGAAGCTACTGATGGCATATTTTCTTTCCTAGCCTGTAAACCGTACTGTAAACCATGTGAACTCGTCATTGCACGTGCAAAAAATCCATGATCTGTTAATGAGAAAATTTCTGCTAAAGTGATAATTTAAAATCAGAGAAGATGATACAAAGAAAAGCAGTCTTCAACTAAGTCGATATTGTACACAGCACCTACTTTTCAAACTGAAATTATGTAAATGTTTTTTGCCCAAAGACGTGCTTATGAAATAGGTATAAACATCTTCCCGAGAAAAGAGCACGATTCGACTGTCGATGCGGAAGGTAATACATGACCGGAGATAGAGCGAGAAACGACTTGCTCGATTGTTTTGCTCAGCCAAAAACAGCTAGTATTTATTTATCTACTTTTATGAAAAATCTCTAATTGTTAAAAATAAAAGCAATCCTTGTTACTCCTGACTAAGAAATTGAATAAATTTAGAACGCTTAAGGGTCTTGTTAGTTTTTGTATTTCCAAGTTTACTGCTGAGGTCGTGGATATGTTGTATAAGTTTGGCGACGTTTTGTGTACCTGCGGTTCTATGAATGCATGAGTTGTTAAGGGATCACTTGTTTAGTTTGTTGGTACATTTGCATTTATGTCAAGTTGAGATTTAACTGTGAAGCGGAGCAGTGCTTATGACCACCGCTTCTTCTGTTTTCCTACTAAAACTTTTTGGGCATTTATGAATAATCGCACGAACTGATGGCGTTCCGTAGCAATTGACTGATAATTTACATGAGATTATTTGGGGAAAATGAGGAATCGTTCAAAGTTGGACGGTTACTTCAATCAGTATATATTTACATATTTATGAAGTGGAATGTACAACCACTGTGGATGCTTGAAAGGGAAATTGCTAAAGCATAGGACTAGAGAGATACGAATTTGCCAAAAAGTGGCTTTATGATCAAAATGATTTTAATTAAATACATATGTTAATCAACATCAAAGATACGTTGCAATGAAAACTTATAATATTTCTTAAGTAATGATCTTTCAATTAAGGTAAAAATATATTAATCTGTCGAAAGGGAAGTCGCCTGTTCAATGAAGCGAGACAATTCTGGCAGATATATTTGTGCTACTATTCCTGTTTTCGGCACGCTTCGTCAAAATCTTTTGGAAATTGGAAAATTTGTATCAGTTAACAAATAATACACTATTTCTAATAGAATGGCACCAATTTCAGACCAGTATTCCCCATTTTGGTTGAATTATTGCGTCAAAAAGTATTAAAAACTGGTTGTGCGGTTTCGCCTGTAAATCACGCAATTTTAAAGATAGCGGCAAAATGTCTTCTGCATTATAAATATAAATGAAATATCTTTGTTGGAAATTCCGGGTTTTTTATAATTCGTTGAAATAGATAGCAAAAATTACTTTCCAATTTGCATAAAAATGGCATTATTTTCGAGGGAGAAAAAAATGTTTTTTGGTTCATACTTGCAACTATTGGCGTTAAGATGCATAATATAACACGTTAACCCTAAGAACTGAACAGGAAATCTTAGTTCACGGAACGCAAGTAATTTCCGAACACAAAACGACAACCAAGTTAACGTGTTGTATTATGCATCTTAACGCCAATAGTTGCAAGTATGAACCAAAAAACATTTTTTCTCCCTCGAAAATAATGCCATTTTTATGCAAATTGGAAAGTAATTTTTACAGTCTATTTCAACGAATTATAAAAAACCCTGAATTTCCTACAAATATATTTCATTTATATTTATAATGCAGAAGACATTTTGCCGCTATCTTTAAAATTGCGTGATTTACAGGCGAAACCGCACAACCAGTTTTTAATACTTTTTGACGCAATAATTCAACCAAAATGGGGAATACTGGTCTGAAATTGGTGCCATTCTATTAGAAATAGTGTATTATTTGTTAACTGATACAAATTTTCCAATTTCCAAAAGATTTTGACGAAGCGTGCCGAAAACAGGAATAGTAGCACAAATATATCTGCCAGAATTGTCTCGCTTCATTGAACAGGCGACTTCCCTTTCGACAGATTAATATATTTTTACCTTAATTGAAAGATCATTACTTAAGAAATATTATAAGTTTTCATTGCATTTCATTTCATCTTTGATGTTGATTAACATATGTATTTAATTAAAATCATTTTGATCATAAAGCCACTTTTTGGCAAATTCGTATCTCTCTAGTCCTATGCTTTAGCAATTTCCCTTTCAAGCATCCACAGTGGTTGTACATTCCACTTCATAAATATGTAAATATATACTGATTGAAGTAACCGTCCAACTTTGAACGATTCCTCATTTTCCCCAAATAATCTCATGTAAATTATCAGTCAATTGCTACGGAACGCCATCAGTTCGTGCGATTATTCATAAATGCCCAAAAAGTTTTAGTAGGAAAACAGAAGAAGCGGTGGTCATAAGCACTGCTCCGCTTCACAGTTAAATCTCAACTTGACATAAATGCAAATGTACCAACAAACTAAACAAGTGATCCCTTAACAACTCATGCATTCATAGAACCGCAGGTACACAAAACGTCGCCAAACTTATACAACATATCCACGACCTCAGCAGTAAACTTGGAAATACAAAAACTAACAAGACCCTTAAGCGTTCTAAATTTATTCAATTTCTTAGTCAGGAGTAACAAGGATTGCTTTTATTTTTAACAATTAGAGATTTTTCATAAAAGTAGATAAAATAAATACTAGCTGTTTTTGGCTGAGCAAAACAATCGAGCAAGTCGTTTCTCGCTCTATCTCCGGTCATGTATTACCTTCCGCATCGACAGTCGAATCGTGCTCTTTTCTCGGGAAGATGTTTATACCTATTTCATAAGCACGTCTTTGGGCAAAAAACATTTACATAATTTCAGTTTGAAAAGTAGGTGCTGTGTACAATATCGACTTAGTTGAAGACTGCTTTTCTTTGTATCATCTTCTCTGATTTTAAATTATCACTTTAGCAGAAATTTTCTCATTAACAGATCATGGATTTTTTGCACGTGCAATGACGAGTTCACATGGTTTACAGTACGGTTTACAGGCTAGGAAAGAAAATATGCCATCAGTAGCTTCGCAATAAAATAAGTAGGTATATATATAAGTAGGCTTCGCAATAAAAATGCAATAACAAACATTGAAAGTGAGGAAAGGTAAAGGAAATTAACTTGTTGGCGTGTTCATTCAAATTCATTTAAATTTAAGTTAGTTACTAGATATTCACGAAACATGAACAAACATATGTACATATATGTAAATAGAAGCATGTACATAATGTGTTGGAAGAGGACCATACTACTACTTACATACTGTTGGGAACGGAATTCGTATTGCGTACTGTTGGGAAGATGTTAACATCATTGCTTCTCTTTTGTCTGAAACCAACTCGGTTTCAAAATAGACTCAAAATCACATTGGCCCTGGAGTTCGCTGGTCTCTGACATTTTGTTCGTTTCCTGTATCGTAGAGTAAGTTGGAACATTTCATCGGGCATTGCTGCAGCAGTATCACTCTAACATCATATGGCACCACAACGTGCTTCAAGTTGAAATAGAGCACAAAAAGTGGATAGGAAACTATTGTTTAGTTAGTTGAGAAAGATAACGGTCGCTAATAAAACACTGGTGTTGTAACGCAATTTAATTAACCACAGATTTGATGATAGACTGTGTGGTTTATCGGTTTAGAAAGCCAAAATTGTCATTGAGTCAAGGAGACTGGTCTGCGTAATGTTTGATAAGTGTTACGTTTGTGCGTTTTACAAAATCTCTAGTTCCAAAACTGAGCGCTACAGACTGGGCATCCACTTTTCTATATTTTTGACAATTTGTCACTAACCGTTACATTGGAATTGGAATTGATGTATATATATTATGATACTAAGATATACATATGTATAAATGGAAGCACTTTTAAGATGTCTGTATTCTATGAATCGAGTAAACATGGCTAAGACACGAGGGAAGGAAAGGCAAATCAAGTAAGATGTACAATCCAGACTGGATGTTTCCAGAATGTACTACCCAGTTTTTTTGCGTCAATAGTGTCTCTATGCTTTCACTGAATGCACCAGGATATAGATTCTGTCCGTGGATATGTCTCAAAAGATCAATGTTAATCATGAATGATTCTAGAAGACAGGTTTAGTCAAGCAATTGTATCCTGAAATTGCTTACCCCCGGAAAAATAAATATTTGTAGAAGCAAAAATAGGCTTGCCTTAATATATTAATGTAAAAACGTTCAGACTCATCCTCACCTATGGGCTCCTTTAAGCGTTAAGAATGAAAGTGTATTTACCTAGAATACACAGCTGTTTTATAGAAAGATTTCCCTAACGAGAGGTATAGAAACGAAAAGAACCTCTTTATCCGTTTTTAAATACTTGGACTTGCATACATACATACACACACATTTACGTTAAGTACATATATTTACATTTAGTTTTTACTTTAGCGTGCCTACTTAATTACTATTTCGTTACCGTGGTTAATTACATCAACGTCTGGAAAGTAGCTGAAAGGTTTGGAGTCAACAATATTACTTCTGTACATTTGTCCGATTTTTTTAAAACCTAGGTAAAGGTGGACCAATTAATGTAGTGTAAAGTTTAGGTGTTCGTGGTAATGATTCACAGGTTGATCAGGTTTTCATAAAAACTACAATGCTACGAAATAGATGCAAGTGAAGCCAGCAATTAATTTCACGCACTTTAATGCCGAGAAAATGATAAACGGTTTCAATTTCGTTTCCTAATTACTTCAGATCCAATAGTAATGTTGCGTTGAACTACGAAATTTTGTGCGTTAACTGTTGAGTTTTTCTTGTAATTGTTACATTTTGCAGGATCTAGCTACATAATGAACTGTGGCAGTTCAACTGTCCATGTCATCAGCAGAGTAGCTGTAAAAGTAGTTAGGATATAGTAACAGTTGTGTTTCATCCCGTCCGGAATCTTTCCCTCGTAAGAGGAACGGAACAACACATTGGTTAAAAAACATTAGTTCTTCAAAATCCGTAAATAAAATTATGAAAGAAATATGATATCTAAAGATACGTTTAACCTGAATATATCTGCTCCAGCCATCAACAAAAATAAATAAGGATGGTTACCAAATATTAACAAAAGTATTCACTCGGACAGTTTCCATAACATTTTTGTTAATAAAAAAACAGAACACTTTATTTTGCTACCGCTATTTAATTATTAATGGTGCTACAACTGAAATTAAACTATGAGAGTGGTTTACATATGATGGCTGGACATTACATTAAATCCACTGACTAATGATACTTGCTTAGGTTTCCTATACATCTAGAAAGATGGCTAGACCATGATTTTAACAGTTCAAAGTATAAAAAACAGTCACAAATAAAGTGTAAATACAACAAAGTATAAATTTGCTACTGCTACCTTAGTTTCCAAATTGTATTCTTTTAACACCACCCGGAAAAGATAAGGATTAACGCGTGTCTTTATTGAATCGTGTCTTACCAACACAACCACACAAAACTGCTATCACAGCAGGGTGTGTATCAAAAAGCCACAAGTCCAAAAAGCCACAATCCAAAAAGCCACAAATCCAAGAAGCCACAACTCGAAAAATCAAGGAAATTGTTATTAGAAAGGCCTCATTGGAGTTAGGTTAGGTTAATTTAGGTTAGGTGAGGTAAGTTGGGTTAGAAAAGGAAGGAAAAGTGTACCCTTAATCGTAATTATGATTGTGGCTTATTGGATTTGTGGCATTTTGATAGCAATCCACAGCAGAAGGTTCGTACCTATGTACATTTGATGTACTTATGGAGCTATATGCCAACAAAACGTCGCCAAATTTAAACAAACAACATATGCAACGAACTTATTGTAATCTAAGCTGTAAGCGTGGAAATAAACATTCGTTTGATTAAAATCCCCTGTACAACATTAAAGTATGTTCTCACTTCCTGTTTCATCAACTTTTAATTGATTCTCACCTTGATTCCTTTCTGTCGACATTTTCTTTTCCAGAGACAATCCAATTAACATAGATATTGAAGCGACATATTATGCTAAAATACATTGCGACTTTATTGGAACCAAATTGTATCCTTCATCATACATAATGCTTCATTAAAAAAACCTGTTCCACAAATGTACTCAACGTTGTTGTTATCAAAAGTATTATTTTCCACAATTCGTGAGCAAGACGTGTAACTTTACACAGAGCGTAAAAATAATACCCGTGCTTCTGTTTTCTCAGCGTAGGATTATTTTCACAAAGAGTGTGCAGGCAAAGGTCTTATGTTACACTAGGCAATTATTTGGTGATAACCTTCCATTCGCTCTCTCCTAAGTTGTATTGCTTTGGGAGTACATTTATGTTCCCGCTGCATTTTATGGCATGCGGATTCAACCACAAAGAGTTTATGCCACTCAATCACTGGAACAGCTTCTTTGCTACTTTGATTGCTTCATTCATCATCTTTAAGATGATATGCGATGCTATGACACAGAGCAAGTAAAGGAAATAAGTTATTTAAAATTAATATTTTGTTATATTAACATCGGTTTTGGTCACCCGTTCCCCACTCAAAATATTCTCGTTTGATATGTTAAAACGTGCATATCTTTACCGAACTCCAGCATCACTTTATCGAACACACGAATTTCAGCTGTGTGTAAAGTATAGAAACAAATTCACTCAAGCTGTTAATTTTTGGTTGTCACAAATTCAATCAATTGCAAAATAGATAAATACAAAATTGAGTATGACATTATTTACAAAATTATTAGGATATACCGTATTATTGTCAAGTGTGTACCACCATTCGTTTCTTCGGTGCAGTTCATCCATTTAATAATGTGGTACACAAGCACCAGCTAACTTTAGTACGCTAAATATTATTCATCTGGCTATAAAATTATTATACGTCGGTCAATAGGTTTCGACGGACAAAGTATCGAATCGGGTATAAAATTGCACAGAAAGGATTCCCTGCTAGTGTGCACTCAATCACTTTGCCCGAAATCGTTGTGCTAATTTAAAGCTTGTCAATTTCAATTCCAAGCTTGAGTGAAATTGTTAACTGGCAGCTGCTGCACTTTTAAACAAACATACTCCAGTCATCATTCCGCCAACGTATCAAATATAAATGTTAAATTTCAAATTCAAAAGCCATGGGACCGTTTGGTAGGGAGAGGTATCAAGACTTATGACTTTCAAGGTACACATTTTTAATTGATATTGTAGTTGTTCATCACGGCTGCTCAAAAGTTTGGCAGATAAACACATGTCTATCTTACACGGTCGAATTTGTGAATGTTAGCAAACGAACCTATAATTTATTACATTTATTACATTTATTACTGGTCATGTCGAAACTGTTGGGGTCGAATATTTGGAAAATTTCATGTTTAGGTAGGTTAAATTTTTCGCTCGAGACGGAACCAATCGTTCAAACAGGGCTACTTTTAGTCAATTCTCAAATCGTACCCTATTTTTGAGTGCGATAGCTGGAAAAGCTTTGGAACGTTAGAATAAATAAAACAGTATTTTTAAGCCTGGCTATTTCAAACATCACCGTAGCAGGTTTCAAGAGAAAGACGTGAATTGTAATCACTTTAAAATGTTATGAATTATTTGATCCTTTAATGCTGAGTAAATTAATGTATACTTCCTACTGTACCAATTTTATTCATCCTTTTCAACGGCTCCCCAAGAAGTAAGACGTAACCTGCAGACTTTTAAAAGATGTAGGAGGCAATAATCATTTTATTGAGTCTGAAGCATTACACATTTGTGCCGCAAATACTTGCAATATCCATGCTGTTAGAAATATTTCACAAGGAATGATGGACATATAAATTACTTATTTGAGTGTATATTCCTTTTGACTTTTCAACATTGTATAGTATTATCAATCTAGACAACTGTTTGTTTAATAATTATTTAATAATTAATTGAAGAAAGTATTCGCAAACAAAATGGATACGTTGGTTGATTATCTCACAAATGTTTTGACGATAGGTCAACTTCAAAATCAACACAACTAAGGAGCACGTTGAATCCTGCAGTGTCGTTGCCAGATAACATTGAAAGGATTAATTGATTTCAACGTTATGCATTTTAGTGATAAGTAACAAATAAGTTGTTCGATAAATGTGACATAGTACGAAAATACATTTCGATAAGTACAATGTCCATCTTGAAGATTATTATAAAGTTATTAGCTTCATTAAGGATAATATAATTCTTATCGATCGATAAACATTTTATTTTTTCAAAAAATAATGACGCCACAACCGGCTATTGTCTCATTTTTTCAGTAAATACTACACACAGTTTTTTTCGTGCATATTTGGGAAGAGTTTGGGTGTTTATACGTTGTACAATAATATGAGATTAGCAGGTCTTGATTATCAGCCGACTCTGACTGATCATGCAGTGATTTCCATTATTTTATCGTATATGGCCAAATGAGCAAGTTTTGGCTCAGCTTTCAAATAAATTAGTGCTTGAATAAACATTATAATTTCATTGTTGGATGTAATTGAATTCCTCTAAAGTGTTTACTTTACTTGAACCGGTTCAGACTTTCATTAACAGCAATAGCTGGCATGCATGCTGAGTGCATTTCTGGGCGAACATATGCATATTTTGCCTTTTTTTACCCATGAGCCAAATTTACCACATTCCGTAGACTTGACCTGCCGCCGTAAAATACATTTAGACAGTGTCAAATGTTTATTCATCGACAGATATTTTAACTGCAAAGTTGTCGATGAGAATAACGTAAGGTAGATCGAATATTTTTAAAAAATCAATGGAAATATTTATGTATTATCTGGCAAAATAATTTGTTTGTTGCCATGGGATAATATACGTCCTCAGATTAATTATCATAGTTTTAGAATCGAGGAAAATGTCAACAAATTGATTGCAACACATAACGAAAACTACATTTACTGACATGTGCACGGCTTTGTTTACTTCGCGTTTGCATTTCTTAACTTTGCGCAACACGGCCCTCACCCGATAAGCAGGTTATAATGCTATTTGTATTTGACATAAAGTAATAATTAATTCATTAGTTAATTACATATAAACTTCAAACTTGTTTTAGAAATTTATTTAAATGTGTATGCAATACGCCAAATGTGAAAAATGTTCGCTACTGATAGTTAATGTTCTCAGTAGATCATAGCCATAGCCAATTTATTTATTCATGGAGAAATTGTATTGTTGAGAATTTGGAATTTGTGGAGTGTAAGGAATAGCCCATTCGAGGCTTCAAATACGCTGCAATATTTCATTTTCACACGCTTCGGAGTGAACTATCACTTGGATTTGATCTCAATTTATTGGTGTACATGATATTAGTGATTCGTCTCATACATAGAAAACCTTTGTATCCAACGCATTAAAACAAAAATTGACTTGTATATCAAACGCTTTATATCATCCACCGCCTTTGTACCACCGACCTGGACTTGCAAAGTGATACCATTGAGTTGTAGAAATGACACTCGTCACCCAAGTAACTCATATATTAATCAATTTATAGGGTTACATATAACTTTACATTCAATGTCTGATAATTTACATTCAATCCTGCATTTACATTTAATTTACATGTAACTTTTTGACTGCTTAAATACAGGAAAATAGAACCTAAAATTTAGTTTAAACTAAAATAAAATAGCACCTATGTGCATCAGCATATTAATATCTGATGTTTATTCCTACCATAATGATACCTTTTAAATCGACCAAAAAATCATTTACTGTTTTCATGGAGCCCAATTTCGACTACGCTACTAGAAAAGTTAAACACACTAGAACTAAAACATTTACATCTTAACCCTTATAATTTAGAGATGTCAAAATCACACCAATCACATTTTAGAGAATCATTTTCTTTTTGAACAAATTCCTGTCACATGTGCATTTTTTGCATCCAATTCATTTCATATGAACATGTCACATCTTATTTCGCTGCCAAGGCTGGCGCAGGAAGTCCTTGTCATTGTTAATTTGTGGATAACGAATTTCCTCATCAGGATATTCAATATAAAGTTTCTAACAGGCGTCGATTAACAAATACCTTCTTAAAACTTTTAAAGTTCATACGGAAATAGGTTTAAAATTTTTTTAACTCTATATCTAACGCGTAGCTGTGATAAACTATAGTGCACTGCAGCACAGTGTTTAAATACCTGCTTGATACCTTCAATCTGAGACCGGATTCGGATTCTCCAACTCAAAATTGGTCCATGGCACTTTTTCGATTTTCCAAATTCGGAAGCCTACCATTTAAACAAAAATTCAGAACATTTAAACAGAAGAACGACAATTTTTGCTATTCCTAAAAATGTCGAAATTGGTTGTATTTGTGGCTCCGTCGTTCACCTATCAGAACTCTCAAACAAAATCAGAAATATACATTTTGAAGCGCGGAAAACGGTCTTTCGGAATCATATGTTCATGTCGCTATATGGTTTGCAGTTCGCAGGTAAGCGGCGATCGAATTACCTCTTGTTTTCAAACCATTTCATATTGAGAACCAGGATAACGAAACTTACCCCACCTACATTTTACATAAAAGCAAAATTGTGCTGATGCAAAAAGGTAACGCATAACAAATCAAATTAGTATTGGAGACCAAATACAACATTCCTAAGAGCTGCATTTGAATGCAGCAGCGCAGCTCATATATTACGTTGAAATATGGCATGCTCAAAATGTGTCTTTAAACTCAATTACATACTGTATTCACACATTTACATAGTCGGTCTAGAACATGGGGTCAATTAATATTGACTTTGAAGCATTACACATTTGCGCCGAAAATTCTTGCAAAATCCATATTGCCGTTATGAATATTGCACAAGTGAACCTCGGCATGCAGATTATTTATTTATGAACATGATTCTTTGTATAGTATTATCAACCTAGACAATTGATTGTTTAATAATTCTTTTTGGTAACTGTAATTTTGGTACTTTTAGTAATTTGTTTGTGGCTGTGATCTGATGATGAACTGTTGAGAAACAGGTATTTGCAAGCAAAATGGATACGTTGTTGGTTGATTATTGCACAAAAATTACAAACATTTTCACGATAAATCAACTTGAATATAATCACAATTAAGGAACACGTTAAATCTTACCTGCAGTTTTGTTGCCAGGTCACATTGAAAGGATTAATTGACTTCTAAGTTATGCATTTTAGTGATAAGTAAAAAACAAATTGTTCGAAAAAATTTAGATGAAACCCAAATGCGTTGTGATAAGTACAATGTTCATCAAGTACTGAGGATCATTATTAATTTAGCACCTTCATTAAGGATAATATAATGTATATCGGTGATTGTGTCATTATTTTTCCGGAATCCCTATATACAAATTGTCATGTAATAAATACTTACAAAACTGAATATGAAACACGTCAAATACGTAGAAGTTCTACGGTAGAACCCTCACAAAGTTGCTAGAAATAGCAATGCAGATGAGTAAGACGCGCGCGAATTTGAGTAGAATGTTGGACGTTTCTCAGTTGCATAGTAATAACAGTTTGATGACCCTTGATTATTAACCAGCTCTGAATCAGGCAGTCATTTTTCTGCTGCTAGCTTCTAGTGCGCTTTTAATTCAACCATCATTTAGATTTGTTCTTCCTTAATGCGTTCATGTCCATTATTTTATCATTACCGAACACGTTGTGGCGCAGTTTCCAAATAAATTAGTGCTGGAATAAAATCTTATTATTTCATTGTTGGATGTAATTGAATTTATCTGGACTTTATTCTAGTAGGATATACTCTGGATCGAACTTTCCCAACATGAATAGCTAACTTTAAACAAAGAAAACTGCATGCATTTTAGGGAGAGAATATGCAGTTTAATTTGGCTATCTTTGCCCATGAAACAAACTTGTTACATTGCGTAAGGTTTGGTTTGACCTGCCGCCATCAAAGTGCATTTAGGCAATGTCAAATATGTTTATTTATCGACAGATATTTTGATTGCAAAGCCTTTGATTAGGATATCATATGGTGGATTAAGTATTAAAAATTGCGTAGAGTTTTATGTATTGGTTTACAAAATATCTTGTTATCCTTTGGGATGATATGGTCATATTAATTGTCATGGTTTGAGAATCGCGGAAAATGTAGACAAACTGATTGTAACACATAACGAAAACATTTACCAACCTGAACACATTGTTTATTTATTTTGTACATTTCATAACTTTCCGCCACACGGAACCAAACCCCATACAAAAATTGTAAGGATATTATTTGTATTTGCATATAAAATAATAATTTATATAATTTATTTATTGTTTAATCACATATATTTATAATATAAATTGCAAACTAGTTTTAGAATTTTTTAAAAATGTGTATGCAATGCGACAAATAGGTAAATTGTTTGCTAATGGAAAAAAATATTCGAAGGAGATGATCCTCAGACATCTCTGATTTCCTGGAGAGGTTAAAATTCTGCCAAATTAAAATTTGTGGAGTATTGGATATATAGTCCAGCGTTTTTAATTACGCTGCAATATTTCATTTACTAAATTACTTTGATGATCCCGTAATTTGGAAGATTGAGATTTGGGTGAACGACGCTGCTATCAATTCGACCAGAAATCTTGAGAGGACGGGGTAGGTATGCAGGCCCAAAATAGTGAGACTACTTTTTGATGAAACCTGAGATTTGTGAGGTAATACAGCGTGGCTAGGAAAAAATAAAAAGAACCGAAATTCCTAGTTAAAATCTCGTATGAATAACCGTTTCCCTGAAAAGAGCACATCATAATTACTACGGAATGATTTCATGAAATCTCGAAAAGTGTAATTACCACAGATTGCCGAGAGAGGATACTATCCAGCGACAAAGTTCCAGTAACGTTTTCGGATAATGAGGATAGATCGGATGAACTAAAATTACACAGAAAATTACACGAGTCTTTTTAACTGTCTGAGCCAATATTATTCCACTGATAACATTCACACACGTCATTTCACATCATACTTTTTTACAAAGAAATATTATGAACAATGATCTGTGATTTATTATTCTTACCCCAAAAAGATAATGACATTATGGAACAGGAGAGCTCCAAGCAGAATGCTCGTTGTTGTGAAAACTTTGGCTAAAAAGCCTAAATGACGACAGGTAATTTTTTCCCTTATACTCGGGGCGAGATTAGACTCTTTTATTTGTTGGGATGATGTTCCCAAAAGTTTCCGATGAAAACTTGGTTGGGGCAGCGCCCTGGAGATAAACTTAAAGTGTATGCGTTCGGTACAAGAGAAAAAAGTGTAATGCCCATGTCCTTGATTCAGGGAAGGACGACGAGCGCACGGCGTCATTATTCCTTAAACATTATAAGGTTAGTTGGCGACGTTTGCCAAAGACATGTTTAGGTATGCTATGTGCAGGTAATTGAAATGTAGGAGATTTTATTCTATTTTTAGTTTTTCCGTGCATCCTCTGTCGCTTCTTGCTATATCTTTTACGTGTGATGCTACAATGTTCAGTTTTTAGAGACGTGCGAAAGGTCACGACTCAATTTAAGAATTTTCCAAATGGACTAACATGCAAATTGATCTCCGTCTACGGTTGTCGTCAATTTTAATTGAGCATGGCTAAGTTCAACGTGTAAGCAGCATTGTAGTTTTTTGTGAGAAGATTGGAGACAGTCGAAAGGAAGCAGCTTTTAAGCTCATTTGTTTGTTAGAGCAATTCGTGATAAGACTCGATTGCTCTGACGACGAGATAAGTTTTGAATATTTGAGTGATCTGGAGACAGTAAAATCACTCTACTATTGTGAAGGTGTATATACGTATATACCTTAACAAAGGGTAACACAAATGTGAAAACAACACGCTGGTATTTATACATCCACTCGAATAAACTATAATTGCTTACTAATATGGTAAGGACAAAGTGATGATTAGAAGGAGATAAGTTTGTTTATACTGGAGTTGAGTTCAGCGGAAGGAAAGCTTTAATTTTCAACTCCTGCTAAACTCCTTCTAATCTCCATTAATTTTTTAGTTCCAGCCTTTTTTGTTTTATATGAACGCCATTTTCAGACAAACTTAATGAACATTTCATCTGAAAATTATGAAGGTGCCCTAAGCTTTAGTTCCATGTTGTAGATTCCTGAAAATAATCTATATATGAGCAGTTATTTGCATATTCGGAAGGTCATATCTGACCAAAGTGGAAACAATTCAACGTCCACATGCCAAGGCAGGATACCGATATGGAAACCCTCTGGCAACTTGATTTGACCTCTGACCCCTTATTTACCGGCGCTGCGGGTCAAAAAGTGGTATCAGCACATCCGTTCTACAGCAAAAAGTATTATAGATAGACACAAAATCTTTCTTGCACAGATCTAAATCTAGAACGGATCTGCCGAGACCATTTTCACACAGCCAAGTCACACGCTAGTTTGCATCCAAATTTGAAAAATGACACCAATAATTTATCTTGGAATATTACTTTGCCCGAGCTAATCTTAATTATATAAATGACGGCGAAGACTAGCAATATCTTTAGCAATGTAAAATAGAGTAGACACAAGTAAACATAAAAGACGGAAAGAAGAGAGATAGAGACGTTTACCGACTGTAAGACTAAAATTACTTTCAGATACGTAATTAAAACGTCACATCTCGTAAATATAGGTCAATCGATATTTTCGTTCACTTGTCATTCTTGACCTTGTGTTATATATCAAGAAAGTCGGTGACATCGTAAATGTAAAAATGGATTGTGTCTATTCTTGCGAATTGTTTGTTTTGCATTTTCATCTCGGAGTTATTCTGTTCAAAGAACTGCCGAAATATGTTGATGATTTTTAGGAGAATGTTTTTACCTTCATTCAGGCACAAATGTATTTGTACCGAAGGAACGTTTACGAAAAGAGTTTCGATGGATTTTGTTATATGAAGTAAGCGCATTTGTTAAGCGTCTCATATGTCTGTGCAATAGTGTTTACTAGCAGGACTATGGAAACACCTGCACCAAGTAGTTACCTGGCATCACGAAGATTGCGGCCCGAAGATTGCGGGTGCGAAAACTGCGACCCGAAGATTGCGGATGCGAAAATTGCGGCCTACGAAGATTTCGGCCCACGAATATTGCGACTCCGAAAATTCCGACTATGACAATTGCGACCTACGAAGATTGCGGCCCACGAAAATTGCGATTTTGAAAAGGAACCTAACTTCTAAAATAATTTGACTGGTGTATGCAACATTATTTAGGTACAGTATTTATTATCTGTTGCAAATACCTGGAAAAAATAGGACAATGCACTTTCCCATTTCGACGGTGTATGAACGAAATAAATCTTAAATAATTAATAAATCTAATATACATATTTGTGACTAGATACACAATTTTCTCTCCCAACTTTCAAAAAGTATTCCACAGAATGATTGCCCACTGGATGAAATGTTTCCTCCAGTGTAAGAAAGTGGATTCTTCCAGTATTTTTCACTAAACGAAAGTGGACGAAAGGAAAAAAAGGTAAAATGAGCAAGAGCAACACTACTCGAGACATTCAAATCATCCAATTTAATGAAAACTGGAGAATTATCTCGTTTATTGCACATTATATTATCCTATATTCACTGTAAGGTCAATTTTGCAGTTGCTTTATGTGACGTTTGTAGATAGTTGCTCATATGTATGTTCATTGATAATTTCATCCGAATTAAGGTTTTATTAAAAATAAACGCGGCTAGCTACCATGTAGCAAAGTGGCGGAGCAGCGCCGCCGTTAAACAAAACAGGTCACTAACCACTAGTTCTGATTAGAAATTCTCTATTGAAAACAGAATAAAAATATTCCAATCCGATTAAAAATTACATCATAAAAACAAAATCACAGTTACTGACGTTAAACGGTAACCGTTACTATTAAAATATCTTTAAATATCTTCACAGAAAACTCAGAAGAGACGAACGATATGCCACTTGCTGTACGTGAGATTTGAAAATTTCGAAATCGTAACGGTTTCAAACGGTTACCGTTGACCGTTATCGCTGTCACGCTTGTCACATAACGATCTTGTGATACAAAGTCATTTGTCGAAAATAGAAGTGGAAAATTTTAAGCCACTTAAGCAGGAGAACATGAAGTGTAAAATTATTAGAAATCGCTGTAACCGTTAAACAGTAACCGTCAACTCCAAAATGGCCTCATATCTATGTGTTATGGTCATAGACGAGTCGAATGATATATCACTTGCCATAAGTTATCATTTTTAAAAGTGACCTCGTAACAGTTTCTAACGGTTACTGTTGACCTACGTATTTAAAAATTACGTTGGAACCTTCTGAGGTTACCACCTATCGATTGCCGAAAACAGATTTCAAAAAAGTCAAACCGTTTTAAAATTAGAGCGCGCACGGACAGACGGACGGACATACTGATCTTAGTAAGTGGCTCCGCCACTTAATAATGACGCTACCATTGAGTTGGATAATAGTAACTGATCAAGATTAACTTTAGAAGCTCAATTTTTGTATGTGCAACATTTTCGCCGTGTCTTTTCGTATGCCTATTTCATGTTTCCCATGTAAACGTAGTCTCATAATGATTTCCGTCCACTTTCTTCTGTTTCGTCCATTTTTTCACTTTCGTTCAATTCTTCCATCGTCCACTAAAATTGAGGTGGAAGATGGAAGTTTCCATTCTAGGCTTAACACAAAGTCAAAATGATTAATATTTTGTTTGAGTAATTATATAAGTTAAGATTCAGTGCAATGTTTTTAATAAATAAAATGCTTTACACTAGAAGCACTTGAAAAAATTCGGTGCATTTATCTTCTTTCTTGCATTCATTGTAAAATGTAAATTAATTAACTTGATGCATTAATATGTAGCATAAGCAACAAACCAGTTAGTTGTTGTTACCTTGTTAAACAGTCGTAATAATTAAGTGCATGTGTGCTATGTTTCCCGCTACTACCGATTTTAAATATGATACCTACATATGCAGTATGTATGAACAACAAACCAGTCCATTATCATCATATTTCGTTCATACACCGTCGAAATGGGAAAGTGCATTGTCCTATTTTTTCCAGGTATTTGCAACAGATAATAAATACTGTACCTAAATAATGTTGCATACACCAGTCAAATTATTTTAGAAGTTAGGTTCCTTTTCAAAATCGCAATTTTCGTGGGCCGCAATCTTCGTAGGTCGCAATTGTCATAGTCGGAATTTTCGGAGTCGCAATATTCGTGGGCCGCAATCTTCGTAGGCCGCAATTTTCGCATCCGCAATCTTCGGGTCGCAGTTTTCGCACCCGCAATCTTCGGGCCGCAATCTTCGCGGACCCTAGTTACCTGTATGCTCAAAATTACATAATAGGTTGCAAAGTATTATTTGTGTCATTTAACATGTCTTGCTTAAATGCTTCTTAAGGGAAACGTTTTTCTCAAGGAAAGGAAAATGTTACTTTGAGGAGGAAATCAGTTATTAAAATTCAAGTGGGGACAGGAAAGATTTATTTTTCAACTTAAGCGTAACCTCTTTTAGTTCCAGTTAGCTTTGATTAATGTAAATGCCATTTCCAGACAAATACAGTGAAGGTTTTTCCGATGTAGTTGTAGGTCGTCTCTAAGCTGATCGTCATTACACGTTATTCGTTTTATGTCAATAAGTTGTAAATCTTATTTAATAAGTAACCTTTAAAAAGATTTGACGACTGTGTAGAAAATTGCCGAATGTCTTTCCGCAAATCATTACGATTTCTTTTGTGTGTGTGGCAATCCAAGATTTTCATTCCAAAATTGGGACAAAGCTGCTGGCGTCTAGTTTATTACCGTGAACATGACAGATCGTTCACGAATTCAGTGACTGAATTTCAGTCCCACGTCAGGTGATCCATAAATTTCATAAAATATACCCCCTCTGATGAACAAACAAAAGAAAGAACGACCGGCAGTCGACCTAATTTATGTCGGAAAAATCCACAGGACAATGAAAAAATTGACAGAGGTTTACATCGGCTTATTTCGTTTAAGCACACACTCCAAAATCCAGTGGTCCTAATTTAGGACTCCTAAGGGTGCCATAGTTCAAATTTATTTTGTTATACCCTGACGTATTTTTTCACCACAATGTTGTCGTTTTAGGATTAACTGATAATAATTAGAGAAATCCAACTAGCCTAAGTATTTCTATCTACAAATTACTTTGTTGTGACACGCAGGTGTAAATTGTGTGAGGATGTTCTGAAACTCAGCTGGAAAGAATAAAACATATTTGCGATACACGGGGGAATATTTCAAAATAGCAAGAAGAAACGTGTGAAAAGAAACAAAATCCTCTCCATTCATTTCTGAGTGCACACTTGCAACTGACAAGCTGGAAACCCACTACCTGTTTTGTAATTACATGCGACGAGGTCGTTCAAATTATAAATGTCGTCAAATATGTCCAGCGTACAAATTAGTTCAACTTGTATAGTTTGCTTATGCATTGGTGAAAGTAAGACAGTATATTATGTGCTTTACATTAACAAAACTGATTGTGACAGCTTTCATAAGTTTATTCACGTATTTACTCGTCAAACTAATGGCATTTCATATATATTAGAAGGCTTACGCTACAGGATCTTTACAAATAAGACAAAAGTTTAGACAAAACGAAATGGTTTATGTGAAATATCGCTGGATGGACGCATATTTTTTAACTATCTTGCTTCTCCCTTCAACAGCAACAATGTGGAAACTGGACATTGTATTGTCAATAGATTATTGGTATCCTCAAAACCCAATTGAACCTTGTATTGCATGGAAGGTGTTAAGTAGAGCAATTTTGCCCGTGTAGTATTGGCGTCCCAAATATGTTTGTCTTTCATTCATTTCCTTGTTAGATTATTCTTCTTAGAAAATTCCTTTTTGGTTAGCACATATCGTTCTTTCATTTTAAATACATATTATAATTTAGACGCCGAAAAATCTTACGGTAGAATTCGCTGAAATTAAGTATACAGGGGCATCTTAATGCGTAGATTTCGAATCCGCGATAAAAAGTGCGGACCCCCCCCCCCTCGTCCGGCGGAGCTACGGTCAAAAAACCAGATCAGGGGTGGGAAAATGTCCGAACTTTTTTTTGTTGATTCAGATAGAGAATAAAAAGCTGAACAAATTTTGTAAAAGAACCACCCATCAATTCCTCAACCCCTGACTGTCACACCCCTTCAAAGATTATAATTTTTAAATGACCGTGCTGGGGAAAATTATTAAGAGAAATTGATTGGTACTTTGGCTTTATGGAAACCTTCGGCCTTTTGCATAAAAGGTAGCCAGAAAAAGCACTTTTTCGAGCCCCCCCTTCTAGGGTTTCTCAATTTACGATAACTTGTCGTGTCCGGCGATGGACATTCATCTCCCTGGCTTTCGAACATCCGTTATGCATGCCGCCTTGCCATGTAAGCTTGGTTGTTGTGCAGCAAGAAGCTGGAAGTTGTTGACTTTCACGCTCGCCTAATAGATACGTATGTTCGCGTTCTAACTAATGCATGGCTTGAAATAGTAGAATTTAAATATATGTATATTCATCGTAAATATATTTCGGTACGTTGCACTCTCATGTAGACTGTTACTTTATTGTAACCTGGCTCCCGCCCCTGTAACGGGTGCCGGGGACCGGTTCTAGTTTCAATTTATAATTACAACTCTTACATTTGTGGGATTACATACCATATAGGAAAGACACAGATCCGACTTTTTTGTAGAGAAAATTAGATACCATATTCGGATTCCCCATTAAAAATAGAGTAATTTTGACGTAAGATTTGATTTTAAAAAATTGAGTTCATGGGGTAAATTGCGAAAATTAAAGTTGTTGGGAGTACTCAAAGGATACCACATTTTTTCGACATATTTCAACGGATTTGGCTGAAATTTGGTATGAAGCTTCCTTAAAGGACCCTCCCGACAGTTCAGTTGAGAAAAGGCGATTTAAAAAAAATGTGACCTCGGATTGAGGTGTCAAAGTCCCCACTTTCTCAAAAGTGATATTCGCCCGCGCCAATCGGTAACATATCATGTGCCGAGTATTTTTTGGAAGTATACGACATTGTTATAGGTCACATGTGATTCCTTAAGCTGTTTCTACGTTGGAGCTTTAATATAAAACTGTTATGAAGTAGCATCAACCACAGTCAGTAATATAAAATTTTATTGGTAATTTTAGTTGATAAAAGTATTTTAAATTAAAATTCAAACTTAAAAACAGCTAAAGTAATCATGAGTGACCTATGGCAATGTCGTATACTTCGATAAAATACTCGACACATAATATATTACTAATTGGCGCGCGCGAATATCAATTTTGAGAAAGTGGGGATTTTGACACCTCAATCCGAGGTCACATTTTTTTGAAATCGCCTTTTCTCAACTGAACTGTCGGGAGGGTCCCTTAGGGAAGCTTCACACCAAATTTCAGCCAAATCCGTTGAAATATGTCGAAAAAATGTGGTATCCTTTGAGTACTCCCAACAACTCTAATTTTCGCAATTTACCCCATGAACTCAATTTTTAAAAATCAAATCTTACGTCAAAATTACTCTATTTTTAATGGGGAATCCGAATATGTTATCCAATTTTCTCTACAGAAAAGTCGGATCTGGGTCTTTCCTATATGGTATGTAATCCCACATTTACAATCGTTTTAGAATAATTTGACCTGCGGTTTTGCTTTCAATTGTCAATCGATCTTTAATGTTATGTCTTGTTTCGATGCTCAGTATTTTGATTCACACAAAAAATCACAAAGGTATTATATGGTATATTTTAGTTATTGGCGGCGTAAAAAAGGTTAAGCTTATCTGATCCATAAACAGCTTCAGTACACCCGATAAAAACTAATACCCATGCTCTCTTCATTTTATCTACTAGTTATAATGGAATCCTCTTCCATTGCTTTACGTATTTGACGTTTGAACTTGGCAACTTTTACTTCTCGTTTGCAAATGGCCAGTTAAATCTGCTTCTTAACTTTGAGTCCATCAAAGTAAAATCCATTCCTCCTTAATGTAGTTTCGCCCAATTATAATTCTTTGTTAAGCGACTTATCTTATCTTGTCTCCAAATATTATCGTTCATGGTTTACTGACAGTAATTAGAAAAGTCGAGCCAACCAAAATATTTTTAATATGAAATAACTTTGTCCTGATCCGCAGGCGCAACTTGCTAGACTCAGGACTTTCTGTGTCAACAGCAGGAAAGATGGTACACATGTACAATATGTGGGGAAAATGGGATAGAAATCCAAATGCTATTATCCGCTCAAGATCAGAATATATGAAACTCTTGAAACGCCGAAATTGTTTACAACATTGGGGTATCGGCGGATTCAATATAACTTATTTAATGCAATACAATAATAAACACTTTGGCCTCTACGACCGTGATCAAGTTCAAAAATGGCATGTACCATCTAATTTACTATTTACTTTACTTTCGATATGTTTAATGATGTCGCCTTCCTAATAATAAGTCAGTACACTCAATATGCCTACCTATAAAGACGAGAAGTTAGCAGTCAATTTCAAAACTTCAAATTGTGACCAAACAGTCGAAATGTCGCACATAAATATACTGTGAATGCATACTTATTCAATATTTTCAACAAAAATTTAATTGCTGTACAAAATCTTGTGTAATTCTCAAAGTTTTTAATTAACCAATGCAGGCACACGTTTGACAAACTTTAATGGGTGTCGATACCGATGTCATTCCACAGCATGGCTCTGGCCATTCCATGTATTCAACATTTACCTAAAACCTACTCCATTAACATTATTTAAAGGATGTACTCAACATCAGTGCTGAAATTCCATTTAGTAAAGTAATGTGGAGGCCACAACTACATTATTACGCTGGATGGATAATAATCAGTTACGAGGCATAATTTCGGGTAGCAGATCCATACCAACATATCCACAACAACATAAGGGCCAGGTTGAGGAAACAATATTTGCAATATTTAAATGATGGAAGCTCAAGGAAATAGCTTCTCTACGACAATCCCAAGCACGACACATAAAGAGGAAATCGTCTTTAATACATTGCGCGATTGCACGTGTACTGATATAGGTTATGTGTAAAAGTACTTCACAAAATTAATATAATTTATTACGGAAAACACAATGTGGTCATTCATATATTAGCTATTAAACCCAGTTGGACAGAAATGAAGCTTCCTACTCAGCAACATAGATGGTTTCAACTTATCCTCTATCAGCGGTTACTACCCTCCCAAAATGAGCACATTCACCTGAATCCGGTGTGGCACACGAGTTCAGTAAAACTTGTCAGAAATCGATCACCTTATTTCACGATTAGTTACTATATGTTGATGCGCCAATTGTGAAACTGGAGTTAATAACATCGATAAGTTGAATCGGATTGAAAAAGGCATTGCATTGCAGTCCTTCTCAATGGATTTTCGGCTCTTCCTTCCGCCAGTATGCTCACATACATTTCAAGCTGAGACAGATAAAATTGTTATTCTAAAATCTGACTGGATTTACAGCTAGCCGAAAATGGCTTCCAACTCAAAACTCAGAGATTTGGTGTTATTATTTGCATTTATTTCAACTTATTGCGAATGTGAAAAGTACAAGCAAAAATTAATCTTCAGGATATTACCTTTTGAATATAAAATCTGACCCTGAATGGTATTTATCCTTTAACAGATCCGATATTCTTGTGCAGATAATAGAATACTATCGGCGTCCTAGTCGATCAAGTGACTCAATTTGGAATATCTCTGGAATTCTGAACGTGTTTGAAGAATCACACTGCCATGTTGTGATAGATAACTTTGAACATGTCGACATATTTCCTGCGTACACACACGCTGTACAGAGACGACTAAAACTGGCAATGTTAAAGTATCGGTATGGCTACCTGCATGGACGAAAATCATTGTGGATACCGTTCGGCTTTCCGTTTTGGGAGTACAATATTACCAATCAAATTCTGGTGGATGCTCCTAAGGATTTCTACAAAATAGAATGTATGGAAAATAAGTACTATGGAGGAGCTAGATCTTTTCGGGGCTCCCATTCGAACAAGTACTGCGTTGGACTAAACAGCTTTCGCTACTCTGCAAACTCACGAACATGGAACTGTCAAATTCAGATATCCCTACAGATACGTCCACTACTTTTACAGATACGCCGCTACCCAATAGCGTTCTACTTTGACGTGTTTCCAAACGTTGCCGACTATTTCCGTCGAACAGAAGAGTCGATGGTACCGAAGTTGCATATATTCGTGCAGCGAGAGGAACAAGCACTTGCGGATGAGTCACTGAGGCTATTTATGAAGACACAATCAGCTTCAAATTTGCATTACACACCATTGAATCAGGAGTCGATTCAACCAAACGTGTTCTACACAATCACGTTGGTAGTAACAATTGCTGGCAACACTGCGACGCCAAAATTATACATTTAATTTCATCCAATTTCGAGAGACCAACCTCATTAAGTTTATCAACTAATCGTCAAGCCATCAGATTAATTCATCTGGTGAGACTACTGCAGTTCTACCCTAACGAGCATGAGGCTCGAGTTGAATTCCGGGCATCTAGTCTAATCTCTGCAGTTTTCTATCAAATAACTCAAAAAGTAAAATCCTGTGCCACTGTCCTATCCAAACAGTCGACATGGAAGTTCTTCAACCTTACAGACTGTAGCATACGACGTAATGTTTGCTGCCGGAATTGCATCCTCAATATTTTCCATAGCCTGAAACGCAAGCGTATTCGTAAGTAGACACACACCGCTCTGCACCAATGGCAAAGGAGTAGTCAATGAAAATGCCGACTGGCGTAGTGAGTTACATATCAAAATGTATTTGCGTGTAACTGTGGAAAATGTGGAGCCCGACCCTAGTTTATATCGTCTGACTTACAACGCGTCATTGTCAGAACTGTCGTTTGTAAGCTGCGGTGGCGGACGGGGAAAACTGTCCAGTGGATTGGACGAATTTCTAAACATATATCCCACCTCAGTGTGGGTTTGCATAATATTAGTTTTGCTGGTTTATACCAAGATAAATCAGCAATTCCTCACAATGTGAAGGCGAAGGGGTGATGTGGTTTCGTTCATTCTCCAAAGCATTAAAGTTTTCTTAGAACAAGGAGACCCATTTGCCTCCAATTACGCAAAGAGCCAAAAGCTTCGTATCACAATGGCAGCCATATTGCTATCGGGGATTGTGCTGAGCAACGGATACAAAAATGAAAACGTGTACAACATGATATCTGCCAGACCGTCCCGCAACTGTTAGAGGATGGCTTCGCGGTGTTGACAAGGATTGTGCAAGTACACCACAACCCTTTGATGTTTAAATCGGTGCCCGGAAACATGCTTCAGTGGGCAAAGGGTTATCAAATGCCAACCAAACACATTGTCAAACACAATAACAGCCGGAATTTCAAAGAGTCAGAAGTACTTGAATGGCTAAAATATGGCATACGAGTCAAGAACAGACATATAAAAAACATCTTACAAAATATTTCTTGACCCTTCACAATTGCAGTTATGCAATGCACATGCTTTTGCATGAGAAGATTGATGCGGATATAATGCAGTTGCAAGAAGTAGAATTATGGAACCATTTGGCGTCTTGTAACAAATCTGCTTTGGTGCTCCCTTCCTCCTTGGCTAAACAGTATGCAAAAGGGCTATTTCATGCTGAACCACACCAGAGAATATACGTTGGGAATGGAGCCTATGGGAATGTTACCGTTGGCCTCGGATTCCAGCTGTGGGATTCTGGCGCATCCGTTCACCCCAACGTAATAAAACGGATTCAAGGACTGCAATTCTCTGGCATCTGGAATTGGTGGTCCAGATATATTCAAGAGAGAACTCACTTTTCTCCGGCTCTAAAGAACGCAACACTGGAAAGGCCATCCATGCACGGAAATGTCTCACTCATCTTCTATGTACTGTTGTCTGGAATTTTGCAGTCCGCTATCGCGTATATGTGCGAGATTAGAGTATACGTTTTCCGGTTTTTGATTGGTGTACGGAACAAGGTGAAGAAATGTTTTGGTATACTCGTGTGTCTACTAATAATTGGAGGCTCAAAGTTTTGGGCAATCTCCTCAAAGTATAAGCTTCGTAGATTCTAACAATTCACTTTCAAACTGTTTTCAAGTAGATATTCAGTTAATGTAATAATCTGTAATAAAGAAATGCCCACATTCAATTTATTACTTTACCATGAGTACTGGTCACATTTCTGATTGCAACTTGTAATCTAAGAAATGCAGTTAAACCTAAATTGCATACTCGAATAGCGTGATAATTTGAACCTGGAAAGCTGTAAGATTTGTGTCAAAAGTTATTGTGTAGTTAAACGGCCAACATATACAAGTGCCACCAGCTTGACAAATTATTTCAAACACAGATTGGGCCATGAAACATTGGTGTAGTTACGTTGTGCTGTTGAAATTGCAATTAAGATATCTGCTGTACAACGCATATAATTTATTTAATATTACAGTAAGCAGTATCAAAAAGAACAATCGGTTAAAAATTACAAAAGAAAGGAAACAGTCAACCTGATGTAATTAAAAGCTGCGGGTCTGCACAAAACACTTTTCGTCGCATTTCTTACTACGGGACTGCTATTGGTGAACCGTTACGAAAAGTAAGGTAAAGGAGCATTATTAATAGAAATATTACAAATGGTAGTAAAAATGTGTACGCTTCAATATTAGACTTAGAAATGCATTCGTTTCTTATAATAACGCTCATGCAATTGTAGTGTTTCACCTCAGCTTGTGAAGAAATTGGCGGAGTAAAATAAACAGGCAAATGTGTTACTTGCACGGTTGATCTTGTAAATGTTGGGACTGGTGTCTTATAATTCAGTACAGGTCTAAGGGTTTCCTCTGTCATCCGGTAGATTGCAAAATGTGGACGTTGGTAAGTGTTTGCAAACTTCATGTACGGAGGGTTATTTCAATCTACAATACAAACTCAGATTCCATTTTTGGGGCCGATAACTTTCGTTTCGAAATAATTTCGAATCAAAAATATTTCAGCAAATTGCATGTGGCAATTAAACTAAACTATGTAGATTTACCGTCCTAAAGACGTTGGTTATTGATTGATGTGCATTTCAATGATCTTCCGCCACATGGCCCATATCATGGCCCGCCACAAACATGTTATAAGGTCCTTCGTATATAAAATAATTATTTATTTACTGTTTTTATCATATAAACTTCAAACTTGTTTTATAAAAATTCAAATGTGTAGGCAAAGCGTCAAATTTTCAAAATGTTCGCCAATGAAATTTAATGTCCGCATTAGATTATATACTGTTCGTCTTGTCACGGTTTACAGCGACAGATTGAAAGTTGAGAATCTTAAAATATGTGATGCATCCGGTTAAAGATCATTTGCTTTTGTTCTATAGCGCTTTAAGCCAGCATTTCGTCGCGGCAATACACCACTTGTCAAAATGACCGCGTCGGACCCATGAGCATTCATACCATAGCATCATTGGTTCATACGCTTTCATATCATATCAACAACATACAACTATCTTCCGCCACCAGCACCACTTTTTTAAAATTGACCAAGTTAATTAGTGTTTGTAGGTTTTTGAAAGTATAGAGCACCTTATCTTGTAGAGCAGAATTCGGCGATTCTGCCAGTCTATTCATTATAGCGGTACGACTACTACAAAAAATTCCTTATTGAATTTAGTGAGTGAACTGGTGTCGTTGCCTGATTCCCATTTGATTACGTTGATAATAAGTATTTACTAAAATCAATAAGGAATTTTTTGTAGTTGTCGTACAGCTATAATGAATAGACTGGCAGAATCGCCGTATTCTGCTCTACAAGATAAGGTGCTCTATACTTTTAAAAAGTCACGGACACTATTCACTGGCTAATTCAAAAATTCATGGCATTGAAAAAAATCACTTGGTATTTACCCCACGGTAACTACTAGCGTACCCATTAGATGCAATTTTTGGCAAACAACCTGCAGCACGGTTTAAATGTATTGTTGATAGTTAATTACAATTGTTATATAATATTATTTCACGTATAATTAGTTTCTGTGCTATATAGCTCATAAATTGATAAAAACTATAATTTAAAAATGTGTTCCATTTACCTCAAAAGTGGTATACCCAAGCATTTCGATATGCAGATTCAAATATGAATCATTTGATTATATTCAAAATAATTGCTGACTATATAGCATATATGTATACCAATTACACATTAATTATCCAGTAATTAAAGCTATAATTAACTTTAATGTGCATATGATGTGCGTATGATGGGGTATCAAAATGATACTACTCTTCAAGGTAAATCCAACGAGGTACATAAACTGGGAGAAAGAAATGCAATGTATTTTGGCATTTTTGGTATGCCACCATAAACAGACTGAAAATTGTTTTATGTATCTCATTGGGTAAATCTGAATATTTTGTTGCCCCCAAATTTCGAAATAATGCTTTTATATTTCATTTAATAGAAGAGAGAGTTTCCGGAAAGACGTGGAATGCCATACTTAAGCATATATATTATAGAGTTCCAACACCCCATCTTGCACAGTTCCATGGAAAAACCACTTTGTTCAAAAAAAAGTAAATACTGTGCTGTGGGGCAAATCATAACCCTTTCAGAGCCTACCAACACAAGCTACGCCTTCCACACCCCACTACCACCATCCTCATCATCATCTCCGACCGCTACGGTGTAGGCCTTTAATATTTTATTAACTACCGGAAGCATGTAATGCTTGAAAGGTAGTTAATGCGATTAAGTTGTTTGTCTGTGTGTCTGTGTGTCCGTGTGTCTGTGTGTCCGTGTGTCCGTATGTCTGTGTGTCTGTGAACACGATTACTGCTCTCCACGTTGACCGATTCGGTTCAAATTTTGCATGGAGATACCTTAGGGCAAAAGTAAGTTCGCTATTGATTTTGGGCTTCCAGGCCCTACCCCCAGAGGAATGGTGGGGGGTAAGGTCCCCCATACTTCATAATGGGCAAAAAAAATTATTCGCTTATCTGATAGAGAATTTTTAGCTGATCATTTTTTATCGTGACACCATGGGTCAATTCGGTCAAGTGTCGGAGTGGTGGCTCCATGACCCCAAAGGGTCACAAAAGGTTCAAAATATATTATTTAGGAAATTCTTCGAAAAATTCAAGATTCGTGCTTAGGAAGGAGAGCTTAGTGTCAAATGTCTCAATTTCACACACAACACGTTCCCGGTAGTTTTTTAATTCGGGTTTACAACCGTCCTAGTTGAGTTTCTGAATAAGCTTTCACATGGCTGGAATTTCAATTTACTTGGTTTGCAGTGATGAAATCTTGGATTTTGTCCATGTTGTTATAGTGATGGAGCCTACGTAAAAATACAGAATTGTTTGATTACTGTACTTCTATGCTTCCTGACAATATAGTGAGCAAATCCCAGGGCGCGAATTCGATATATGACTCAATCCGTCTTACATGTGCCTACCAGAGTCAATTAAATAAAAGATGAAAGAAGGATGCTTTAATGATCCAGTTGGGGTCAAAGATATTTATTAATGACACACAAGAATCATTCTTTGCTTTTCCGTTTAGCGAATCCCTTTCGCGAATAAAGATGAAAATTTAAGAAATTCTTTTGATATTTAGATGAGATGCATTTAATCTTGCAGTACAGCTGTTTTTTAAATTTATTTCAAACGTAGCAAGGAAACTTACGTCATATTTTTTGAGTCTTCATAGCCCAAGTGTCGAGTAGGATATATAAAACTTGGTGCAAAAGGTCGAGTAAATACGCTGGGATGCAAAAGATCATCCATATGACTTAAAAACTTTAACCAGATGCAGTAGCTGAAACTAATGGCATTTATTTTTTCTCAAGCTCCTAAGCAATTTTGTACACATTTCTATCAGGTCGTTTTGCGAGATCGTCAATTGGACTCAGAACGTAACACGTGAGTAACGCGACGTGACAATTCTGTTATTGTTTGTTAGAGTTATTTTACAACAAATGGGGACTTGTAACAGTTTGGTGTCATTCGCGAACGTGTTGTAATTACCTTGTAGTTGCCTCACGCTGAACTGAGCTGATTTACTGATAATAGTTGGAGAAATCTATCCATCCCAAACATATATACATATATCTAGAAATTATTTTGTTTTGATCCTCAGGTGCTATTTCTAGTTTGAGAACTTTCTTGGGCAACGAAATGAAAGTATAACACACATCTACGATCCATGGGGGAAAATACAAAATATTTTTCAAAAGCTATTATAAGATCAAGATAACAAATTGAAACTCGTGAAACGACAAAATTATTTGCAATTATATTTGCGTTCACACTTGCCAATGATAAACCAATAGCTTCCTACCTAATTAGTTACCTAACTAATTGCGTTTTGCACGTGCTGAGAGAAGGAGATAGTTGATTTAACCTCATTCGCACTTTTCACTTGTCCACAATTCTTGTGGTAGCGGAATTGTAGTGAATATTTAAAATTTCCAAGAGAATAATGTTTTCCTACCTAAACTTGTGCATTGAATAATAATATTTATATTAATAGTCCATTGCTTCGTCCACATTCAATGCAACCAGTCGATGTTATATGATAGCTAAGGATAATCACTCACGGTTACCTTGTGCGGTTACCACGGAGAGTGCTACCACTTGCCAATTAGTCTACTATTAGTCAGACGTTTCTTTAAAGTGAACAATCTATGCATGAGCGGTTGTCAAATGTCACTCTAAATTGATTGAAAATCCGTTCTTTGTCCGTACTCATTCAAAATAAGAAATAACATAATATTATTAAATATTAATATTTCTTTTTGGAACCTGCAAGACCTAACGTAATTCATTAAGAAAAACTTAATTTCGGTTAGCACAGATGGTAGACTCTCATCGTTGTCACGTTACCTACCTTCTATTTACGATTGTTGTAGCGTAATTTTTTCAACGGAATTGCTTTCAATTTCATCAGTTTGATGAATGACATGTCACAAGTATAAAACATCGTCTTTTGAACGGATCGTCTGGAGAACATTGCTTAGAAATAAGCATTTCCCAAAAAAATGAATACGTTTTTGGCCGAATAAATTGCAGCGTTTTAGCGATCAGAAAGGAAGGCACCATTCTCAAAATACACATCTGTGTAAATCGTTGACTCGGTAGTCTCTCTCAGGCCGAGAGTAGCAGACGCCGCATTTATAATCTCCTTCTAGAACAATAGCGATAACCTTGCGTAATACAACGGACAAGAAAGATGAAGGATTAGAGAAAAATTGTAGTTGCTTACACCGCAAGTTCTCAAATGCGATTTTTCGCTCCAGCAAAGTGTTTTAGGAATGACGATTGCAACAGTGATGCAATAATCACAATGTGTTATTTTTGACTACTTTGGAAGTTATTAGGTAATAGGTTTTGAATTTTGAAAAAAAAAATATTTGGAACTTGCGGCGTATGCAACTACGGTTTTAGTGTAAGCTGCAACCCATTTCTTCCATTGTTCTATAAAAGGTTATCCCTATTGTTTATAAGGAGATTATTTTTGCGACATCGACTACCAGCGGTGTATTCCATTCCAGTGAATCCAAGTTCGTACATTTCTACATTTTCTTTGTAGCGAAGTGAATAATCGGGTAATCTTGAAGGACTTGAGTCAACGTTGACTCAAGTCCTTCAAGATTACCCGATTATTCACTTCGCTACAAAGAAAATGTAGAAATGTACGAACTTGGAGTATGGTTCATTTGTGTCTGTTGTAGATTTAACTGTTACAAATTGAATCAATATTTCTAAATCATCTGCTATAGCGGGAAAACATTCGCAGCTTAGAATGTTATTTTTGGTTAGGCTGTGTTAAGAAACCTAAATAGTAATTGTGTTTGTGCTTTTTAGACTTGTAGTGTTTTATAGCAATCCCAATTTTCCTATTGATAGTACTTTAGTTTCCAACAACTAATATCAACAAACCAGAACTCGAGAGACAAGATTAATCTATTCTAGGAAATATTTTCAATGTATCTGTGTGCATACAAAACGTCGCCATGCTTAATCAGCAAATTAAATAGTGAGCTTGAAAAAAATAAAGTTGTTGGTCTGATTAAAAGCTTATATACTACTTTACAAAGTACCTCCTGGCTTCCTGTGCCGCTAATTTCTAAATCTAAATGTCTTGCAATTAGCTTTATTTCTTTCTAGATGCACTCTTGGTGTTTAGAGACAATTCATTAAAGAAAATATTGAGAAGATTGGCTCAGTAATCATAAGATATTTTCTATTTCATTATCCCGTTACTTTATAATTAAATCTCATGTGTTCTAGTTCCTTAAACATAATGGAATGAATATCAATTCTATTTTCAAGCAAAGTATATAGTAAGTCATTGGTAAGTAAATGACTAAAATCCACTGATTATTACCGTATATTCGATTAATATTAACGAGAGAAACTGGTCAATGATCTATACTTAGCCTATTACCTATATAGTGAATGCCAATTTCCTTCGTACTGAAAATCAATCTTCAATCATGGCATTCCCTATCAATTTCCGTATTCTTTGGTCCATTATGAACAATATAGATTTGAAACAACAAATCATTATGTATTTCCAAATCCAAGGTTTAGATTGTTTCCTGCAAGTATCCACAAAATTTTAGGGACAAAACAACATCGCCAAAATTTTATACCCATGATCTTCTGTATATCAATTTCACCGAATATCTGTATATTTCCGAATAGTCGCCAAATATGTACATTAATGTTCAGGATGAAGTAGCAGGCATTGCGTATTGGGATTTAAGGAAGAAAAACCAGCAACTATTTATATATTGTGTAATATTGGAAAGTTCCTAACATATTCAAGTTCTAACTTCGCTTTTCCCTGCAACCAACCGCATTTCATTACAGATTCAAAAATATTTAATTGCCCTTCCTAGAGGTCATTGGTCGCTGAAATTTTTCTCGGTTCCTGTATTCCGAACAAAATTGTAGTATTCCACTCGACATTCCGGCAGCAGTTTCAGTTTAACATTTAATGTCAGCATTGATTGTTTCTAGTTGAAATAAAGTGCAAATTAGTCTGATCGACAATTTTAAACCCTGAACGGTATTTCTACAGTGACACCGTATATTCAGTATAATATGGAAACTGTACAAAATCTGTACAAATTGTTAGCTTCTTCTGTGACAATTCAACGAAATTATCGTCAGTTTGTTGTGAATATTACTTGAAAATTGAATGCAAAACTATTTTAGCACGAAGGGTACAATTTGTTGAGCGTGATGAAACGTAATGAACAAGGACTTTCTCATAAATAGACTCAGGCACAGGTGATTTTGTACTGGCAATGAAGTGAGTTGGAAGTGTGTTGTAGAAAAATAGTTTCAAGCCGTTCACAAGCTCAAGATCACAAAAATAGAGAAAAAAGTTAAGTTTGGACTAGAAGTAATATATTTTCCTCCTGATTATAATGTCGCCGCATTCATTTACTTTTTGCTCCTTGCCCACATCATTAAATAGGAAAATGTTTGGTAACTGTTTTTTTAATTAATCACAGAACTGCATTTTTTTGCATCATACTTTTGCATTCACTCACGCAGATGAAAGACCATTATCCCATCAGCAATTGCACGTATTCGTGAGAGTTTTCGGCGAAGGTTTCGTAAGTGAAGGTAAACCGGCATGCTGAGCTGCTAGCAGCTAGGTAGTAATGCATTTTATTTAAGTATATTCATACTACTTCATTATTTGCATTGTCGATGCGATGGGAAAATAGTTTTATAAAGAATAAATGCTTCTAAATATCTCTTTGTGACAGCCATCGGTGATGTCTCATACCGTTTCAATAACCCTTTCTTCAAAACAGTCACTTACACTGTTCAAAGAGAATATACTGTAAAATATACTTAATGGCAAAGAACAAAGAAACATTTTAAAGGAAGGTTTTATTTCGTAAATAAATGGATGCAGTTGAGTTCAAGAAATTATTTATAGCACATAATATACTACTTCTGTGTTTTCTCATTGCGATCTATTGAGGTGCATATGTAACTGATGAACTAAGATTTTTGGTCTTCGACTTTTTAGTGTAATTTATATTTAAAATGTAGTTGTGTTGACACTGATTAAATGAATGACTTCCGAAAAACATTAAGGATGTTATACATTAATTCCAACTTTATATGATCCTGAATCATGCATGTTTGTTGATTTTGTAAAAAGTTGACCTTCAAATTTACCATTACGGCTATATATTTCCTATTAGCTACTATACGAAAACTTACGCAATTTAGGGGTACCTGTCACCTATGAATGCAAACTGATTTAATAACGAACTCAATCATATATGACATGTTGACTGAAGTGTTTCAAGATGACCCAAAAATAGGCATTTCTTCAGTTTTAGATTCATAGGTTGTTAATTTAATCAATATTTCTTAATCAACACAACTGTAACAAAGATCACTTCATATACCAACATCCGAAAGGAGAGACCAGCGACCTTATGTGGATACAAAACCGCGAACTGCCGTAAAATTTAAAGTTGTCGTTAAGCAGGCCCAATGAATTTGATTTCATATCTGGTTAAACTATTATATTGGAACAATTTTGAACGTGATGAATCTCTAAACATTAGTTCATGAACGGAAATACTCAGATTTTTATATCAATGGAATACAGCAAATAGATATACACAATTATTCAACAATTGAATTTTTCTTCCCAGCATTTAAGGTTTCTAAATTTCTGAACCGAGTAAAATCCACTTAGACAAAAGGGAATGATTGCAAAACGGGTAAGGTTTACAGTTAAGAGTGTATATTCCCAGAGTTCACTACCCGGTTTATTTACTTGACCGTTTAATTGAAACAACGGCGGGATTACCAAAATACTCGAGAGACGTAACTGAAGTTAGTAAATCGTGGGAAACGAAATATCTCATCCAAATGTGAATTCAAAATCTAATAATGCTTGAGCGATACATTCGTAATATCTATTTTGTAGTTGTAATTAAAATTCAGTTCAAAATGTTTGGCTCGTTTCGTTTCAAGACGTTATGCAGATTGGATACAATCTCCAATGACAGCTTCGTAATTCACATGTGATCCATTTGTGTCTTCACAAATTTTTTGTGGTTGAGCCTACCTCTTAACTACTGTTTCATTACCATTATCTATTAAATCAATTCCAATAACCGGAAAATATTCGCACCTTCGAATTCTATTTTGGGTTAGATTATGTTAAAAAAACAAAATAAAACTGTTCTGTTAATAGCAATTGCAGATTGTTGGATTGTGGGTTTGCGGATTGTGTTTTTATAGCAATTTCAACTTTCCTACTGAAACTTTAGTTTCCATTTTACATTATTGCTATACAACTCCCTGTTGGGATGATCTATTCCCAGTATATTTATTCACGGACATGTGTGCATACAAAACGTCGCCAAACGTACACCATTGCTTCTATGATGGCAATTTAACCGAATCAGAGACCAATAGTGTTAGAAGACTTATGGAAATATGCTTTAAAAATGGTAGCTCAATGGGCGTGTCTATCCGCTACGGTATCAGTTGATACTTGCTCAAAGAATGCCAGACTGTTTATAAAAATGTAAACAAACAGTAGTTTTCGCGGTTCACACCATTCAAAAAGTGTGCATAATTGGTTTTCATTGGCGGATCAGTGTGAGTAGGATTGGTTAGGATTGGTTGTTCATACTGCCCCAGTTGCCATATTTTTAACCCATCTTGCTAAGTCTTGTTGTTTGGTCTATGGAACCGAATACATCCAATAAAGTCTGCAATGGAAAGAATGACCGTCCACTGGACGAAAAGTTTCTTCCAGTGAAAGTAAGTGGATTCTTCCAGCATTTTTTACTAAACAAAGGTGGACGAAAAAATAGACAAAAAAGAGCAAGAGCGACACTAATTGCAATTTTTAAATCTGAAGCGTTTTGACCCTGCATTTCCTTTTGCCTGTTTCATGTTTTCCACCTTAACGTAACGCTATTGCATTGACTTCCGTCCAGTTTCTTCCATTATTTCCACTTTCGTAGATTTCTTCCATCGTGTACTAAAACTCAGGTGGCAGTTGTAAGTTTTCAATCTTTGCTGCAATGTCCATGCAATTGTGGTTTCCTTTAGTACTAAGATCAAAAACAATTCTTAAAACGAACTAACAATTGTATATGTAACACGCTGATTATTGAAATGTTGGTCGATGGAACTTTAATTTCAATGCAGGTCGGGTGACGCGGTATTACGAAGGATAACAGCAGAAAATTAACAGGATTAATAATGGTAGTGTGTCATCTCCATGGTCCGTGTTTGCATCCATATATATCAATAAAATTAAAATATTCTTTGTATTTTGCATTCTTTAATAAGGTAATGTTTGGATTTTACAGTGATACTTTTTGTAAATTGTATTCATCAATTTAACATGATAATATGGGTTGTCATAATAATTGGAGACAAGAGGTTATTGTGGAATATGTTTATTTATTTATGGATTGTTATATTTACATATTTATGTAATCCAAATATTCGGCTTTTAACTTTATACTGCGTTGGAGCATAATAAAGTTGACGTCGCAATGTCGATCTAGTTAGTTTTTATAAAATATTGTGCTCCCAAGTTCCAAATTGATTGCATCGTCAGGTTTCAGGCAATAAAGAATGGTGATGGTGAGGTGTACAAAATATACTAATAATTTAAGAAAAATTCCATATAAAAACAGAATTGGAAGAAACTTGTGAGAATATGCTTTTGCAAAGCACCGTCCGGGCATTCCATAATTTTCGAATAAGGCGATACTTTAAAAATTTGCGCATCATTTGTACACATTGCGCAGTATGGATCGGATTACTATATAATTGCTTGTAGGTTGAATCAATATCTTGACAGGTCAACATGGTGTTCTCAGTTTTTGTTATTTTTTTGTTCGTATGTTCGGCTGGCTCCTGGAACACAAACATGTTGTGATCATAAATTTCGAGTATACATAAAAAAAATGAGCATTTTCTGACGTTTTCCTCAAACTTGTCATTTTTAATAAGATTGACTAGCTTAATGAACATTTATGATAACAGTTTGCGTCCGTATAGATACATCATTTTGCTTACGACCAATAAAATATAGACAAATATCGTGACATTTTCGGTAATAGTGAACTATTATATCAAACATCCTGACGGGCAAATGGTTCATCTAATTATCTGGCGAACAACGCACTTTCGCAATTTCATCCGTTACATCATCATGGCTTAAATTATTTGTATAAATGAGCGTGTAAAGTAGGTCTCAGCAGTTCAGTCTGTTAAATACCATCAACGAACAGAATTCAACCAAATCCCTTGTCATCATGAAACCCGCCATCATTCTCTTTGCCTGCCACATCGCACTTTTGACTGTGGTTTCCGCAGTTAGAGACCCAATACACCATTTTATACGCTGGAACTTTGCAAACTACTCGACATGATTAAAAAGTAACAACCTGGATCCTTCGCCACTGGTTACCGGACCCAATCATTTCCATACAAACGATTCAGTGACAAATTTGGATTGTTACATAAGGTATATATTAGATAATACATTAATTTCTTTTTATACATTCTTAGCATAATCGAGTATTGTCTTTTTAATAGTAATCACGGCGTAAGCGCTTATTCTGGCCAATTCAAAAACGTCAGATTGATAGCTCCGGGTTATTGGTTTGGCATGGCTTGGTTTAATTCCGGAAACATTACGTTTTTCGGAGACTACAAAGCTAATGCAACATTGTTTACAAATGATTCCAACATTCCGGTAGTTGCCGAAGGACGCTGGAGAATCAGTGTACCGTATATTGAGTCATCTCTCTTCGCAATATTCTTTTATCCAAATGCCGAGACAGGTTATCTTGACGTCGTTAATTGGCAGCTTGTCCCCATAAATCTTACAAAGCATCCCATGGAAGTATACTTTGAAAACTTGTGGGATCGTGAAGATGCGGCAGCATATGAGGATCTCATAAAACTGTCAATGATGGATGGATTTCAGGAGTATCTAAATGATGACCTGTATGAATCGAAAGACCATCCAATAAGAACCAACTATTTGCAGTACTGGAGAGAAATATTATCCGTAGGTTAGTTTATATTTACACAATTAATTATGTACATACTTAAATAAACGCACTAGGGGCATACTGAGTGAGTGCATTTGGATTTCCGGTCACGACGTTCTCTGATATTATTGGCTTTACAACCCCATCTCCTTCAAAGATAGTGGGGAATGCTGATTGATTTGAATGTTGGAGCCACATAATCAACGTTGAAAAAGTCGCGTATTTGTGAACATTTTTTGGTTTCATACTTGATAACTAATTTCGTAACTTGTCATATAATAAATTATGATTTCCTTCTCAAACAGAAGTTTGATTTAACTTTCCTCCTTCTTTTATCAGTTGAAGTATCTCTATTTATTGCACACACGACCGTGCTTGTGCAAGCTTGCACATTGATTTTGTCATTCAAAAACTATTAATATTATTTAGGCAATGGATTTATGCTTTAAGCGAGTCAATTTTAATTGACTACATTTGCACTTGAACTTATAATAATCAATTTCGGCAATACTGTATCAACGTACTGTATCTTCTGATTTTGCAATAATTTATTCGCAGCAAGATAGATGACAGATGTAATCTGTAGAGTCTTAAATTGCTTTAACGTCATTATTCAGTGGCCGGGAAACTTTAATCGACTTGACCAGTAGTACGAAAATTACAAATTGTGAACGTTTGACTCCAGTGTTTTGCTTTTACGATCACTGTTTAAATAATAATCGTCGTAGGTTGTTTGGGTTCTTCAGTAGTTTTGGTTTCATTGTGCTGATTGGAGTTTACAATTAAAATATATGGCGACATTGAAATTAAAACCCATACAATAAAAGCTAACAGAAGAACGTGGCAGTGGGAATACATGCCATATGTGAACATCCCGGACCCGACTTTTTAAAATCAAAAAACCATTTACATATGCTTTATGCATGACTTTAGCCTAATTATTGAATGCGCAAAAGGCCAGAGATTATGAATGGCCACAATAAAAGGCAGAAGCCAGCACAAAACAGAGGAAGAGCTCATGCGAGGTTATGTGTCGGTTATGACCGAATGAACCAAGATTCTTTATTTGACTTGCGTATTTATAGTGCTATTCGCATAGCGAGATAGCATGAACATGTCTTATGTGTTGTTGCTCCTGATGGGAGCATACATAAAAGTATTGCATTGAACACATATTCGGATTCTCCTTTCAAAATGGTCCTAAAATCACATAGTAAGTGATTTTTCAAAGAAATTGTAAACCGGGGTAAATTGCAAAAATGTGTTGGTGGGGCTACGCATCGGATAACACATTTTTCAACGTTTCTTAACGGATTCTGCTTTAATTGGGCATGGACATTCCTTAAAGGGCCCTCCTCGGGGTTATGTTGAGAAAATTCCAATTTTCGAAATTGCTTTCACGATGTGGAAGGTCAAATGAAAAATATCTTCAAATATGATTTTTATGTATGCTAACCTGTGTAACCATGTTCGTGAGAAGTATTGCGCTAATATATATCACTGTGAAGGCCAGCGCGCGTCCAGATATACCAATTTTATTTTTTTACGTTCAGATTCTCTTAAATTATAGTTATGCAAATTGCACACACAAAATGTAACAATAGTACCTTTGAACATAATTGAACGAATTTGAACTAACGTGAACTACGAATTGATTCACTAATTGATATTCAATTCACCAATTATTTTCAACAAATATGCAATGTTGAGAAATTAAGTACTTAAATAAATTAGTTAAAGCAGATTAGGTTTTGTAACTTCGTCATAAGACTCTCCTTGCATGACTCTACTCCTAAACTAAGAAACCAATAATGAATAGTCCTGGAGTTAATAGAACACGAAGCGTTGATCACAACGATGAACCCTAAAACATCTGATTCGATAGACAATTGAGCGATCTGATATTTTTTTAATTCAGCATCAATCAAAAACAGATTTGTACACACCCACTACTTAAATTTACCATCGTTTCCTAAATATATAAGAAATTGACGCATAGGGTCAAGAGAATGTTGCATATGTCCCATTATGGATAAAATTATAAACTCAACAATTAATTTGAACTATGCGTTCTGTAGAAATCTGCAAGAAATCGTTTAAGGTATTAGTTTTATCTTTACATGCCAAAGGCAAATACATCTTTTTATTATGTTCAACCAGTCATATATTTTCGAAATTCTTAAACTGTTGAGCTTCAACGATACCAGTATTTTTTTCTTATAAATTACTGTACTAACAGGTTGGCATTGTTGGGTGTAACCGCATGTTCTAATCGAATTCAAGATGAACACGATAACATTTCACTTTTGTGAGAATACGCTGTTCAGAGAGAAAAATGCCATTCTCAAAATATCTTTCTGACTTCATCGTTGCTTCAAGTGATCAAGGTGCAACAAAAATTGGCTTCGCTTCAACACGTACGGACAAAATGGCCCAATGAAGAGTGGACCCAGTTTAGGAATCTAGCTCCAAGCAACGGATACAATAGCAATAAATCAATACCAACGCAGTCTTCATCACTTCATACAATATTCTCAATCACAACCAAAACACCAACGAAACCTGGCCTTACGCGTAATCCAAAAGTACCAGAAAAGGTAAACTGGTCGTTAAACAGGCACTGCAAATTTTATATCAACTGGTTCATTTTCACCATAAATATCACCAAGATTCATATTGTATTCCATCGGAATACGGCAGATTGTACAACAAATTGCCCAATAATTTAGTTTTGCTGTCGCCTACATCATCTATAGAGGTAATCATTTCTGGGCACGTCACAGTTGCCTTGTCATACTCTATTCTTTATCAGACCCACAGACTTCAAATTACAGGTTATATTTTTCTACGTAGTAATGAACAGGAGATATTATCCTTCGTCTGACATTCTCACCCAACATATCGATATGGCAAAAAATTGAGTCTCTTGGTATCCAGAATACACATTTGCTTCAGCTTGTACTTTCTCGAGATGAGCTGGAACAGAAAATATGATTGAATATACAATACAATATGTATATCTATACGTGATGGCAAAGGATTTCCTTCCCAAACAACTTACATGCCCCTGCTGGAATTTTGAAAGGTTGATCCAATATAAAATTTGTGTTGTGCAATTTACTTACACAATGTTTTGATAAAACGAGAGGAAAATGCGTTACCAGCGAACAATTGCCTACAAAAAGGACCGAGTAGGCCAGTCTATCGAGGGAGCATGACTGTTTGTTTACTTGTCAGTTGTCATTTAAAATTATAGGAGTAAGATTGGGCCGCCTCTAATTAAGAACATGAGCAAGGGAAATAGTGTAGATCAGTAGAATAAGTTATAGAAACAGCAAGTGACAGTCTGACATCAACGTCAACCAAATGTGCAGAATCTTCGGTGAAAAGAATATCATAAATCCTTCACGTCAGTTAGAATTGTCAAGTGTCATTGAATAGAATTGGAAATATATTTCATTTGCATTAACTTGCATTCTGTTTATCACAGAGCGGAATGTTCACAGGAATTTTGGTATGGCATCAGTAAAGAAGAGCCCGCCTGCTACGACCAAGCCAAGACCAACGGGTAATGTGGCGATGATGTTAAATATAGCAAACTTGCTGAGCAGCACATTAAAACGCATATTTTGATATTCCATTTCTATTCCAAGCTTCAGCTAGCCATCTCCCTCCCAGTTTGGTCCCATTCTTGCAGAGTAGCTTGCCTTAGTATTCATTCAACCGTCGGTGGCTGAGGCTCAGCCGCTGAGCAAAGTCGCTTCCGTCGCTACATCTCCGGTCATTTATTACCTTTGATGATGCAAGTTGTGACGTGCCTTCAACTATCCTGAAGAGTATGCACTTTGTCACGGCCCTAATTCATGTGATATGCACAGTTTTATGCACAAATCAATAAATATTCGCGGGAGAGCGTGTTACATTGAATAAGTATTTATTTTACTACTCAATTAACTAACGATTCGAATTATCTCTTATTAGTAAATATTAATAGTTACTCCCAGCATGATCCACTTCTCAAGGTAGGCGGATCCTGTTGGGGGAATAAGAGAACCAGAAAAATAGTGAGTACAGAATGGGAAGACTGAAAGATCCCATTTACTTGTAGTGCTCACACAATTTATGAGAAGGCTAGATGCTTTACTTACAGCGATCAAATCCAATCTGTCTTCTTCTCGGTCGCTGCTGAGGAATGTCATTCATGAGTAACAGTGATGATGGTACTCATCATCAGTTTTATGTGTGAGTGCTACAAAGTGTAAACATGCTTTTTCTCGGGAATATTTGTATATTAAAAATTAATTTTTATAATTTGCTCATTGAATAAACCCTATAAACAATTGCTTTGTTCAAGGAAAGCTTGTCACCCAATTTGTTTAACATTCCAGTAATCCACATACACAATAACAATCTGTAGTCATTAAAAATTCACTAAACGGTGCAATAAATTCGAAGCGTTGTTTACTAGGCACAAAATATTGATCTAAAAAGTAGGTCATAACTGGCTGCAAATATAATTTTTAAGTCATTATTATATGATAAAATCCTTTTTTCTCATATACCTAACTTTCCGTATTCCTGTCAGCTGAACCTTTAAAGGTACATAAATTGAACTGTCACCAGAACCTGTAAAACTTACTTTTATCAAGAGGGATATGCTCCTTCAGCAGAAATTATACCGAATTTTCTTAATGTGGTTCAGGGTAAACTATTTAACGTATAATTATTCGTATCTGTAAAATATCAAATAAATTATTTGTTACTCGTTATTGCAAAGAAACATTTTATTTGGCATTTATTTCTTATTTTAAATAGATTTTTTATTGAGTTATACTTGCGAAGTAAAGTGCTAAGAAGACATTTTGAGACAGAAGATCTGACTGTGTAATTTCCTGAATTCAGGTGTGCTTTCATATACTTTACCTTCATAGGCTCGTCGAAGCTTTGGGTTTCGTGAAGTAATATTTTCAAATGAATCGCCTTCGAGATAGTTCCAATTAAATTGAAAGTTGGATAATATATTTATTAATTGTTCCATGTTAGGGGTAGTCATGCTTCATGGTATTCGTAGCCAACATCCAAATGCTAGGCTTAGGTACACTAGTGGGGGACAGATAATTTCCAGTAAATATTCACAAACAATTGTTTTCTTCTTGCAATAGAAACCCCAATCGAAGATATTGATCCTGATTTTTATTAGCTCCATATAAAGTATTATTTGAGATATATTAACTTGGTGTCTTTAATTTTTTAAACACAGGACTTACTATCATCGTTTTTGTGAGAATCAAACGCTTCATCTGAGACGTAATTTCAACATAGTAGCTGCATGTAAATAGCTCACACTATCTCCTTGAAAACTGCCATGAATATCGGCAGAATTGCCATTTATAGTGTCGCAATTTGTCTTGTCTTGTCTTGTAACAAAGTCAGATATTAACCGGAGTTCTCAACTTCGTCAGAGACACTTTCGTTCCGAATTAATGCAAATTAGTAGAAAATTAAGCTTTCGTACGCTTTCACTGATACTATTCTGAGACAACTCTGTTGAATTATTTCTAATTGCATCTCAAGATACAATAATAATCCGTATTTTTTCATCCATAGTAAACCCATACATCCTCCGATTCCATTGAAATTCTGTCAACGACATTCATGCATACCTTAAATATTGCAGACTGTAGTCACTGTAAGAACCGCCTCCACCAGTATAAGTGATGTTGAAGTCAAGAAAATTCTAAAGTATTGTAAATCAAGGTTACGGAAGGTTAGTTAAAATGGAAATTGTTGAAGAAATATCAAAAATTTAAATTTAGTCATATGTGAAGTAGCGCGCCATTTTCTTTGATGGGCTTAGCTGGATTCTTTATTTCGCTGCAGCTCAATTGTTTCGTGTTGTCTGTATGATGTATAGTTGTGTGCATAGGAACTAGAGTCAAAGTGTGCCAGTTAATTCCTACATACTAATTATTTCTGAAGTTGCGTCCCCAACCTCATTTCTTCAAAAATGCTTCAAGGTTCTAACTGTCAAAATGTGTCAGCAGAAAGGTGTTTTCATTTTCACTAGATGTACGCTTTGCCAGATGTAATGCCTTCAATGCCTTGACTTTCTCTATGCGAGACGTGGCAGAACTAAGCGTCAAATTGGCAAAAGTGCTCTCAATTAATGATTAGTGCGAGACATTACAAGTTCTTGCTTTGTAGGGGTAACAGTAATGAGTAAGGAGCTATAAACATTGAATACCTTGGATTATTTAAAGTTACTGGATCTGATGTTTCTTGATTATACTCGTATGCATAGTCCACATCAATTTTGGTCACCTTATTACCAGCATACATTAAAATATTTGTGCGCCTTTACCCTCAAATATATTGTTTGCGAAATATATGTTCTATACGTGCGATTATTTAAAAAATTCCTCCTTGGCATCGGTTCTGGAAGTGTTTCCAGGTCCACGGGAACATACGAGCCACAATTCCAGTATCAGTCATTTCATTCACAATACCAGATAGGTAGTGTAGAAAAAAACTAATCATGCGTGAACAAAAAAAGTACTAAAAGTAGATAGATAAGTGTTTCTGCTCTGTTAGAGAACTCCCTTGGAGGAAGATTTAAACGTGGGATGATAGTTATGTACAGGTGATGAAATAGGTATCCGGCGAATTCCCACCAAGTGGACTCTCACCAGGATGATTACCCCCAGTAAATTCCCCCCACGGGGAATTCCCACCACGGAATATTCCCACCACTGAATATTCCCACCAAGGAATATTCCCACCAGTGAATATTCCCACCACGGATTATCCCCACCAAGGAATATTCCCACCAATGAACATTTACCAAGCCGCGGATTATACACTTCGAAATGCTTCTTGATAGGAATTATCTCTAAGAATATACTTTCATCATCAATTTGTGCATTTGAAATTTTTGGAATGAAAAATGAAATTAGTATTTATATGTATAAATTATGGTACATTATGAACATGTTTAATATTATAAGTTTTCGCATGGATTTTGGTAATATAAAACAATAACAATAGATCAGTATATCAAGTCAAATATTAAAATATGATACACCAAAATCTATATACTTAAATACACTAAAATCACATAAAACAACAGGGATTATAATTTTGTTTTAGGTTTTCTTTCGGTCAATTATAGCAATTAACATATATACACAATTTATTCTCAGTGAACTTACACATATAAATGAAGATTATGGGCAATTCCTATTAAATATTCATCAAGTGATCGATTGCCGTAGTCAGTTACTACATTTTTTAAGCGTTCGGCCAGATCGCGGTGCTGCTTGCGGCTTGGAGGAGGATTCTGTCCGGATATCAGTTGCTCAGTTCTTATTGCATTTAGCGTTTGTTGGCTTATCAGGGCGTTTATGAATTTCCATAACACGGGATGCTCAGCCCCTAGAAGTAGTTGAAAACCTCTATGGAACCCTTCCACATTGTTATTGGTTTTTGCCAAGTCCTCAGCAGCTCTATGAAAACAATTCCACTCTTTGATTGGGAAGCTGGGTTCACGCCGTCTTCCACGCCGCCTTCCCCCAATCCAGTTGTCTTCTATATAATCCACGAGGGATTCTATGCTATCTGAGCTAGAGTAAAACTCGTCAGATATAAGTGAGCTGAATGAAGCTTGTACGTCTTCAGGTGGAAGAAAAGCAATGGCTGTTAAGCATCTAATTTTTAATGCAAAGTCAGGATCGGTTTTATATTGCTGCTCCAAGTCCGGTAATTGCTGAATCCTTCGCCATACACACTGCCCAAAATGGAAGAGGCAACCGACCTGGTCGGCATTTGGAAATTTCGTTTTGAATGCATTTTTGGCCGCTTTTTCAAAGTCAGTCATGATAGATGCTGGTTCAAGACGTGGATTAAGTTCTTTCAAATATGATAACATTCTTGTGTAGGTTCGTTCCGTTTTGTCGGGAAGAAGTGCGAAAACCAGTGGGATGATTTGATTAAACCGGAGAGCATGAATAGTATATACCTATATAAAAGCAAACGTGTGATTAAGGGAAATCTATTTATTCGAAACACATAGCACACATATTCCAAAATATATTTATTTATATGAGCACATAAATAATATTACCTGTTGAAACAGCAACTGTTTTAAAAGTTCCGTCGGCAAACCAGTGTGAGGAATGCTCTAAATGCTCGAGGGTTTTGCTTGTTCCAAATATAAGTATTCTCTCAGTGCTTGGCCCGGAGTAAAAGAGTAAAAAGTTCTCATTCTGAGAGGTCTTTTTGTAAGTTTCCGGAATACTTAGCGTGACCAATGATGTGGGAATGGGCACTGGATATTCAGCCTGTTGTCGGTTATTCCTAACCTGACGTTTCATAGTGTCTATGCTCGGAAGCTGAGCCAGAACAGTTTTGCTCACTCCGGAAGTGCAGGAAGCTACGATTGGTTGTGGTGTCTCCGAGGTTCTAATTGCAGCTTGTTTTATTTTAGATTTCACAATCTTTGCTGCTATTTTTGCCCTGTCCGGTACATGGTTATGTTCACCACGCGAATCAACAATTTCATTGTTTGCTGAGTAAATTTTTGCTTTACACTTTTTGCTTCGCCTCTCAATGCAATAATATAAATTGGCTGAAGACGCTTTTCTATGTGAAATAAACCTATATCCATCGTGCAAGATATGGTCTTTGCCACGCTGACTTTTAACAAATTCAAGAACCATTATTATTAATTACGAAACTAATTAAGGAAGGTAATACGAATGCATTAAATGAAAATACAGATAAAATTATAAAAACGGACTGAAGTTAAATTGAAATGTCCTTCTCTGCGTCAGGGAACCAAGTGTCAGGTATCGTAGCCGAATCTTTTAACATGCAATAAATACTTGTATATATCTGTAATGGTTCTTATAATTTAGGGATGCTCAGGATAATATAAAAACTGTGTGTGTAAAATATTAAAACATAATCTGACAACGTTGCTGAGGACATAGGTAGAACATCCTTTCGGGATTATCGTGCTGTTAAATTGTTTGTACAGTCAAAATGAATATAATGTGATTGCTTGAGTGCAGTTACATTGACCGCTGTCAATGTCTAGGAAGCCCATGTTAAGTCATGTCAAGTGCATTGATTTGTTGAACTTGCTATATGAGTAATATTAGGCCCATTATTAATGCAAACATATTTAACTTTACTTCAATAATAGTTTCGTTACGGTAATACCTGAAGACAGAGGTCTTTCAACTCAATAAAGTCTTCAACGAGAACAGCATTGAGTGGAGTGTGCCATTACTATTTGATATTGTATTAAATTGTGTGTATATTTAGTGATGGAACAATCAACGGTGGGAATATTCCGTGGTGGGTATATTCTCTGGTGGGTATCTTCACTGGTGGGAATATTCCTTGGTGGGAATATTCAGTGGTGGGAATATTCCGTGGTGGGAATTCCCCGTGGGGGGAATTTACTGGGGGGGGAATCATCCTGGTGGGAGTCCACTTGGTGGGAATAAGCCTGGAGCCGATGAAATAATCATCTGTAGATGTATTTAAAGTGTAAAGAGTCAGTCGTTATTCATTCCGTTGAATGAATTACGCTCCTTCTTTTTGTCGCCCACCGGCGACTTTTAAGTAAATTCTGTATTCAATTTACTCATGAATGGATGTATTTGCTTTCACACCTACGAACATGTATGTTCGCATTTGTATATTGGATAGTAGAAAGCTGATCATTTTATTTCTCATAAATTTTATACCTATTTGATACCAATTCTGATGCAATAACTTTATTTATTCATACGACTCTAAAGCCGCTACCTCGTTTCTTACGATACCGTTTAGACTACATTACCTAAAGATATATCGAACGTAAATGCACAGATATTCTAAGGGGTTTAAAAGTTCAATGAGAAAATTATCCTTCAAGTACTTGTTAAGAAAATAAACTTAAAAGAAAAGTGGTTAGTCGCAACAATATTTGCAACTACATTTGCTTCAGTTAACGCAGAAGTAATGTCAGGTAATTAAATACATTACTTTTTGCAGTATTGGTGACCGCTGGTCACTGAGCAGATTATAACATTGAAACACGTCAAATATAGCAAATACCTATGATTGCAAATAGCAGATGGAACGTTGTTATTGGGGATAATTTAAACTGGACACCGGATTCAAAACGAAGTATATATAGGCGTACCATTTGCATATTGATTGAACAGACTTTCAACTGCATTAATTTAATCCGTTTTGAAAACCTTCCAAGACCCAAACAAGAAATCTTGTAGCTTACTATATTGACAAAACTTGCAACGATTATTAGAATGACCGTGAAATATTACAATCTCCTAGATAAGCGAAGCATCATAATCGTATTATGATTGTTCTAGCTAAAATGAAGTTTTCATGCTGAAATGTTGTGACACAGCTTAATGCGGAGCAATTTTGTTGCTTTAAGGACTTCCTATGTTGATGGAGTAAAGTTAATGAATTTAGACAGAATTTTCGGTTTTCGTAAGAACAGTGTTTATAATTTGGGATCAGAATTAAATTACAAATGCAACGTAGTTTTACGAATTTTACACTCACTGCATTAAATGTTCTCACACAGATTTTTTGTTTTGTTTTGTGTCACTAGTTCTGCAATAAGGATGTGAAAATGTGAAGACAAATATATTGTAATTGGCTAGAGGAAACGGAACCTCTTCGACAAATGCAATGGATATTCGAATATTGAAATAGATTCCAAGCGTTGCTTTACAATTTTATTGTGAATCAGATATTAACCTGACGAATTGACTTCGTAAAAAAAGAAATACTTTGCTTTCCCGGAACAGTAACGATTTGCAGTTAAATCATGTCTTTGTACACCTTCACTAGACCCATTCTTACATTGGGCAGCTCTTTTTAATTATTCCTTATTGCATATTGACAGCTTAGCCGTTTCTAACTCATACGTAGTTAAACCATACATCATCCGATTTCATTAATATTTAGAAAGTGACTCATTGGACATCTTTAATGTTGTGGACTGCAGCAACACTCCCACTGATAAAAGTGAAGCTGAAGTCTGTATTTTAGATAAAATGAGATTTTAAAGAATAAGTACCAAAACTATTTAAATTTTAATCTTTCATATGGGGAATCAGTACGGCGTTTCTGTTAATGTACTTAACTTGAGTGTTTATTTCTTTCAAGATAGCTTCGGCTCCGCCAACTGTTTGGAGCATTATTTGCATAGTCATGTACCTAGAAACAAGACTCTTAGTGTTAATCTATCCCTCGACGCTATTTATATAAGTAGTTGCTGGTCCAAGCTCCTCTGCGTTGCCAAATCGTGTCCCGTCTCAATAGAAAGACGTCTTCATTTTGACTCTTTTACATACATAATCAGATAAAATGTCAGGACAGAGTTGCAAAGAGGGTTGATATGCTAGCCTTGACACAAAAACGAATTGCTCAAAAGATGACAAAAATGCTTAGTTTTCATTGCATATGCCGTACTATTCCTGAAAACGGAAGGCTTTGCAACTTCTTTTTCCACATTTCGCGCATAATTGGTACATGGAAGCAGATCACTAAATAGTACCCAAATCGCGAAAGAACAGCCCTTAAACTTTAATAAATCAAAAAATAATACCAACCTGACCTTGATATCCCAAATTTGGCTCAGTGATGTAAAATACAATTCCCCAGAATGCGATTTTTGAGTTTTTAAGAAAAGCTAAATACAGAAAACGTTTTGGCGGGAAAACTATTTAATTCAAAAATGGTACAAGATTTTGAATATCCGACAACGGGAGTGTAATTAGGACCCAAAACTACGTTTTTCGTGTTATTTAAAATTAGGTGTCAGAACACAATTTTGACACCAAAGTTCAACATAACTGCATTGGATTCTATGATATTGTAGAAGTTTGGTGTCAAAATTTTGTTCTGGCACCTAATTTTTTTTATTTAAATGCAAATTCTAGACAAATTAATGAGCTTAGTATTATTGTAAATAACGCGCAAAGCGTAGTTTTAGGTCCTAATTATGGCCCCGTTATCGGATATTCAAAATCTGGTACCGTTTTTGAATTAAATAGTTTTCCCGCCAAAACTTTTTATGTATTTAGCTTTTCTTAAAAACTCAAAAATCGCATTCTGGGGAATTGTCTTCTACACCACTGTGCCAAATTTGGGATTTCTACGTCATGTTTTGTGGGCTACAGAGCGCACAAACGATTTCTGAAAAAATTCCCCTATTTTTGGATTTATTCATGTTTAAGGGCTGTACTTTCGAGATTTGGGTACTATTTAGTGATCTGCTTCCATGTACCAATTCTGCGCGAAATGCGGAAAAAGTTGCAAAGCCTTCCATTTTCAGGAATAGTACGTCATATTTACTTTATGTGATTGAGCAGTAAAACATTGCCATAAAAGTAATATGGGTTAGTCGTACAGGTAGTTGATCTTTAAACATTCATTAATATTGTTATTTCAGCTACAATATAATTTTTACAGTAACGATGACCACAATTTTCGACATTTCGTTTTTGTTGTAACACTTGACAAATAAATACAACTGATAAAACGAACTAATAATTGTACATTTGTCACGCTGTCTATTGCAATGTTGGACTAAGGAACATTAAATTAAATCCAGGTCCGATAAAGTGGTTGCAGTGAAGGAGTGTACAGTAGAAGTTTTGAGATGAGTAATACGATTATTATGTGGGTGCGTAATCTCCATTCTTCCTATTTGCTTCCATGTATGTAAAATGTTAAAATACTCTTTGGAATTTTCACTTTCATCAAGTCATTTTTAACAGGCGAATCGTATTTGAACCATTTCCTATTAAACTGGAACTGGAATTTAAATAAAATATGTATGGATTGTTCCATTTGAATTGATCATGACATTGGACCATCATGGTAGTAATTGGCAGCATCAACATTATCAACAATATTGGTCTTCAACTCAAAGAGAAGAATTCTTCTTCAAAGTAGGAATATTGCTAATTGCCACTCAATAATCACAAATGCTAATTTTTCAGTCAATAAACTTCAGGCTTGACAACATGGAACGTAATCTCGAACGTGAACACCTGATAATACAACATGCATGGCATCCTGAGAAGCCTTTTCTCTCCATATTTTTTTATGACGGGATCAATGTTCTCATCTGAAACCTTACGTGGATATTATATGGCGTCACGCAATCTCTTTGATTGCTGCCACGAATATTGGTATAGGGTCATCATTTATAGGGTCGCAGTTTATTTTATGAAGTTAGATATCAATGTGTGTAGTATGCTGTTGCCAGAAGCAAATTACCTGTATTTCCCGAAACGACATGGAGCGATAGAAAATTCTGATTTTGTAAACTTTTAATAAAAACACTACAAGTAAGGCGTGTTTAATTATACTAAATTGTAATTTGAAAAAGAATAGTTAGATATCGTATTGTACCTAAAACCGCAACCATCATTTACCCAAGCATTCCTCCATTCCATTCAAACTTGGATAACGAAGTTACACAACTTTTAACATCTCATAAAATATAAGTGACGACGAAGGCTGCCAAACGATTACAGTTGGTCAAATAACATTAGAACTTTTAACTTTATACTGTATTGGAGCAGAATAAAGTTGACGTCGCCATGTCGAACTAGTTAGGTACGTCACGAATTATGTGTTCGTAGGTTGCATATTGACCAGCTATTCCGGTTTATGACATTGTGGCATGGTGATCAGTAGAAAATTTGTAATTAAGCATAGTAATGGCTACTTATTGCATACCGTTTGTTAATCAACACTGTTTCACACACAAATTTGAATATCTACAATTATCGATTTCTTTACATGACGTACATCAATCCAATAAATCAAGCTATATTTCATGCAGTCCCTGGAACATTATCGAATTGAATTGCTCACCGTCAGAATAATTTAAGCAAACCACACACAACATGCATGGTTTCATATAATATTTATTTAAAATCAAAAAGAAAACCAGTCCGGACATAGAGGGACAGAATCCCAATTTAGCTTTTTCAGGCACTTTACTACTTAGCAAAAGTGCTCAGTCTCGATAGAAAATTTAATCCAACACCATCCGAAACCGTATTGATTCGTATAATTCTTTGGATATACAAAATTATATACCCATGTAATTTCTATTCGCAGTGTACAGCAGATTACGGACTTTTACAAACGACTTGAATCCTATCGTCGGTGTTATTCTAACCGCGATTATCTTGGAGCATACCAGGAAACAGAATTTCAGATAAACAAATATAATTTGAATAAACTTGTAAGAATAAGTTTTTGGAAACCACCCTCCTGGCAATTCCATAATTGGCTATTATGGTGCTACAGTTGAAATTTGCTCAATTGCAGGTCACAACATTTTCCGACATTATTGGCTTTACAACCCCATCTCCTTTTGCGATAGTTGGGAATACTGATTGAATACTGGAGCCACATAATACCCTTTGAAATACGTAACGTAATTGTGCACAATTTTGTTTGCTTAGACACTTGACAATTAATTTTAGAACTGTCATATATATCAAATCATGTTTTACTTCAAAAACATGAATTTCAATTGAATTTTCCTCTTTCCTCTATTAGATTAAGTATCTCTATTTATTTTATAAACATACGTTGATGCACAAGCTTTCAGTGTGCTTTTGTCATTCAACAACTATTAATATAATTTAAGTGATGGATACTTGGTTTAACAAGTCAATTAAAACTGCATATGCATTTTATTTTATTGTCATCATGGTTGTATCAGGGATCAACTCAGCCGTTAAGCTACTATTAAACTATAAAGAAATATATCACGATCAGTTTTTATTCACATTCATGCATATAATTTTTTTGAACTGAATTATTAACCTTAATTTAAATTGTTTTACCAGTAACGGCACTCTAAGTTTGTGCAATATTCTAATAATGGTCCAAAACCGTAACTGACTGTCTGATCGTAATGAAGAAAGTATATGAGTTAGGACTAGCAAAAATACTGCAACTGAAACTGTGTTCAAAAATACAAATAAAGAGGATTTGCAAATTGGTAAACACCCTGCTGACCGTCATTTATAAGTAGTGATGGGTAAATGCACGTGCGCTGTAGGCAACGGTTGCTTATGAAAAGTGGTTGGAATTCTTGCATAGAGAGGTATATGTAATCTAATTGCTGTCCAGTCCTTAACTGCTTTAAACTTCATAATTGGATGGACTAGAAACTACAATCGATAAGCCCATAAGTAAAAAAATTTGTGCATGCTTGATGTATTGCTTTTATGATCATTGTGGAAGTTATGAACGAGCTAGGTTTAATAAAAGTAAATGGTTTAGGAGTAGTTTCAGTTTGCTAAATGCAATTTTTCATTTAAAAAATACTGCTATTAAAAACTAAAACCGATATAACGAAAGCTAAGAGAGGAACGCCACATAATGACAGCAGCCGTAATTGTCACGGCAAGACATTACTGATTGTAAGAAAAGCATGGGCAGTGGAAAATTTTTAATAAATGGAAATACGCAGCTCAGCAAAAGAATGGCCCACACAACTTGTTCATTGTGATTCGTGGCAACGCCATGTGCTAATGTGGCTTACTTGTGCCTAATATACAAGGGAAGCTAATAATTTTTATCGCTTCATTTTACTTGACATCTGACGGATGAGCTGCTGCTGTAATGTTGTGCTTGCCTGGTAACCTGCAGATTATGTTTTGTTCTTTGCTTCCAGAGCCGCTTGTCTGAGTCAGTATCAAGCAGTTGCTGGCTGCGCAAAGTCGTGTGTTCCATCTCAAGCCATTCGTTGCGTTCCAGGTTAAAACTCGATTTTTTCCCGGGAATGCCTTTCCATGCTTATTTTTTCAGTACATTGTGATGATGCCGGTCTGATCGCGTTAAATGAATAAGAAGTAGAGAGTGATAGGAGATAATTATTATGATAATTAGTCTTTTATTACAGCAGAAAATCTCACACACGAACACTCAGAAAGAATAGGTAATGAGAATGAACAAGTAGTGAAGATTGAATGTGGTGACGTCCAAGACTCGTTGTCGCCTCTGCTGCTAGTTCTGCCTCTGGGCTTCTGGATTGTTCGGCTGTCCGTTTCTACCGAACCGGACCGCATGCGCGTAGCTCATCTCCCGGCGGGTTGTATGGGGCATCTTGACCCGTAGTCCCTCATGCCCTCCCTCAAGATTGGGACTGTGGACCAATTCAACGGTGTTGGTAAACCGTGCCGGGGGTCTTCTTTGGCGAGAGGATCGTCTGGGTGGTGGCGATTCTTCTCTTTTCTCAGGAGATGGTGGACCCTGTGGTGTTGGTTGGAAGAGGCGCAGGAAACGTCTGTTGCGGCGCAATGTCCTGCCGGACTCGGTGCGCAAAAGGTAACTGCGGCCTCGTGGTAAACGCTCCAGGATTTCCGCGAGAAGGTTCCACCTTTTTGATTGGTGGTCTTGAACGAGAACCACGTCTCCCGTTCTCAATTCCGACAGCGGCTCTGCCCCGGCATCGTACCGCTTCTTGGCTTTTTCTCGAAGAGAGGCTGCTTTCTGGTCGCAAGCCACTGCGCGAGATTTCCACTCCTCCGCGAACTTACTCCGGTGGATAGGGAGCTTTGTACGGGTAGGAAACCCAAACAAAAGTTGCGCTGGACTTCTTCCGTCGGCACGAGGTGTGTTCCGGAACTCCATCAGACCCTCCAGGAACACTTCTGATGTGACGTCGCCATTTGTTGTGGACTTTGCGAGCAGGTACTTGACTGCCTTGACACAGGCTTCTGCCAATCCGTTGGATTGTGGGTAATGGGGTGATGACGTACTGTGGACAATATTCCAGCGTTGGGTCCACTGGCGGAAGTCCTGCGACGAAAACTGTGGGCCGTTGTCACTGAAGAGTTTCTCAGGAATGCCCAAGTCCGCCATCCACTGACGAAGCTGTCGCATGATAGCGATAGAGTCCGTTGAGTGGCATCTTGCGACCATTGGCCACCCGGAATACCGGTCGACCATCACCAGGTACTCATGCCCGGCATGAGAGAAGAGGTCCACGCCGACGTGCTGGAACGGGTAGATTGGTTGCGGCTCCACGACCATGGGCTCCTTCTGCTGGGACGGTAGAAAACGGGCACATTCCATGCATGACTTCACAACATTTGCAATGTCATTCGAGATCCCTGGCCAAAAAACGGATTGGCGGGCGCGGCGGAGGGTGCGCTCCTGACCTTGATGGGACGAGTGCAGCGTCTCAGGATGGCGGCACGAAATCGGGCTGGAACAAGTACGCGGCTCCCGAGCAAGACAAGGTCATCCTGAAGGCTAAGGCGATGGAATACTTTCCAATATGGACGGAGGTCTTCTTCCAACTCCTCTTTTGCGTTGACTCCTTTGATAATTGCTTCGCTAAGGCGGCGGTACTCGCTATCCTGCTGAGCCGTCGTACGAAGTGACTGAAGGATTGGGTCGGAGAGGATCCTCGACCCATCGTCGGGATCATGTATCGTTACGGCCATCACCACCTCCGGATCCGCGTCTGGGTTTGCTTGTAGGTCCTCTTCCTCAGGATCCGAGCAGGGGTGGCGGGAGAACACATCCACCACCGTGTGTTTCACTCCTGCTCTCCAGATGGCAGTGATGAGATAGGATGACAGCTTCTCCTTGAAGCGAATAAGGCGGTGGTTATCCAGCTCATCCAAAGTTTTGTTATTGATGATGGGAATGAGGGGACGATGGTCTACGATGAGTTCAAAGGGGTAGCCCAGGAGATACCGCTTACACTTCCGCACCGCCCATACTACCGCTAACATTTCTACCTCCGTGGCACTGTAGCGCGACTCTGCCGAGGTTACATAACGGGAGCCCACTTGAAGTGGTCGCCATGATCCATCGTGCTGCTGCTGGTAGAGCGCGTACCCCAGGCCTCTTGACTGGGCCGCATCTATTTCCAAGCGTAGCGGCTGGTGTGGTTGGAATTGTGCGAGCACTCGAGAACTGCACAATTCCTTGATGACATCTTGGAATGCGCGCTGATGAGGTTCTTCCCATACGAAGGCCGCTTTCGATGATAATAGGGATCTGATTGGGGCGCACATTTCCGTGAGGCGGTGTGAGAATGCCTCAAACTGCTGCACTAGTCCATTGAATGATCTGATGTCAGTCTTGTTGGTCGGCACGGGGAAATTGGTTAAGGCGGCGTAGAGATGGGGGGCTGGAGCGTAGCCTGAGCTGCTGATGTGGAAGCCACACCAGTCCGTCTCTGGTTCGGCGAAGTTAAACTTTTTAGCGTTGAGTGTGATGCCGTGTTGTTGACAGCGGGTGATCACGTCGTTTACCCGTTTCTCATGAGTATCCAGGTCCCGGTCGTATATGAGTATATCCTCCACCACCTTCTCCACGTTGGGGATGCCGTGAAGCGCCTCGTCGCCTCGGCGGTTGTGTTCATCGCCCGCGGATATCAGACCCATTGCGTTGCGGCAATAACGGAAGCAGCCCCAGGGGGTGATGAACGTGGTGAGCTTTCGACTACTTGGATCGAGGGGCACTTGCCAGTACCCGTGGCGTGCGTCCAGTGTTGTAAAGTACCTCATTCCTGGGGGAATACTGGCTACCTCCCGGGGTACACGGACTGGGTACGCTGGACGGCGCACGAATTTATTCAACCCCGTCAAGTCTACGGTGATCCTTGGCTCTGACGACCCCTTCTTGGGCACCACTACCATCGGGTGGCACCAATCTACCGGCTCTCCTATGGGTACCTTCTCTATGATTCCCTTGACAACCATCTCCTCCAGTTGCTTTCTCACAGGGTCCTTCCAATGGAATGGCACATTATAGGCGCGATAGCGCTTGCAGGGAGTGGCGCCCTCCACCAGTTCAATTTTCATAGGTGGACCGTGCATGGGTCGTAGTACGGTGTCGTCAAACGCGTCAGCGTGCCTTGCCATGATGGCCGCCTTGATTCCTTCCGTGTCGGTAGTTGTGGATGGTGGGTGCGGTATCGCTCGTCCTGGGATGATGACGCTGGCGGTAGCCTGGCTTCCTACTGCCAACATGGAGTGTGGCCAGCCTTTGGGGATGAGTCCTAGGGCAATGCACCCCTGCTTGCTTAGGAGCGGCGCGTTGAGATGTTGACACACACCCACGGTAGTTTCCCAGCTACGGTTGTTCAGCTTCAGTGTTGCCTTAATTGTGCCAATGGGGCCCAGTCCGATTCCGTTGGCTCCCACACAATGAATCACACGTGGTGACAAGGCCGCCCGTGCTGCTGCTGGTAGAAGCTTAGAAGTCCCTCTCTGGGAGGAGGTCTGCTCCTGCCCCAGAGTCTGCTAGCCAAGGGATGCTGCATTGGACACCGTTGAGCATGGTGTCGATTGGTAACAGCATTTGGGCACTCCCAACGATAACCGTGTTTGTACGGTACGTCACGTCATTGTAGACTTGTGTCTGGCCCATACTGATGTTGGAGGGGATAACGGTGGTAGGCTGCTGCTGTTCTGCTCCTTGCTCAATATTGTTTGCGTTGGCTTGTTTGCGCCGGAGGCAAGCTTTCCGAAAGTGTCCTAACTTTCCGCAGTTGTCACAGGTTACGTTCCTAGCTGGGCAATTGTCGTAGCGATGACTCGGCGTGGATGCGCACCACCTACAGGGCTGGGATGATTCCTGACGTTGACGCTTAACCTCTGTTGTCTCCTTCCTCGGTTGTTGTTGTTGTCGGCGCTTGTAGCTGGAGGTGGCGTTGACGGTGGGCGTAGGCTCGTCGAAAGTTGACACCTCCTTTCCGAAGGTGGAGGAGGTCTCCATCGCCACGCAAATTTTGAGCACCCGGTCCAGTGTCATGTCATTTGAGAACTGCTCGGTCACCACCCTCCTCTGGATTTCTGGATCCCGCAAACCGCAGATGAGTCGGTCACGTATCCGCATCTCCTGCTGTTGTCTGGCGAGGGGAAGTGCTTTGTCGCATCCGGGGCAGGTGGGACATCTTACCGTTGTGGTGCATGATGTGCACGTAATCTCGATTGTGTGCGCTGCAGCGTCGTCGAGGAGTCTGAGGGCGGCGTAGTATTGATCGATGGACTCCCCTGGCTGTTGGTCGCGCTTGTGGAATGCTTGCCGATCCAAGATCGGGTTCCTTTTCTGGCGCAGGTAAGCGCCGACTGCTTCTACCGCATCCTCCACTTGCGTTGCTTCACCGATTTGTAAGCGTCCCGAACTCCAAAGCATTGTCCAGTCCTTGTGTAGGGCAGACCGTAGGACTCCATGCTGGGTGGTGAGGGGATGTTGCTGCAGCAAGATTGAGTTTGAGTAGTCTTTCCAACGTTGTTTCCAGTCCAGGAATGCTGGAAATGTGAGCTCCTCAGGGGCTGGTAGTATTGGTAATTGGAGGCAACGTAACGCATGCGTTACGTTATTTGGCGTTGCTCCAACCTGCGTCGTGGTGGCTTGCGTGGCGAGGGCCTGAGCAATATTCACCAGCGTCCGGAGGATTTCCTCCTGTGTCGTAGGGTTAGCGTTGTTGCCCCCTAGAGACGCTGCGCTGCTTGCGCTGTTGTCGGAGGACATGGTGACGGTGGATCCCTCGACGCGAAGCACAGAATAACTGAAATTTTGATAATTTAGCGATTTAAAAAATCACTGAAAAGCACTGTCGACTGCGCCATGTGATGATGCCGGTCTGATCGCGTTAAATGAATAAGAAGTAGAGAGTGATAGGAGATAATTATTATGATAATTAGTCTTTTATTACAGCAGAAAATCTCACACACGAACACTCAGAAAGAATAGGTAATGAGAATGAACAAGTGGTGAAGATTGAATGTGGTGACGTCCAAGACTCGTTGTCGTCTCTGCTGCTAGTTCTGCCTCTGGGCTTCTGGATTGTTCGGCTGTCCGTTTCTACCGAACCGGACCGCATGCGCGTAGCTCATCTCCCGGCGGGTTGTATGGGGCATCTTGACCCGTAGTCCCTCATACATCTCAGAGGAAAAAGCATTAAAAAAATTCTCGGAAAGTGTGCACTACATCGGCTTAGTTAGGGACTACTTTCACATTTTTTCTTTTCGGGGAAATTGTCTCATTAACACAACAGGCAATTAACATTAATGGTGTTCAAACGTTTATATCAGTTATATCGTAAGTGTATTCTTAGAAGTTGGAAACGCTAACCCTCCATATATTCCGAATGTCAATAGAAATCGATTTCTGTTTTGGTGATAGTTATCTTCGGTTTCCTTTCCCATTAATGAGGTGGACAGAATCATCTCCTGATAGATATGTACATTGTAAAATTTTAATACCTATTACTTCCTTCCGACAGTACTTTTGCCTTCCAATGTACGATTATCGGCTAAAATGGAAAAATAAAATTGCGAAACATAAACGGAAGTATTTAATGAAATCTGAAACGTCCCTATATTGAAATTAAAAATTCATTGAGCTAGTATATTCTCATTTCATAAACTCTTACAATCAACGTGTACAAATAAACACTCTCAGGAATTTCATGAATTATTATACAAGCGAACTTTACACACACCAAACTGCGTATGCCACCTGTATTAATTTAAAAATAATTTAGAGATGTAGTAAATTCCAAAGGGTGTTAACCAATCACAAAACATTAGTCTTCTATACAATTGCTGTTTCAAAGTATCCATGCATTAATAAAATTTCATATTTTCTCATTTTACTATTTTGCTGTCACCAGAATCAATATCGAAAATTTTTCTCTTTGCCAAGGGACTCTAATACTCGGTTGCTCTCTCACGCAATATTTAATTTCTCTGTTTATTATGATTATGAATGTGATCTCATGTGCCGTAAAAATTTACATCCTTCACATCCCATGAATTTTATTTTTGGATATATATTTACCACAGCTCTTAAATGAAATCGCAGTTTCCTCCTCAATTTTAACTCAGTAACCAGTATGCATTACATCTCTTTGATTTTTATCAACCTGCAACCGTTTTAAATTTGCACGAAAGTGAATAAACCAAAAATGTCACAGAGATGGTGCGAAGGAAGTTATGTTAAGAGTTGATCATTGCATTGGTCTATGAAGTAAGCAATACTGAAATTGAAACATTTCTTACACAATTTTCCAATAACTGATTTTTCCGCTTCAAACCAATCCAGCACTGCCAGCAATAGCTCAACAAGATAACGCATAATTTAATTGACAAACATCTTGTGCTCTCTTTATGGATTGAGGATATAGCTAAATATTAATTTTTTCTTGTAAAATTTCTGTATATATTTTTTATCCTATTTTCTTGTTAGTTTATGCAAGTATTTAATCAATTCCAACTCCGCTGAAAATTTATCACCTGCATATTATACAGAATACTGGGTAGATTAATGTGATGAATCTACTTATATGTTTGCATAATCTTTGTACTCCTTTGAGCGCTATTATTATTTCGACGTTTCGATTATGTGAATCGAGTTTAATAGACTTACAATTAGACACAAAAGTACGATGGGCAAAGCGGGAAAAAGTTAGCAGTGAAGAGTTGATATTTGAAGTATGTACTACTCCATTTATTTGCGTCCATATTTTGGCAATGCTTTACTGAAAAAAACCAAAATAGAAACCCTGTTCGTAGAGATGTCTCGAAAGATCAATTTCACTTGTAAATATATTTGTCACAATATGGGTACTATTGGGTACCCAACTTTGATAATTGTCAATTGTTCTTACGGTGTCTGCAATAAATCCATATATATATTAAACCATCAATGATACCAATGAGGTACAGGAAACCAACAATTTCCTGAAATAGATTAAACTCACACAGAGTAAAATTTGTAAAAATACATTATTAAACCCGCTTGTATGTATTGATGTGAATACTACAGCCTGTAGTCTACAGGCCTAAAAAAATTAGACTTTCTCCACTAAAGTGCTCTCATAGGTGAAAAGAGTGAAAACGTGATCTAAAAAAACAGATGCTTCGAAAATAAAATTACTCCTCCCGGAAAATAAATGAAAAATCTTATGAATTTATCTGCCAGAATTGTCTCGCTTCATTGAAGCAAGCGACTTCCCTTTCGACAAATTAATGCTTTTAATTGAACGATCATTACTCTAGAATATATTATAATTTTTCAATTCAACGTATCTTGATGTTGATTAACATATTTAATTAAAATCATTTTTACCATGAAGCCACTTTTTGGCAAAGTCGTATATCGTTAGCGCTATGTTTTAGCAATTTCCCTTTCAAGCATCCACTGTGGTTTTATATTCCACTTCATTAATATGAATACTGATTGAAGTAGCCGCCAAATCTTGAATGTTTGTTAATTCATCATTTTTCGTAAACAATTTCATTTAAATTTTCAGTCAATTGCTACGGAACGACACCAGTCCGCGCGATTATTCATAAATACCCAAAAAGTTTTAGTGGACAAAATGAAGAAACAGTGATCCGAATAAACACTCCTCCGTTTCACAGTTAACTAAATGCAAAGTCAACAACCAAATAAACAAATGATCTTTTAACAACTTATGCATTCACAGAACCGTCGGTACACGAAACATCGTCAAGCTTATACAACATATCCACGCCCTTAACAGTAAACTTGTAAATACAAAAACTTACAAGACCCAAACGTTCGAAATTTATTCAATTTCTTGGTCATGAATAACAATGATTGTTTTTATTCTTAAAAATTAAAGATTTATCAGAAAAGAAGATGTATTGCCTTCAGCATCGTCAGTCGAATCGTGTTCTATTCTCGGGAAGACGCCTATTCCATAAGCACGTCTTGGGGCAAAAACCATCTTTACATAATTTTAGTTTGAAAAGTAGGTGCTGCGTACAATTAGTACAGATACCACACGGAATCGATTTCTTATTCGATACGGGTTATTCGGTGAGTTTTTTTGTGGTTCCATTTCCTTTAACAAGATATATTTGGAGATGTTAATAAATATGGAGTAATTAAAAAAATCTGAAATGTAAATATATGCAAATAAAAAATTAATTAAATTCGTTATTTGCTCATTGTGTAAACTCCATATACATTTAAGTTGTTCAGATAAGCCTTGCCATCTATTTTATCCAATAATTAAGAAGTTGAACTAAACATTAACCCACCCGTGATAGAAAACCTGTCGTTGCTGGAAATTCTGCAAGCGGTGCAATAAATGCGAAACGGTGTTAAATACCATAAAACATTATTCTCAAAACATGTTATTACTATAATCAAAATAAGAGCAAATGTAATGAATGAATTCAAGTTTGCCTCTTGTTGCCAATTTTTCGTCTCGAGAAAACACCGAAAACATGGCACTTCAAATTCACTTATACCATGCAGGCTCTCATATACACCATTTTTTAGTCTTCTGTTTGATTAAGATTTAGGATTTACGATCAACTTAATTGTTTACATCCTGCTTGTCCTATAAATATTTATCTGGGGTCCTTTTTTAGTAGTTCGTGAAAGAAAATTGAAAACACTGATTCTTCTTCATGCATAACTCAGCTGTCGGTGTACCTTTTGCAAATGTTTGTCTACTTCCTATTCCTATAGATATTTAAGACTCACAAAAGTTGCATAAACCATAGAGTGTACGCCGTCCCCAAATTGGTTCGATGTCGAGAATTGATCATTTCGTTTCTCTATAAAATTTTAAAGTAATTATAAAAAAAGTAATTTGAAATTAAATCAAAGCAAATTGTAACAAACAAAAAGCAAATGATAAGCTATAGACGATGTCAAATTTCTCTTGCAGTTTTTGTCTGCCAGCGGGTCTGGTGAGGATAATTTACTATTCCACGATCCGGCGACTTTATCATCCCCGTTATTTTACAAATACTATTTTCACGAAGACCTCCTGTTTCAAGTCCAGAACGTTTGTCACGGCTCATGCCATCAGCACTACTCTAAACAGACCAAATTGGAGATAATGCACACTGTGCTTCTTCTGACTATATAGTTATTACCGTCCGTCACTGAAGCCAAAATCATTATCGGCAACACTGGATCAAAACCAGAACTGGGCTATCTTTTCAAAAATGAATTTTTCAATCCATTTAAAAAGACATCCAATATTAACAACAAAAACACAGTCACAACTCTCGCCGATCTTTATGATAATAAATTTACCGACAGTCCATATTTTTGTAAATGTCAACAAACGTGTGCATTAAACATGGACATTTTGATGGCGTTCCTGCAGATAGTTTGCAATTATTTTTTGTGTTCTTTGTCCGTTTCTACCAAACTCAGTTACAAATGGCGCTGACACATGAATCATTCAAGGAATGTATCATGTTAACATTCTTTCGACATTCGCTGGATGGAAAGTAAAAGAGAATTTTTTCTGTCGGATAGAGTGTTATGAGTCTTTTCACTATAATGTTTCATACAATATGAGATCAAGAAATTTTTGTATAGATATGAGAATTTATGCTTTAGATTCAATATCGCAACTTTGCTGTTTGTATTTAATGAAAATATGAGTTGTTTTTGCATTAGTTTTGTTTCGGCTGAGGATCACCTGACGCCAGTAATCATTCTTTCTTTACCTAAGTTTTGGCATAATAATTATAAATTACGCAATATTTGAGATGAGTGAAAGCACAATACGAATTTCATCAACAAATTTTTATTCGGCAATAATAGTAATCTTATTTCCAGTGATTATGAACGTTAAAACGCATAGTGTGTTCATTCCGGAAATTATTCTCGAAGGGCATCATACCGATAATTTAAGAAAGGCTTTGCCATGTCATTACAGCAAATTTACTAACAAAAAATATATTAGCCAATGACAAATTCTGAACATCCATGAGCACAGATAAATAAGCATAGATTTGTAACCAACCATTTCTTAAAGTTATTAGCGTTTCCTAAATACATAAACGATTGACATAAAGGACAAAGAGAATAACGCATATGTCCCATTCTGTGTAACATTGTAAATTTAACCATTAAATTTGAACTGTGAGATCTGAAGAAATTCGCAGGCAATCGCTTACACAATTACTTTTATCTTACAAAAAGACGGCGGATTCGGAAGCAATGGAAATGTTTGTTAAAATGTTGGGAGCATCATTTATAAAGTAATGTTTTTGGTGACATTATTTAGTAAATTGTATACATAAATTTACAAAGCATCATAATATTGATTGTTTAATTTATGTAGCACAAAATGCTCAACCTTCAACTATGCATATCATATTGGAGCATAATATATTTGACGCCTTAAAGTAGATCTAGTTAGGCATCAGGAAATACCTGTGTACAGGTTTAAAATATATTTTTCAGGTTTATCACAAAGTGTCATGCTTATGTGATACAATGTGTAATGAAAGGTAGCTCCTACCTAATCAATGCACCATATAAAAGGAAATTGCTTACCAAACCTTCTACCGGTTTAGGTTTGTTTACATAACTTGCATTAATCCGATTAACAAATAAAGTAAATTTTACATGTAATCTTTGTCACTTCCTCAGATTGAATTGATCACCTCCAAGTCAAATATACAAGGTAATTTGAACAAATTACATACACACAACACGCATGGTAACCCGTCATTTAAGAAAAACTAAAACAAACCCGTATGAGAAAGACAGGAACGGAGTCACTTTTTAGCTTTTTTAGGCTGCTTCACAATTGAAAAAAATCTAACTTGACTGTTTATGGATGAGCAAAGTTGTTTCCATCGCTACATCTTCGGTCATTCATTAGCTTGCATGTTGAAACCCGAAACATGTTCTTTCCTCGGGAACCCTTTTCATATTTATTTTTTAAGTGCATTTTAGAGCAAAGTACTTGCAGACGGACAGACTGCATAGACAAAATGATCAAATAGATATACGGTATGTAAAACAGTATTTGGAGTAACGTAAATATATATAAATTAAAAATTAATTTCGATTATTTGCTCATCGCATCAGTTACATATGTATACAATTACGTTGTACAAGTAAGTCACGTCATCCAATTTGTTCAACATTACAAGTTTACAAAATATATGAAACAGACCAAGATAGCCTGTAATCATTAAAATTCACTAAACGGTGCAATAAATACAAAACGTTGTTTAACCAAAATTTGACAAAACCTTGATCTCACAATGGATCGTAACTGTAGTCAACAAAATTTGTTAGTCAAAACTTAATTATGAAATCCATTTGTCTCATTTTACTAATTTTCCGTCAAGATTTTTCAATGCCAATAGTTTGGCCCTTTGCAAATACACTAACGCTCAGTAGGTCCCCACATGCTCAATGTTTAATGCATTATTTTATTTACATAAAATATTTACATCCTGCCCGTCCTATTAATATTTATTCTGGACATATCTTTAAATTTCTTGAAATAAAAATGGAAGCAAACTCTACCCCAGGCTTATCTCGTAAACATTAACAGTACATACACATATTACGTCATTTCGTTCTGTTCAACCTGTGTACCTTGACTTGTTATATCAAGTGGCAAAAACCCGGAGTGTCCCCATATTACCGCAAAATAAATTTATGTCGAGAATTGATCATTACTTTGGTCTATTAAATAAGTAATTGTAAAATTAGAGCCTTCTAATCTATTTCATGCTGTCCGCATTATATCATGGTAATATTGCAGAAGACACAAAAAACAACAAATGTAATAGACGTAGTATTTCCAGGATCGGAAAGGTGACGTCAACTTATTTTTGAAAGCTTGTTCTGAGTTAATGGGACAATAGAAACAGTTGAAAAACGCTTATTCCCAAAATTTCAGCCCTATAATTTGCATATTTTAGAAAATATTCACCTTTTCAGTCAACAAAAATAACAAAAAAGTTCGCAAGTTGTGGAGGTCACAGTATTTTAGATAAAAATCTGAGATTTGGCATGGACGTAGTTAACTAAAATATAAAATATGCGATTTTCTTATTTTTCTCAAATTGTGTTGTTTAAACAAGTTTTCATCAAAAGTTTGTTAATTTTAACATTTTTCTGCAATTTCCGCACTCCGACGCCAAAAATATAATGCATGACCACAAACCGAATTTTGCGACACCAATTGAATTTTTAAATAAACATTTTAAAAATAAGATGTAAATTCGGTTAAATTTTACTAGGGACAGTTGTTTCTTGCGAAGGAAAATCGTAAAAGTTTGCCGATACAGTAAAACGTAGTAAAATTATGTCTTTTTTCAAACATTTCTACCTCAAAATTCAATAGGCGTCGCAAAATAAGGTTTTGTGGTCCCGCATTACATTTTTGGCGTCGGAGTGTGGAAATTGCAGAACAATGTTGAGATTAACAAACTTTTGATGAGAACTTGTTTAAACAACACAATTTGAGAAAAATAAGAAAATCGCATATTTTCTATTTTAGTTAACTACGTCCATGCCAATTCTCAGATTTTTATCTAAAAAACTGTGACCTCCACAACTTGCGAACTTTTTGTTATTTTTGTTAACACAAAAAATTAAATATTTTCTAAAATATACAAATTACAGGGCTGAAATTTTGGGAATAAGTGTTTTTCAGCTGTTGTTATTGTCCCATTAACTCAGAACAAACTTTCAAAAATAAGTTGACGTCACCTTTCCGATTCTGGAAATACTACGTCAATAAAGCTTCATTCATACGATGTCGAGTTTCTATTGGAATGTTTGTGTTTATCGGCGGGCCCGTTATGAATAATTTCATATTTCACTATTATGCTACTTTATTATCTCATTATCATTATTTAATATTGTCACGAATTTCAATTCCAGGATTTTGATCACGGTTCGGGAGGATTACTTCATGAATATCATAGGGTCTCATGCTTCCCGTATCCAATGGGAGGATTGACAATTATATTTTCAAGCGAAGCACAGTAAGTCTTAAGTAATTATGTCATCAAAATCCCCTTTCTTATGGACACTTACATTTAAATTTATTTACACTATTACATATGCTAGATTAACATTATTTATTTTAAGTCAAGGGAACCCGTCCGTCGACATATCATTCCCGTTTTGCATATTTTTGAAAGTTTTCACCCGTTTTGATTACGTGAGCAACTCATAAATGGAGCATAACTCATAAGCATAAATGAAGTCATATAATTGTATTGGAGGAAATGTACACTGCTAAAAATGACTTCTGTCAAGTGAAGTCAATAACATTGTCACTTACATTGGTTCAAAACATGAAATTCGATTTCTATCCGTAAATAGAAGCTTCAATAAATGGAATAACACTTGTTATTACAAAACACAACAATACCCAAACGTGGTACCTTGTACAAGTTGTACCTTAACCGTATTATTTTATCTGTAGGTCTGTATTTTATATACGGCGCCAAATGTGTGCATTAGCTTGAATGTGGAACTTTATTGATGGTGGTTTGATATTTATTTTTTGTAACTTATTCCTTCCATCCTAATAGTTACAAAATCAGAGGCTCACTGAGAAATGCATTTTTGTTGTTGCCAGTACTTTTTTACAATATATAGTTACTTTTTACACTTCTTGAGTGGCAAATCATTCGCGGAACCCATCCTGTAAAACTACGTTCGACACTCTTTGTATGGACAGTAAAAGTGGTTTTGCTTCAGGCGAGCATAACAACATCTGATTACGAACGTATGTGTATGCAGATGTGAGCACAAAAATTCTTGGGTTTTACAGGCAGTTTACACGGATCGATTGGCGGGCTAAATGACTAAATAAAAATGTCATGTTGAGCATTTGGAAAAGTCTGCTAACCAATCACAATACATTGATTTCTGAACTCGTCGTCACTATATTCAAAATTAATACAAGTTTTATCATAAGAACCCATTTTCCTACATTTTACTAATTTACCGCGTCACGTTACGTCATCAAAAACAAGTAACTTCGTCAATATTCAGTAAACTCTCGTAAGAACAATCTTTACTATTACGAAATTGAGATCCATAAATGCTTAAATACGTCCTGCATGTTCTGCCAATATAATTACTCTAAACATACGTTTTGTAGAATTAATGAAAGAAAAATTGCAAAGCAGATTTCACATGTCTTCGCTGAGTAATCAGTACACATGGAATCCTTACTTCCGACCCGACCTGTATGAATTTAATCTGTCCATTACGTTGGGCAAATCAGACGTGTCCCCAAACTGCTACATGAAAATACAAACTGAAATTTCAGTATCCTTTCCATTTCTGGATACCATGTCACGCGAAAGAACTGGAAAATAAACAATATCTAACTATTTACCACAAACAAAAATAAAAAATAAAGGCTTCATAATATGTCGAATTTCTACTAAAATTTTTGCGTTCACCGATGGACCTGCCTGTGACAATTTTCTATTTCGCTATACCGTTACTTTATAATCCACGCCATTATAAGCCTAGAACCACTCAGAGTTCAATTACATGGCTTTATAACGGCTCATCTTGAGCTTTAATGTAAGTCACATGTTCTCCAGTTAGTTTAACATGATGGGAAGGATGTCAATTCTTTTTACAAGCCAAGTACAGTAAATCATTGGTAAACGACTAGAATACATTTATTACCGCCTGTTCCATTATGATTTGTGAGCGACGAAACTGGTCAATGACCTACACATTACTTTTTGCCTATTTATTGTATGTATATTTCCTTCGTGCTGAAAATCAATCTTCTGTCATGGCATTCCCCGTCACTTTGTTTTTGTATTCGCTTTTTTGTAACGTATGCAATTAAATCATCACTTCATACATATGATCTAAATACAATCATCTAACTTTTGGAAAGTGTATGCTCTGCTAACAATGAGATCATATGTATATCCATCCATCTTCTGAAGCTAGTACCATTATGTGCCATAAATTCGAGATCAACAAATCATTTGGCATTACCAAATCAAAATTTTCGCTCAATTATGCAACATATCCTCTACATGACAATAGCGGTAAAAACAACGACCTAAAAATCCCAATTCACATTAATTCCATAGAATATCTGTAGTTGTTCAAAAAGTCATCAATTGCAGACATAATTGTTGACGATTTCACGACATAATTGTTGAAAATTGGCACATAATGTTCCTCAAAACTCATAACATTGTCAGAAATCCGTTCTATCCATTCCCGTCAGATGTATAAATTCTAAAATTGTAGTATTGTTTTCGCTGATAGTCCCAAGAGTGCAGTGGAATTGTTTACATCTTATGTTAACAAAATTTCAAAACTACGGACGTAGCAATTGCTTAATCGCCAAAACAATTTCACTTTCAACTTTCATTAAATTACCTCCCTTTGAAGACTTGCACCCACGGGACTTTGGCCAGGACAAATCTTGTAAACGATTATATCGACGAACCGCTCCAAGATCGACGATGTGACTATCGAATATTCCAATCGCTTAACGTAGCAAAACCACAGAATGGTAATAGTATTGTTCTTGCTGAAAGGGATTTTCAGACAGATATTTTGTTAAAACAGCTTACTACCGACAAACTTTATTGTTTTAATACTGAATTGAGGATACAGTATAATGTCAGTCAATCAGTCAATACAGATAAATTCTGTTTCATTTTTTGTAAGAACAAGGAATATAATTTGATATGAAAATTGAGTTATAAATGTAACAACTAGACGTCAAATAAGAAAATGTTCACAGGTAGAGGATTACATTTTAATTAGATACATGGCCTGGCTAACCGATGGAGTGATTTCGGGAAGGAAGAAATTTGGAAAGAACGCTTGCTACTACAGAGGAATAATATTATGGAATTGTCTGCCGCAAAATTAAAAGAAAAAAATGTGATTCTGTTTGACGAGCAAGTCAGAAAATGGATAATGAAACAAAGAATATCTGGACAGACATATTTTTAATTAAGTCACATATGAAAACTACTTTTATAAATACCAAATTTGTTAATTTGAATGCTAAATTAACCCTGTTATCATTGTTGAAAGAATTATTATTTTATCTTTTCACTATTCTTCGACTAATTAGGTTCTGATGAAAACAATTACAAAAGGAGATCTTACGTTAGATCATTTTTTTAAAATTACGCTTGTACATATTTCACATCAATTGCTTTCACCTTGTAACAAGCAGAAGTCGCTTTTTCTTAATCTTGATATCCAATAATGTTCATCATTTATGCGTGCATGAAAATTGACAGTTTACTTAACTTTAATTAACTTTTCATGAGAACGTAGGTCCTGTTAATCACATTATCGTTATATTGGTTTTCAAGTAATTGCTGCGTAAACTGTACGAGTATCCCGACTTTCGATCAACTCTGTAAGCACACAATTGAATATAAAAATGTATCTACGCATGTATGATCAACCGAACAATAGGAAAAATATTGATTCGCGATAAAAATAATTACGACTACTGTACACAAGTGATATCCACTTGCATGTTGGCAGTTATATTCAACGTAGTCTATAATGACTACTTATGCAATTGGGTTTTTGTTTTTACTGAGGAAACATGAAGAGAAGTGGAATGTAACTATCAGTTGCGCATGTAACACGTCTAATGTTGCAAAGTTACGTAAATGGAGCATTAAAATGAATAAAGATTCCAAATTTGGTGACCGATAAGATTTATTAAATGGTCAATTGGATAATATGGTGTGAAGACGACATTTAGATAATCCAGTTTAATGGATATGAGTATACAAGTTTCTTGACTCCTACGTGCTTCCAAATAGTTTTGGTTGAAAAGTCCCTCGCAGCTTTCACTTGAGATATTTTTAGTGAGAATGATGAAACATCTTCGAACAAGTTTGTCATAATTTGGAATGCAGGCAAGATATTTGTAAATTGTTCTAAATATATCAGGGAACCAAGGATTTATGGGCAGCATCGATGGTTTTGTCAGCATATAAAATATTTGCCTTCAACACACGTGTAGCGCAATTGTTCATTTTGCATTAAATCTTCGATTCTGCAAATAATATTTATTTCCGCGAGAAGAGAAATCCACGTTGGCGATATTGACTATAGCTTTTATTAGCAGCAAATAAAACAACATATCCTTATTGATTTGGTATTTACTCGAGTCCTTTCCACTGGAGACTTGAGCAGGAAACCAAATAGTTGTCATTCCTTAAAGTAAAAAATAAGGGAAGTTGTGAAAGATCGAGTTTTTGTACGCTTGTGCTTAAAGTATTGCTGCGTAGCTCTGATCAGTTATGCCTTGTTGACACGAGATGCAAAAAATTATAATCCATCCTTTATTGGTAACCCACTTAACCCAGTAAGAAAAATTGAATACTAAAGTACGCTTCCAATGTAGTATTAGCACGGCAGTTTTAGTAAATGTATTTAATTGAAGAGTTTTGTGAAATTCAGATTTGTTCTTCCAAACTTTGCTGCATATGTAGTGTATATATAGCAAGTTAATAAATTAGATAACAAGTGTAATAGCTGGACGTCAAGTTGGCAAATGTCCATGCGCAGAGGATTTTACTTCGTTTAGGTCGCTAACTTGTGGTTGGTGGTAATTTCAGAAATGAACGGAGATTAGTGTTAATTGAAATATCGCAAGATTATGCGTTGGATGTTTTTTAATTAGAATAGAATTGTGTGGTGGAATTTGAACCGAATAAACTCAATGGATTCTGTAATGTCTACCTTGCAATTGTACTTTCATTTAGACTGTGGAATCGGGATGTAAAGAGGATTGTAACAGTTGTACTTGTAACACGCCAACAGTAGCAAATTTACGTAAATGTAACATTAACACCAGTACAGATTTGATCTGTTTACGAAAATCATTCAACAAAATAAACGGGTACATATTGTATTACTTTGTTACTCCACATCTTCTTTAGACTTGTATGAACAATACTGTCTGTGGATTCATGCTCATTAATCCTACGATGTATCGAAAAATATTTTTTATCCGATAATAAATTGTGAGAGTCAAATAATAATGTTTGAATTTTAGTAAAATTGTTCTGCTTAAAGCAATGGTTCCAGAACAAATTTTGTTAATTGTATGATTGATTGAAAACATATACGTGTTTTTAATCACACAAATTAAAATAGGAACGGAACCCGAATTCAGTGCCGAGCCGTTAAACCCCAATATGGGAAAAGCCAGTAGACAATTTTCGACATAATCCATAAGATATAATTGGACATTTCTGCAATATGTGTGTACAACGTTGAAATCGTTGGAATGTTGGTTATGTGCTCAAAGCAGATACAGCTCTTCGTTCTAAATAATCCGACAATATTACAATTAAATTCGCTTCTACACATATTTAATAGTTAGAGAGCTCTCCAACTGCAGAATGTGAATATTGCTTCAGTTAACACACCTTGATTTCTGTATCCTCCTCTGTGTCTCCTGTTGAAAGAGGACGTTCAGTATAGATATATATTTGGAAAATATCTTGGAATACAAAAACTATAACTTATTTTCAATCCTGCGGTCTGTCGAAGACTGGCACTGAGTTTCACTCACTCACGATGGGGGGCCGTGACGTGATTTCGTCCGATTGGCTTCACATTGCGGCCACAATTCAGTCTTATTATGAAATGTTTGCATGTCAAATATTAGGGCGCCATGGGCTGTACTTCGTCAGTTACTAGGGATCAAAAATTTTCTAAATCCTTTTTGGAATTTTTGTAATGCTCTTTAGCATGGCGAAATCGATGAGAGGTTAGACTCCCCCCTATGCTCTTTTTCAAAAATTTGACATTCTCAGAGTGACCAATAGTTCTCCAAATATAAACAAACCACGTCTCATAAATGCAATAAAACACAAAACAGACTGCTAAATGAACCTCAAGTGTAAAATACTCCATTCACATGATGGGGTATCTACCTCTCATCGATTTCGCCATGCTAAAGAGCATTACAAAAATTCCAAAAAGGATTTAGAAAATTTTTGATCCCTAGTAACTGACGAAGTACAGCCCATGGCGCCCTAATATTTGACATGAAAACATTTCATAATAAGACTAAATTGTGGCCGGAATATGAAGCCAATCGGACGAAATCACGTCACGGACCCCCATCGTCAGTGGTACATGGTAGTCGCTTAGAATGGATATTCCTCCAACATCGTTCAAAAATCATTTAATAATAATAAATTATCAGTACAAAAAACTGTTTCATAATAAATTATCAATACAAATTATTACAACGGAAACTGTACAAAAGTAGCATCCATTTGAACAAATATGGTGGCTATTGAGCCGAATACTCTCAATATAGATATAATGTCTATTTATGCAATTGTTGTTTCATTGTATCGCACAACTGACGAAACATGATGAGAAGAGGAAAGTGCCCAACAGTTGTGCATCTAGAACGCCAACTGTAGCAAGTTTGTACAAATGGAGCATAGCAATTAAAACAGATTCGATGGCGGGAGATTGCTAGGTAACCTTTGGAGAAGATATTCAGTTATCCAGTTTTAAAATGCGAGGACGTAATTTTCTTGATTCCTTTGTTTTCAAATAGGTGAACTTGTAAGGTTACTCCCAGCTTTCACTTTCGTGAAGTAATTTTATAACCGATGATTCCTCTAGGAACCCGATAATATTAAATTAGAATATGGATAAAAAATATTTGTTAATTGTTTTGTACCAGAGAATCAAAGCTTAAGGAGCATCATCGTAGTCAGCATCAAAAATATTATTAGCACCAGAGAAAAAAACATAAGAATATTGTTATATGATACCCCTCACCGAGAATGCTTTTGGATGCTTTCTCTCTGGACTCCAGCGAGATGGCAGTAAGTCTCCTGAGTCTGCAGACTTACTGCCATCTCGCCACAACACCAATATTCTTATCTGAATCATAGTTTAACAGCAACAGATGGATGTGTATATTAACGTAATCTTTATGTAAACAATTATCATCATCAATTCTTATAGCAATGACATCTGTTTTCTAATGCATGGTCGAAGAAGAAACCTGTCACTTAGGCTAAGTGCGTCTTCCGTAAATTTGCGTACGGAACTGTACGCATTTGTCATTAACATCAAATAGCACTTGAAAATACATTTTCATGAAATTTGAAATTTTTTATATTTGGACCTCTCCAAAACCAATTATATTTAAAAATCGTCATATGCATTGCTGAACCTCATGCAAATCGATATTAGCAATGCCCATTCCAAATTTCAGTTAATTCCGCTGAAAACCGTGGAAGAAAACATGTCCGCCATTAAAAGACCTTGCTTTTCTTAGTGTACCCCATATAATCACATTTTGAAAAAAAACATTTTTAGCAATCCCGACCTTATTTTGCTCAAAGAACATGACTAGGCGCTCGTTTTTCTTTCCACACACTCGTTACATATTAAATTATTCCGTCTGATAATGTCATTGTGGAGCGGCCACCTTTTCTCATTTAAACTGCCATAAGTGGTGCACTAAATTCGAAACGGCGTTAACTATCACAAAGCATGGATCTCAAATTGATCATCACTATAATCGAAATAAATATAAATGTAATGATAAAATTCAATTTTTCCACATTTTGCCAATTTGCTCCCCGCAAAAATATCAACAACAAAAAATATGGAGCTTTATAAATTCACTAATACTCTGTTGTCTCTCAGATACACCATTTTATATTAATCTGTTTGATTAAGACTTTGAATTTGCGAACACTATTATTATTTACATCCAGATTGTCCCATGAATATTTATTCTTGACATTTTTACAAGTTCTTGAAGGAAAATTGAAAACACATATTCTTCTTAAGGCATTCTTCAGCATTCACTAAACCTTTTACTGCGGCGTCATCAACTACCTTTACGCAATTAACATTCTCTTAAGTTGCATAAACCAGAAGTGTCTCTAAATCGGTGCAATGTCAAGAATTGATCATTACGTTGATCTATAAAATAAAATCATTGAAATTAGTGTGTAGTATTCATTTATGTGTGCCCATTTCATAAAAGTTTTGCATACGAAGGATTTTACAAGAATACAAAACGCAAGTGCAAGGCTGTATACGATGTCATATTTTGGTCGTAATTTTTGTGCCTACCGATGAGCCGGACCTGGATAATTTCCTATTTCACAATCATGCCACTTTATCATACACCCGTTATTACTATTTTCTATGGTCTTTCATTTTAAGTCTGAAGGTTGGTCACGGTTCATGGCATCGGCAGTGCTTTAAGCAGTTCACAGGCTGCCGTCCAGATTTCATTAAAATGGCAAGATGACAATTCTTATTCAAGCGAAGTGAAGTTATTCGGCTGAACAAAAGTAGGTGTAATATTTTGTAACACTGTCTCTATCCAGGCTCACCCACATAATACCTTTAATAAATGACTTCATATCTTTTGCCGTCCGTCAACTGAAGTCAATGCCATTATGAGCAGCATTACTTCGAGACCAGTAAATCTCTGTCTTTGCGTAAAAGAATTCTGTGACAAGTTGACCAGCACATCTTATACGAGTCAATACATAAACGTCGTCCGGTTAATGACCTTCGTCTAAATAATAATTCCGACATACTGTATTTTTAAAAACGTCGCCAAATGCTCAAATTAGTGTGACATTTTGCTGGGGCGTATGAAGGTGATTTGCAATTTATTTTTGTGTTATGTATTCCTTCAATCTTTATATTTCCAGAAGCACTTACCTGCTTATTGATATCCGGATTTTTCATGTGTCTTGAGTATATTCTTTAATAAAATTCATTCTGACTGATGATTAAAAAAAGTTGCAATTGATGCTGAATGATCCATCATAGGCGGAATGCACTTCGTCAGCCAACTTTTATGTCCTTTGGATTGAGGATAACAGAGGTTTTGCTTCTACTGACAAAGAGTAATGTTTTTTGAGTCATTGCACTCCTATTTCATCCAGTGGGAGGGTGGCAATTCTTGTGCAGACCCGTTGCGGCACATGCATATTTAATGATGGCATTATGATAGTATGTTGTTTGTATTTTTTGAGGATATGACTTGCTTTTGCTTGCATGAATTTTGGCTCAGGGGCATCTGACGGCAGCGATCATTGACCACTGGTCAACCCTTCCTAGTCTCAATTTTTGCATAATATTTATAAATTCAATCCCTGAGATTAGTAATGGTACAATACAGAAACCCATCAACAAATTTTTACTCGACGATAATAGAAACCTTATTTAATAACTAAAACGCACAATGTGTTGATTCCACAAGTTATTCTCGAAAAGCGGCATTATGTCTTCACTTTTCATTGACTTCACTTCTGTCAAGTGAAGTCAATAGCATTATCACTTACATTGGTTCAAAACATGAAATTCGATTTCCATCCGTAAATAGAAGCTTCAACAAATTGAGTAACACTTGTTATTACAAAACACAACAATACCCAAACGTGGTCCCTTATACCTTCAGCGCAATATTTTTTCTATCTGTCTGTATTTTTATATACGGCGCAAAATGTGTGCATTAGCTTGAATGTGGAACTTTATTGATGGTGGTTTGATATTTATTTTTTGTAACTTATTCCTTCCATCCTAATAGTTACAAAATCTCAGTCTCACTGAGAAAGGCATTTTTGTTGTTGCCAGTACTTTTTTACAATAGATAGTTACTACTTACACTTCTTGAGTGGAAAATCATTCGCGGAACCCATCCAGTAAAACTACGTTCGACACTCTTTGTATGGACAGTAAAAGTGGTTTTGCTTCAGGCGAGCATAACAACATCTGATTACGAACGTATGTGTATGTAGATGTGAGCACAAAAATGCTAGGCTTGTACAGGCAGTTTACACGGATCGATTGGCGGGCTAAATGACTAAATAAAAATGTCATGTTGAGCATTTGGAAAGGTCTGTTAACCAATCACAATACATTGATTTCTGAACTCGTCGTCACTATATTCAAAATTAATACAAGTTTTATCATAAGAACCCATTTTCCCACATTTTACTAATTTACCGCGTCACGTTACGTCATCAAAAACAAGTAACTTCGTCAATATTCAGTAAACTCTCGTAAGAACAATCTTTACTATTACGAAATTGAGATCCATAAATGCTTAAATACGTCCTGCATGTTCTGCCAATATAATTACTCTAAACATACTTTTTGTAGAATTAATAAAAGAAAAATCGCAAAGTAGATTTCACATGTCTTCGCTGAGTAATCAGTACACATGGATTCCTTACTTCCGACCCGACCTGTATGAATTTAATCTGTCCATTAACCAAAATTTCAGTAATCCTTTCCATTTCTGGAGACCATGTCACACGCAGGCTGCAACTCCATAAACAAGCATACATTGAGTTGTAACGAGTAATTTAAATGCAAATAGTGATGCCCTAGTTGTGTTCTTTGAGCAAAATAAAGTTTGGTTTAGTAAGATGATTTTATTCAAAATTGCGATTACACGGGGTACATTGAGAAAAACAGATTTTTTCAGTGGGCACAGTTTTTCTTCCACGATTTTCAGCGGAATTGGCTGAAATTTGGCAAGGACATTGCTCATAGCATTCCTCTAGACGTTCAGAAACGCAAAGGGAGATTTTCAAAACATTATGTGTGTAAGAGAGGTCAACAGGTCAAAATTTTCAAATTCAATAAAAATGCATTTTAAAGTATAATTTAACGGAAATTGACGTGCTGTGGCCAGTTATGCACGTTAATTTTTTAATATTACTTGTATTTGCTTTCTATGACGTAATATATAATCTGGAATCAAAAATGAAAATAATTAAAAGCAATATCAAAAATGTTTCAATTAGCTAATAAATTTAAATGTGAAATGAGCACGTCGTATTATGTTTATGTGCCTCACGTGAAGGTTTATTCAGCTGAAGATGCGTTATGTGGAGCTACCAGTTTGAAGCATGAGTTGTGTGGTTATGTTGCTAGAAACTAGAGTCAACCTATTAATTCATTCCTAAATTCTAATTATTTATGTAGTTGGTTCTACAAGCTCTTCTGTGCTGTCAATTGGCAAATCGAGTCCAGTGTCCATAAAATAATGTTTTCATTTTAATACAATGTATACATTATAAGATGAAATGTCGTGGCCGAGTTTCAACGTAGTTTTATATGATAGGCGTAACACAAATACAAATTATACAAATTCGAGATTTGTACAAAACCAGTTTCCTCAGTTTTGCTCCTAAATTTGAATGTTCTGGATATTATTGTGTCTACGAAGGGTCGTTATTTAAAAATCCTCTCCGAATCGATATTGAGCGAAAAGAGTTCCTGGGTCCATTGAACGATAATTAATTTTTTATCGCCCTCTTATAATTTATCGAATGATAATGATATTACAGCAATAAAGCGTGCATATAGTACCATATAGGTAACAGAGAAGCCTAATGATTACTTGTTTGCAATGCACATATGCATTAATTGATTGAAAAATACAACGTGCCAATTTGTTGCGCAATTAAATTCAGACATGTGGGTTAATCATGAGGATATTAGGTACTTTAAACATTGGTTAACACTGTAATTTGAGCTACAATATATTTTTGTTACAATAACAATTTACACCACGATTTGTGACTCGAAACATATGTGGCATACGTTTGTGACAGGACAATTTTGAGCCGACACGCCGAATATGGCCACATATGATAAGTATTCAGAACAGCAGTTGGAACATCAGAGGACTATTTTAACTTCAGATTGTTTTTAGGTATTATTATATGCACCTTAAACAATTAGCCGTCCCAACACGTTGAAAATATTATGGAAGCTGGGAGATCAGTGTTACAATATATAAATAATACGAAAAAGTAGAAGAATCTTGATATCTATGTATCTTGTCTATCTATTGTTTATAAATTATAAACTCCTTTCGTAATACTTACCACATTAAACGGCTGGGCTCCCCTTTTGTCGCATCACATCAAGCGGAATCGTGTTTGTACCAATGGAATAATTTTCTAGCGGTGTTTTATTTTTGTTCTGCACCGTTATGTTTAGTAAATAACTCAATTTTTACTCTCAGCAGGTTCTCGTTTAATGCGGTGCGAATAAAACTTGGCGTCACGAGGATGCTTTAATGATCCAATTGAAGCAAAGGATACTTATTGATATCACGAAGAAGAGCCATTATTTATGTAAGTAAATCCTCTTGGCGAATGAAGTTGAAAATTGAAGAAAGCCGTCTTATCTTCAGATAGGTTACAGTAAATGTTTTACTACAATTTTTTAGTTGTTTCCAAAAGTATCAAGCAAACGGATGTCAGAATTATTGGCTATTCGTCTTTGTAACATAAATGTCAAGTAGCATTTAGAAAACTTGCTTTGAAAAGCAAAATATCATTAACACGGCTTTCATAATATTCACTCATTCTAAAAGTAGCTTAATAATATTTAATTGGTTATTTCACGGTCTATTTTGTCACACCAAAAATGGTTCATATCTTCGATGCATGGACAAAATGGCGAAACAGTTATACAAATGATTACTATCTGCAGACGGTCAGAAAATTGAAACTCGCGAAAATACAAAATTATCAACAATTACATCAAGGTAATTGAGCATGTCATGGGGATATGTGTTGAGTTATATGATGTGATTAATTGTCTTTTATTCTGGTGACTAGTAATTCGAAATAGTTAACAATCGCTTATTCCTGAATAATAAATTGTGATGACTATTTCCTAGTCACAATAAATTGCATATTATTTTAGTTTCCTGTGAAAGAGTTACCTTTCTGATTCAACACGTCTTACGTAGTTAAAACGTTAACAAATACCCATTCCTTCGTTATGAAGCTGTATGTGAAATAAAGATAACTGAGGTCTTTGAGGTTATTATCGAATTGGGAATATGCGTTTCGGCAGTTGAAAGTATCAACTTGTATTTGTAACTCAAATGCCATAAAGCCATAATGTCATACATTCCTATCATCAACCTGTCGCCGATGGAGTCGTACGCAAAATATTTACAGCTTTCAAATTTCCCTAAACAACATGATACCGTGACATATTCGACAGGTCGTAGCTATCTAGTATTGAATATACACTCACCGTCCACAACATGGCAATTTTGTGATAACGATTTGAAACAGGTGTTGCAACTTTTGAATGGGTGCATCATATCCAAAGATCAGATGCTCATATGAAAGACAATTTTCCAAGCTACATATGTAAGTAAGCGGAATGAATTTACATTGAAGCTCGACACTAATTTTGGTATGTAAATGTTACGTAATTCGGAGGGAAAATATAGTTGGCCACTTTTTACAAAAAGAACTTTTTCAAAGGTTGGTTTGCAATTATGGTCTACGGGAGTATGGGCGACTATTGCAATGCGACTATTGCGACTAGAAATAAGAGAAAATTAGGCATAGTCTATATAACTATGAGCATTTATACAATCAATGGAAATGTCAACGAAATTATACTATCGCTTTGGAATCATTTTACTGATGGTTTCCATTTTTTGGATCGATTTGCAAGCTCAAGAACAGTATATAAATTTTCTCCTGACATATTCGGGACTTTAACTTTCTTGTGTATAGAGTTTTACGAAACTGCACAGTTTAAGCATTTTAACTAACGAACAATCGATTTTCAGCTGGTGTACCTGCGAGAAACGAATGAACTGAAGACAACATTTCTTACATTGTCAGAATATCATTCAATGCAAATATTCAGAACCTTCTACATCGTCCAAGCAACCTTGTTTCCAAAATCTTTCATGTGCTATGAAACTTTTGAGGAACCTATGTACACTTAATACGTTTGCCAAATCGTATAAATCCAAAAGGTCGTCCATCATAAGCAAAATAATTAAATGCAGAAATGAGCATCACCTATTTGTCAATTTCGTTGACATTATTATGAGATACTCATTGGTGTTTGTGGATTTATATATAACAAGCGTTTCTAAATTAAGCACTCTACCACGCTTATTCAACATCATTCTACTCAACACGGAGGATGTAACCAACATGCAACAGCTGACCTACTGGGAAGGCAAGGTAATGCCCTGAGATGTCAGTCGTATTGTGAGATCATTCAACGATAGTTTGTTGACAACTAGGATTACTGATTTCTTTGTTGTTGGCTGTTGTGAAATTTAATATTGGAAAACTTTTAGACATTCGTCATGATAATCGATACTATAAGGCAATACAAACATTTTACACGATTTACAAATCTTTCTGATGAAAATGGCGGCGGAGAAAGTCGCTCCTATAATCATGGGAACAGGAATAATCGCACAATGCTCTCATAGGGCATATAATCAATGATTATTAATCATACTGAAATCAAAACCGAGTGAAGAGTCGGATGAACCTAGGTGCCTTTCAATTGAAGCAGTAGATTGTTAATATCTTATTGGCTTTGAAATGGCGCAAAGGTATGGTTAAAGATAACCAAAAATTTACAATTGTTAATTGTAAAATGCCAAATGATATCATGTTTCTCTTAAGCGGCATTATGCAATTGTTTCCAACGTTCGTTCCTGACTGCAAAATGATTACTGTGTTTCAAAACGCTGATCTAAAATTGTCACAGAAAGCAGATGCCAAATGTTTAAGTTACACGACTTGTTTCGCGATGTTTTGAAGACGCACAATTTATTAGGTACAAGGTTTTTGGTACTCATCATATTCTTTGTACGGCACGAATGGTCCATTATTGAATACAAATTGGAGAAGCTTTTACTACATTGACAGGTGTGGAATCGGCGATGCTGAAACGGTTGGAAAACTCTGTTTTTGCTTAATGCATCGTCCTAAGCTTCTAAATGAGGTTACGTGTATATATCTTACTTTGTGATCGGTACGGCAAAGAGCAGAGCGTGATGCTGGATTTTCAATCCAGACCTCAGCAGTCCATTACCTTCCCAGTTTTGTTCTTTTCTTCCAGAGTCGCTGACCTCAGTATCAAGCTACTGATGCCTGAGAAAAATCATATCTGTCGCTCAATCTCCATCCATTCGTTACGTTCAACGTTAAACATCGAATTGTGTTATTTTTTTCGGGAAGCATGCTAATATTTATTTTTAAAGCATATCATAGATCAATAAGCTTTTTCACAAAATTTTGCTTCATAAAGCGCGCACCGTATCAGTATCGGGTTAGTTGTACAGTAACGTATATGCTGTACGTTGCTTAGTAACGTTGATTCATTATTACACTTATCCTTGAGGTAATGGCATATTGACTTGAATATTGGCGTTGGAGGAAACTTGCTCGCTGGCAGATCGTCCACCAAGTAGTCTCGCAATTTTGTTGTTACTGAACGAAATCGATTCCACGAATTAGTGCTACATCTGATAAAAAATACTTAGCTGTGCTTGACAAAGTATTACCTTACAAACTAAACAAAATAAAAATAAATTTCATAATGTTCCATTATTAAATGCCAACAAAACTGCAAACAATGATGATGATGGTGGTGGGGGGGTGGTGGACGGTGCTTGCGTTGGAAGGTGCAGAAGGGTTATGATTTGCTCCACAGCAGAGTATTTAAAATTTGTGAACCGAGTGTGGTTTTTTCATGGCACTGTACAAGATGGGTTGTTTGTTTACGGAAACTTTCACTCACTCTTAAATGGGACCTCATCAACGCTTCTACTATTTTCGTCAGTAATTAAAGGGACTGTCCATTGCACGACTGGATTTCCCATTCAAGTTGGTTACTTAAAAACTGGGAATAAACTGTTCATTTAATAAAAGGATAAACCTTTGAACCCATGTAACGAAGAATTCTAAAAAACAAAAAAACGTCCGTTAACCGTTAAACCGTTAGGAATTTTCAAAATCTGAAATCCGGTGGTTTGGTGAAAAAATAAAATCATAGGCTATGATCGTGTGTCACATATGTATGGTCCTATGTTAAAGTTGTAACGGTTTTTAACGGTAAATGCTATCCATTGATAATGTTATTAAGTATTCGTAGTCCTATAGTATTATGCAGTTGTTTGTCGAAATCGGATATTGAAAATTCTTATTTGTTTAGTAGCAATCGAAAAAAAATTATAAACGGCCGTTAAGCGTTAGGAATATTCAGAATCTGACATCAGATTCGGTAGTTTGGTGAAAAAAGACACCATAATCATGTATCACACATATATGCTACTATGTTATTTTTTTAGTTTGTAACGGTTTTTAACGGTAACGTTGACCGATTTGGCCCAATTTCAATAGGTAACACAATTTTTTTTAAGAAAGCTAATTATAGCTTTAATTACTTGATAATTAATGTTTTTAAATTTTTAAATTATATTTTTATCAATTTATGAGCTAGATAACGCAGAAACTAATTATACATGAAGCACTATTATACATATAACAATTGAAATTGACTATCTGTTATACATTTACAACGTGCTGCAGGTTTTTTGCCAAAAATTCCTTCTAATGGGTACGCTACTAGTAGCCGTGGGGTAAATATCAGGTTATTTTTCTGCAATGTCATGAGTTTCAAAATTAGTAAGTGAATAGCGTCAGTGGCTTTTCAAAAGTAAAGAACACCACATCTTGTAGAGCAGAATTCGGTGATTCTACCAGTATATTCATCACAGCTGTACGAGTACTACAAAAAAATTCCTTATTGATTTTAGTAAACACTTATTATCAATGTAATCAAATGACAATCCGGCACGACAACAGTTCACTCACTAAATTCAATAAGGATTTTTTTTGTAGTAGTCGTACTGCTATAATGAATACACTGGCAGAATCACCGAATTCTGCTCTACAAGATGTGGTGTTCCTTACTCTTCAAAAATTAAAAAGCACTGCTTAACTATTCAACTTTAAGAAAGTGGTGATTGTGCTGGAGGACAGTTGTGTGTTGTTTAGATGATATGAGAGCGTAGGAACCAAAAGTGCTTAGGTATGAATGCTCAGGAGATCGAGGCGGCCACTTTGACTTTGGGGGAATTGCCATTATGAGATGCACCTTTAATGTGCTTAACTAGTGCGTTTATTTCTTGGAGGATTAGTTCATTTGTACGGTCGGTATGCCAAATGGGTAGTGTCAATAGAAACACGCTTTCATTTTGACTTTCAGGTACATATGCATAATCTGGTGTAATGTCATCAGAAAGTTGCAAAGTGTTTCCAATGGAAACTTTCCATGATACTAAAGAAATTTCAATACCATGTTTTATTCAATATGTGTTATAGGTGGGACACCAACGAGCCATCATTTCACCATGTTGACCTTCTAAACCTTGGAGGAAATGGAGGAGGTGACAACGTAAAAAATCTGTGACAATGCAAATGCATTGGAAGTCTGAAAACAGACGATGTTAGTAACGAACCGCCATCTAAAATACATGGGAAAAGCCTTAGAAACAATAGCCAGTACCCGAGCAAGTACATAACAGTCACAGACAATTTATTTTTTTACATTGCCTCACCTCCTCCATATAAGTATTTATCTCAGTGTTCTAAACAGTACAAAAATTTATTAATTTGCCATGCACATATACCTAAAATAACTGAGCAATACAACGTGCAAATTTGTTGCGCAAATAAATTTAGAAATATGGGTTAACCGTGAGGATAGTTGGTTTTTTAAGCTTTAATTAATATTGTTATTTCAGCTAGAATATACGAAATTCTTACTTTAACAATTACCACGATTTGTGGCTTCCAGTAATACATGTTGGTGCTGCAGGAATGATTGCGGGAATAAGCTTGAAAAAGGAAATGAAGACTTTGAGCTGATCATAGTTTTTAATTAAACTACACTGATACATATTTGACATCAATTGATTTCACTCTTAAAGCTGCGCACAATATAATAATTGTATGCATTTTGCCTCCATTATTACATCCAATAAGGTTCATCGTTTCTACATGTTTGGAATTTGGCAGGTTTCTTAACTTTACTTAACTCGTTTATTTAACTTTACTTTTCAGTTAAACAAGGGCTTGGCTAGTCACATAAACCTTTAATTTATTTCCAAGTAAATTCCTGCGAACCTGTTCGAAATCTGTTACAAGCAACTCTTGCAATAATATGGAGTGATATGGTTTATGCTTTCGTGTGATGTTTGTTGGAAGTCGGTAGTGCGGTGGGTGCTCGGTGGTACAATGCACTATGCCACGTACTCATATACGATGCTGTGGTATGGGGCGTCGCCGGGGTCGGCGTATGCTAAACTTCCTTCCTGTCAACTCCTGGCCTGCTTAGCCACGGAGAACGCGAACAAATCTGCGAAATGTTTTATGCGAAAACTGTAGCGGGCTTCCAGCGCGTTTTGTATGCGAATCAACTAGTAACACAAGCCAGTTAAATGACGGAACGCAATACGCACACAAATTCAGCAGCAAAGAAAAATATATTTTTTATTCTACTTTTTTAGCTCAGCTCTAAAAGCTGCTACTCTGACCAAATCGGCTAAAGGAATGAATGAACTCTTGAAAACGATAATTATCGTTTTCAAGAGTTCATTCATTCCTTTAGCCGATTTGGTCAGAGTAGCAGCTTTTAGAGCTGAGCTAAAAAAGTAGAATAAAAAATATATTTTTCTTTGCTGCTGAATTTGTGTGCGTATTGCGTTCCGTCATTTAACTGGCTTGTGTTACTAGTTGATTCGCATACAAAACGCGCTGGAAGCCCGCTACAGTTTTCGCATAAAACATTTCGCAGATTTGTTCGCGTTCTCCGTGGCTAAGCAGGCCAGGAGTTGACAGGAAGGAAGTTTAGCATACGCCGACCCCGGCGACGCCCCATACCACAGCATCGTATATGAGTACGTGGCATAGTGCATTGTACCACCGAGCACCCACCGCACTACCGACTTCCAACAAACATCACACGAAAGCATAAACCATATCACTCCATATTATTGCAAGAGTTGCTTGTAACAGATTTCGAACAGGTTCGCAGGAATTTACTTGGAAATAAATTAAAGGTTTATGTGACTAGCCAAGCCCTTGTTTAACTGAAAAGTAAAGTTAAATAAACGAGTTAAGTAAAGTTAAGAAACCTGCCAAATTCCAAACATGTAGAAACGATGAACCTTATTGGATGTAATAATGGAGGCAAAATGCATACAATTATTATATTGTGCGCAGCTTTAAGAGTGAAATCAATTGATGTCAAATATGTATCAGTGTAGTTTAATTAAAAACTATGATCAGCTCAAAGTCTTCATTTCCTTTTTCAAGCTTATTCCCGCAATCATTCCTGCAGCACCAACATGTATTACTGGAAGCCACAAATCGTGGTAATTGTTAAAGTAAGAATTTCGTATATTCTAGCTGAAATAACAATATTAATTAAAGCTTAAAAAACCAACTATCCTCACGGTTAACCCATATTTCTAAATTTATTTGCGCAACAAATTTGCACGTTGTATTGCTCAGTTATTTTAGGTATATGTGCATGGCAAATTAATAAATTTTTGTACTGTTTAGAACACTGAGATAAATACTTATATGGAGGAGGTGAGGCAATGTAAAAAAATAAATTGTCTGTGACTGTTATGTACTTGCTCGGGTACTGGCTATTGTTTCTAAGGCTTTTCCCATGTATTTTAGATGGCGGTTCGTTACTAACATCGTCTGTTTTCAGACTTCCAATGCATTTGCATTGTCACAGATTTTTTACGTTGTCACCTCCTCCATTTCCTCCAAGGTTTAGAAGGTCAACATGGTGAAATGATGGCTCGTTGGTGTCCCACCTATAACACATATTGAATAAAACATGGTATTGAAATTTCTTTAGTATCGTTCAATGGACACAGAAACACTTTTCGTTGAATACTGATTCAAAGAATATTTTTTCAATAACCCGTCGCAAAAGACAATATTAACTAGAGCATACATATATTTTTTTGGTTTGCAGTTGCTCTCATATTCATGACTGAAGTAACCGTTTTGTACAAATTTGCCATTTGTATGATTTGTCTTTGTGTCCAGTCTATCATGGAAAGTTTCCATTGGAAACACTTTGCAACTTTCTGATGACATTACACCAGATTATGCATATGTACCTGAAAGTCAAAATGAAAGCGTGTTTCTATTGACACTACCCATTTGGCATACCGACCGTACAAATGAACTAATCCTCCAAGAAATAAACGCACTAGTTAAGCACATTAAAGGTGCATCTCATAATGGCAATTCCCCCAAAGTCAAAGTGGCCGCCTCGATCTCCTGAGCATTCATACCTAAGCACTTTTGGTTCCTACGCTCTCATATCATCTAAACAACACACAACTGTCCTCCAGCACAATCACCACTTTCTTAAAGTTGAATAGTTAAGCAGTGCTTTTTAATTTTTGAAGAGTAAGGAACACCACATCTTGTAGAGCAGAATTCGGTGATTCTGCCAGTGTATTCATTATAGCAGTACGACTACTACAAAAAAAATCCTTATTGAATTTAGTGAGTGAACTGTTGTCGTGCCGGATTGTCATTTGATTACATTGATAATAAGTGTTTACTAAAATCAATAAGGAATTTTTTTGTAGTACTCGTACAGCTGTGATGAATATACTGGTAGAATCACCGAATTCTGCTCTACAAGATGTGGTGTTCTTTACTTTTGAAAAGCCACTGACGCTATTCACTTACTAATTTTGAAACTCATGACATTGCAGAAAAATAACCTGATATTTACCCCACGGCTACTAGTAGCGTACCCATTAGAAGGAATTTTTGGCAAAAAACCTGCAGCACGTTGTAAATGTATAACAGATAGTCAATTTCAATTGTTATATGTATAATAGTGCTTCATGTATAATTAGTTTCTGCGTTATCTAGCTCATAAATTGATAAAAATATAATTTAAAAATTTAAAAACATTAATTATCAAGTAATTAAAGCTATAATTAGCTTTCTTAAAAAAAATTGTGTTACCTATTGAAATTGGGCCAAATCGGTCAACGTTACCGTTAAAAACCGTTACAAACTAAAAAAATAACATAGTAGCATATATGTGTGATACATGATTATGGTGTCTTTTTTCACCAAACTACCGAATCTGATGTCAGATTCTGAATATTCCTAACGCTTAACGGCCGTTTATAATTTTTTTTCGATTGCTACTAAACAAATAAGAATTTTCAATATCCGATTTCGACAAACAACTGCATAATACTATAGGACTACGAATACTTAATAACATTATCAATGGATAGCATTTACCGTTAAAAACCGTTACAACTTTAACATAGGACCATACATATGTGACACACGATCATAGCCTATGATTTTATTTTTTCACCAAACCACCGGATTTCAGATTTTGAAAATTCCTAACGGTTTAACGGTTAACGGACGTTTTTTTGTTTTTTAGAATTCTTCGTTACATGGGTTCAAAGGTTTATCCTTTTATTAAATGAACAGTTTATTCCCAGTTTTTAAGTAACCAACTTGAATGGGAAATCCAGTCGTGCAATGGACAGTCCCTTTAATTACTGACGAAAATAGTAGAAGCGTTGATGAGGTCCCATTTAAGAGTGAGTGAAAGTTTCCGTAAACAAACAACCCATCTTGTACAGTGCCATGAAAAAACCACACTCGGTTCACAAATTTTAAATACTCTGCTGTGGAGCAAATCATAACCCTTCTGCACCTTCCAACGCAAGCACCGTCCACCACCCCCCACCACCATCATCATCATTGTTTGCAGTTTTGTTGGCATTTAATAATGGAACATTATGAAATTTATTTTTATTTTGTTTAGTTTGTAAGGTAATACTTTGTCAAGCACAGCTAAGTATTTTTTATCAGATGTAGCACTAATTCGTGGAATCGATTTCGTTCAGTAACAACAAAATTGCGAGACTACTTGGTGGACGATCTGCCAGCGAGCAAGTTTCCTCCAACGCCAATATTCAAGTCAATATGCCATTACCTCAAGGATAAGTGTAATAATGAATCAACGTTACTAAGCAACGTACAGCATATACGTTACTGTACAACTAACCCGATACTGATACGGTGCGCGCTTTATGAAGCAAAATTTTGTGAAAAAGCTTATTGATCTATGATATGCTTTAAAAATAAATATTAGCATGCTTCCCGAAAAAAATAACACAATTCGATGTTTAACGTTGAACGTAACGAATGGATGGAGATTGAGCGACAGATATGATTTTTCTCAGGCATCAGTAGCTTGATACTGAGGTCAGCGACTCTGGAAGAAAAGAACAAAACTGGGAAGGTAATGGACTGCTGAGGTCTGGATTGAAAATCCAGCATCACGCTCTGCTCTTTGCCGTACCGATCACAAAGTAAGATATATACACGTAACCTCATTTAGAAGCTTAGGACGATGCATTAAGCAAAAACAGAGTTTTCCAACCGTTTCAGCATCGCCGATTCCACACCTGTCAATGTAGTAAAAGCTTCTCCAATTTGTATTCAATAATGGACCATTCGTGCCGTACAAAGAATATGATGAGTACCAAAAACCTTGTACCTAATAAATTGTGCGTCTTCAAAACATCGCGAAACAAGTCGTGTAACTTAAACATTTGGCATCTGCTTTCTGTGACAATTTTAGATCAGCGTTTTGAAACACAGTAATCATTTTGCAGTCAGGAACGAACGTTGGAAACAATTGCATAATGCCGCTTAAGAGAAACATGATATCATTTGGCATTTTACAATTAACAATTGTAAATTTTTGGTTATCTTTAACCATACCTTTGCGCCATTTCAAAGCCAATAAGATATTAACAATCTACTGCTTCAATTGAAAGGCACCTAGGTTCATCCGACTCTTCACTCGGTTTTGATTTCAGTATGATTAATAATCATTGATTATATGCCCTATGAGAGCATTGTGCGATTATTCCTGTTCCCATGATTATAGGAGCGACTTTCTCCGCCGCCATTTTCATCAGAAAGATTTGTAAATCGTGTAAAATGTTTGTATTGCCTTATAGTATCGATTATCATGACGAATGTCTAAAAGTTTTCCAATATTAAATTTCACAACAGCCAACAACAAAGAAATCAGTAATCCTAGTTGTCAACAAACTATCGTTGAATGATCTCACAATACGACTGACATCTCAGGGCATTACCTTGCCTTCCCAGTAGGTCAGCTGTTGCATGTTGGTTACATCCTCCGTGTTGAGTAGAATGATGTTGAATAAGCGTGGTAGAGTGCTTAATTTAGAAACGCTTGTTATATATAAATCCACAAACACCAATGAGTATCTCATAATAATGTCAACGAAATTGACAAATAGGTGATGCTCATTTCTGCATTTAATTATTTTGCTTATGATGGACGACCTTTTGGATTTATACGATTTGGCAAACGTATTAAGTGTACATAGGTTCCTCAAAAGTTTCATAGCACATGAAAGATTTTGGAAACAAGGTTGCTTGGACGATGTAGAAGGTTCTGAATATTTGCATTGAATGATATTCTGACAATGTAAGAAATGTTGTCTTCAGTTCATTCGTTTCTCGCAGGTACACCAGCTGAAAATCGATTGTTCGTTAGTTAAAATGCTTAAACTGTGCAGTTTCGTAAAACTCTATACACAAGAAAGTTAAAGTCCCGAATATGTCAGGAGAAAATTTATATACTGTTCTTGAGCTTGCAAATCGATCCAAAAAATGGAAACCATCAGTAAAATGATTCCAAAGCGATAGTATAATTTCGTTGACATTTCCATTGATTGTATAAATGCTCATAGTTATATAGACTATGCCTAATTTTCTCTTATTTCTAGTCGCAATAGTCGCATTGCAATAGTCGCCCATACTCCCGTAGACCATAATTGCAAACCAACCTTTGAAAAAGTTCTTTTTGTAAAAAGTGGCCAACTATATTTTCCCTCCGAATTACGTAACATTTACATACCAAAATTAGTGTCGAGCTTCAATGTAAATTCATTCCGCTTACTTACATATGTAGCTTGGAAAATTGTCTTTCATATGAGCATCTGATCTTTGGATATGATGCACCCATTCAAAAGTTGCAACACCTGTTTCAAATCGTTATCACAAAATTGCCATGTTGTGGACGGTGAGTGTATATTCAATACTAGATAGCTACGACCTGTCGAATATGTCACGGTATCATGTTGTTTAGGGAAATTTGAAAGCTGTAAATATTTTGCGTACGACTCCATCGGCGACAGGTTGATGATAGGAATGTATGACATTATGGCTTTATGGCATTTGAGTTACAAATACAAGTTGATACTTTCAACTGCCGAAACGCATATTCCCAATTCGATAATAACCTCAAAGACCTCAGTTATCTTTATTTCACATACAGCTTCATAACGAAGGAATGGGTATTTGTTAACGTTTTAACTACGTAAGACGTGTTGAATCAGAAAGGTAACTCTTTCACAGGAAACTAAAATAATATGCAATTTATTGTGACTAGGAAATAGTCATCACAATTTATTATTCAGGAATAAGCGATTGTTAACTATTTCGAATTACTAGTCACCAGAATAAAAGACAATTAATCACATCATATAACTCAACACATATCCCCATGACATGCTCAATTACCTTGATGTAATTGTTGATAATTTTGTATTTTCGCGAGTTTCAATTTTCTGACCGTCTGCAGATAGTAATCATTTGTATAACTGTTTCGCCATTTTGTCCATGCATCGAAGATATGAACCATTTTTGGTGTGACAAAATAGACCGTGAAATAACCAATTAAATATTATTAAGCTACTTTTAGAATGAGTGAATATTATGAAAGCCGTGTTAATGATATTTTGCTTTTCAAAGCAAGTTTTCTAAATGCTACTTGACATTTATGTTACAAAGACGAATAGCCAATAATTCTGACATCCGTTTGCTTGATACTTTTGGAAACAACTAAAAAATTGTAGTAAAACATTTACTGTAACCTATCTGAAGATAAGACGGCTTTCTTCAATTTTCAACTTCATTCGCCAAGAGGATTTACTTACATAAATAATGGCTCTTCTTCGTGATATCAATAAGTATCCTTTGCTTCAATTGGATCATTAAAGCATCCTCGTGACGCCAAGTTTTATTCGCACCGCATTAAACGAGAACCTGCTGAGAGTAAAAATTGAGTTATTTACTAAACATAACGGTGCAGAACAAAAATAAAACACCGCTAGAAAATTATTCCATTGGTACAAACACGATTCCGCTTGATGTGATGCGACAAAAGGGGAGCCCAGCCGTTTAATGTGGTAAGTATTACGAAAGGAGTTTATAATTTATAAACAATAGATAGACAAGATACATAGATATCAAGATTCTTCTACTTTTTCGTATTATTTATATATTGTAACACTGATCTCCCAGCTTCCATAATATTTTCAACGTGTTGGGACGGCTAATTGTTTAAGGTGCATATAATAATACCTAAAAACAATCTGAAGTTAAAATAGTCCTCTGATGTTCCAACTGCTGTTCTGAATACTTATCATATGTGGCCATATTCGGCGTGTCGGCTCAAAATTGTCCTGTCACAAACGTATGCCACATATGTTTCGAGTCACAAATCGTGGTGTAAATTGTTATTGTAACAAAAATATATTGTAGCTCAAATTACAGTGTTAACCAATGTTTAAAGTACCTAATATCCTCATGATTAACCCACATGTCTGAATTTAATTGCGCAACAAATTGGCACGTTGTATTTTTCAATCAATTAATGCATATGTGCATTGCAAACAAGTAATCATTAGGCTTCTCTGTTACCTATATGGTACTATATGCACGCTTTATTGCTGTAATATCATTATCATTCGATAAATTATAAGAGGGCGATAAAAAATTAATTATCGTTCAATGGACCCAGGAACTCTTTTCGCTCAATATCGATTCGGAGAGGATTTTTAAATAACGACCCTTCGTAGACACAATAATATCCAGAACATTCAAATTTAGGAGCAAAACTGAGGAAACTGGTTTTGTACAAATCTCGAATTTGTATAATTTGTATTTGTGTTACGCCTATCATATAAAACTACGTTGAAACTCGGCCACGACATTTCATCTTATAATGTATACATTGTATTAAAATGAAAACATTATTTTATGGACACTGGACTCGATTTGCCAATTGACAGCACAGAAGAGCTTGTAGAACCAACTACATAAATAATTAGAATTTAGGAATGAATTAATAGGTTGACTCTAGTTTCTAGCAACATAACCACACAACTCATGCTTCAAACTGGTAGCTCCACATAACGCATCTTCAGCTGAATAAACCTTCACGTGAGGCACATAAACATAATACGACGTGCTCATTTCACATTTAAATTTATTAGCTAATTGAAACATTTTTGATATTGCTTTTAATTATTTTCATTTTTGATTCCAGATTATATATTACGTCATAGAAAGCAAATACAAGTAATATTAAAAAATTAACGTGCATAACTGGCCACAGCACGTCAATTTCCGTTAAATTATACTTTAAAATGCATTTTTATTGAATTTGAAAATTTTGACCTGTTGACCTCTCTTACACACATAATGTTTTGAAAATCTCCCTTTGCGTTTCTGAACGTCTAGAGGAATGCTATGAGCAATGTCCTTGCCAAATTTCAGCCAATTCCGCTGAAAATCGTGGAAGAAAAACTGTGCCCACTGAAAAAATCTGTTTTTCTCAATGTACCCCGTGTAATCGCAATTTTGAATAAAATCATCTTACTAAACCAAACTTTATTTTGCTCAAAGAACACAACTAGGGCATCACTATTTGCATTTAAATTACTCGTTACAACTCAATGTATGCTTGTTTATGGAGTTGCAGCCTGCGTGTGACATGGTCTCCAGAAATGGAAAGGATTACTGAAATTTTGGTTAATGGACAGATTAAATTCATACAGGTCGGGTCGGAAGTAAGGAATCCATGTGTACTGATTACTCAGCGAAGACATGTGAAATCTACTTTGCGATTTTTCTTTTATTAATTCTACAAAAAGTATGTTTAGAGTAATTATATTGGCAGAACATGCAGGACGTATTTAAGCATTTATGGATCTCAATTTCGTAATAGTAAAGATTGTTCTTACGAGAGTTTACTGAATATTGACGAAGTTACTTGTTTTTGATGACGTAACGTGACGCGGTAAATTAGTAAAATGTGGGAAAATGGGTTCTTATGATAAAACTTGTATTAATTTTGAATATAGTGACGACGAGTTCAGAAATCAATGTATTGTGATTGGTTAACAGACCTTTCCAAATGCTCAACATGACATTTTTATTTAGTCATTTAGCCCGCCAATCGATCCGTGTAAACTGCCTGTACAAGCCTAGCATTTTTGTGCTCACATCTACATACACATACGTTCGTAATCAGATGTTGTTATGCTCGCCTGAAGCAAAACCACTTTTACTGTCCATACAAAGAGTGTCGAACGTAGTTTTACTGGATGGGTTCCGCGAATGATTTTCCACTCAAGAAGTGTAAGTAGTAACTATCTATTGTAAAAAAGTACTGGCAACAACAAAAATGCCTTTCTCAGTGAGACTGAGATTTTGTAACTATTAGGATGGAAGGAATAAGTTACAAAAAATAAATATCAAACCACCATCAATAAAGTTCCACATTCAAGCTAATGCACACATTTTGCGCCGTATATAAAAATACAGACAGATAGAAAAAATATTGCGCTGAAGGTATAAGGGACCACGTTTGGGTATTGTTGTGTTTTGTAATAACAAGTGTTACTCAATTTGTTGAAGCTTCTATTTACGGATGGAAATCGAATTTCATGTTTTGAACCAATGTAAGTGATAATGCTATTGACTTCACTTGACAGAAGTGAAGTCAATGAAAAGTGAAGACATAATGCCGCTTTTCGAGAATAACTTGTGGAATCAACACATTGTGCGTTTTAGTTATTAAATAAGGTTTCTATTATCGTCGAGTAAAAATTTGTTGATGGGTTTCTGTATTGTACCATTACTAATCTCAGGGATTGAATTTATAAATATTATGCAAAAATTGAGACTAGGAAGGGTTGACCAGTGGTCAATGATCGCTGCCGTCAGATGCCCCTGAGCCAAAATTCATGCAAGCAAAAGCAAGTCATATCCTCAAAAAATACAAACAACATACTATCATAATGCCATCATTAAATATGCATGTGCCGCAACGGGTCTGCACAAGAATTGCCACCCTCCCACTGGATGAAATAGGAGTGCAATGACTCAAAAAACATTACTCTTTGTCAGTAGAAGCAAAACCTCTGTTATCCTCAATCCAAAGGACATAAAAGTTGGCTGACGAAGTGCATTCCGCCTATGATGGATCATTCAGCATCAATTGCAACTTTTTTTAATCATCAGTCAGAATGAATTTTATTAAAGAATATACTCAAGACACATGAAAAATCCGGATATCAATAAGCAGGTAAGTGCTTCTGGAAATATAAAGATTGAAGGAATACATAACACAAAAATAAATTGCAAATCACCTTCATACGCCCCAGCAAAATGTCACACTAATTTGAGCATTTGGCGACGTTTTTAAAAATACAGTATGTCGGAATTATTATTTAGACGAAGGTCATTAACCGGACGACGTTTATGTATTGACTCGTATAAGATGTGCTGGTCAACTTGTCACAGAATTCTTTTACGCAAAGACAGAGATTTACTGGTCTCGAAGTAATGCTGCTCATAATGGCATTGACTTCAGTTGACGGACGGCAAAAGATATGAAGTCATTTATTAAAGGTATTATGTGGGTGAGCCTGGATAGAGACAGTGTTACAAAATATTACACCTACTTTTGTTCAGCCGAATAACTTCACTTCGCTTGAATAAGAATTGTCATCTTGCCATTTTAATGAAATCTGGACGGCAGCCTGTGAACTGCTTAAAGCACTGCCGATGCCATGAACCGTGACCAACCTTCAGACTTAAAATGAAAGACCATAGAAAATAGTAATAACGGGTGTATGATAAAGTGGCATGATTGTGAAATAGGAAATTATCCAGGTCCGGCTCATCGGTAGGCACAAAAATTACGACCAAAATATGACATCGTATACAGCCTTGCACTTGCGTTTTGTATTCTTGTAAAATCCTTCGTATGCAAAACTTTTATGAAATGGGCACACATAAATGAATACTACACACTAATTTCAATGATTTTATTTTATAGATCAACGTAATGATCAATTCTTGACATTGCACCGATTTAGAGACACTTCTGGTTTATGCAACTTAAGAGAATGTTAATTGCGTAAAGGTAGTTGATGACGCCGCAGTAAAAGGTTTAGTGAATGCTGAAGAATGCCTTAAGAAGAATATGTGTTTTCAATTTTCCTTCAAGAACTTGTAAAAATGTCAAGAATAAATATTCATGGGACAATCTGGATGTAAATAATAATAGTGTTCGCAAATTCAAAGTCTTAATCAAACAGATTAATATAAAATGGTGTATCTGAGAGACAACAGAGTATTAGTGAATTTATAAAGCTCCATATTTTTTGTTGTTGATATTTTTGCGGGGAGCAAATTGGCAAAATGTGGAAAAATTGAATTTTATCATTACATTTATATTTATTTCGATTATAGTGATGATCAATTTGAGATCCATGCTTTGTGATAGTTAACGCCGTTTCGAATTTAGTGCACCACTTATGGCAGTTTAAATGAGAAAAGGTGGCCGCTCCACAATGACATTATCAGACGGAATAATTTAATATGTAACGAGTGTGTGGAAAGAAAAACGAGCGCCTAGTCATGTTCTTTGAGCAAAATAAGGTCGGGATTGCTAAAAATGTTTTTTTTTCAAAATGTGATTATATGGGGTACACTAAGAAAAGCAAGGTCTTTTAATGGCGGACATGTTTTCTTCCACGGTTTTCAGCGGAATTAACTGAAATTTGGAATGGGCATTGCTAATATCGATTTGCATGAGGTTCAGCAATGCATATGACGATTTTTAAATATAATTGGTTTTGGAGAGGTCCAAATATAAAAAATTTCAAATTTCATGAAAATGTATTTTCAAGTGCTATTTGATGTTAATGACAAATGCGTACAGTTCCGTACGCAAATTTACGGAAGACGCACTTAGCCTAAGTGACAGGTTTCTTCTTCGACCATGCATTAGAAAACAGATGTCATTGCTATAAGAATTGATGATGATAATTGTTTACATAAAGATTACGTTAATATACACATCCATCTGTTGCTGTTAAACTATGATTCAGATAAGAATATTGGTGTTGTGGCGAGATGGCAGTAAGTCTGCAGACTCAGGAGACTTACTGCCATCTCGCTGGAGTCCAGAGAGAAAGCATCCAAAAGCATTCTCGGTGAGGGGTATCATATAACAATATTCTTATGTTTTTTTCTCTGGTGCTAATAATATTTTTGATGCTGACTACGATGATGCTCCTTAAGCTTTGATTCTCTGGTACAAAACAATTAACAAATATTTTTTATCCATATTCTAATTTAATATTATCGGGTTCCTAGAGGAATCATCGGTTATAAAATTACTTCACGAAAGTGAAAGCTGGGAGTAACCTTACAAGTTCACCTATTTGAAAACAAAGGAATCAAGAAAATTACGTCCTCGCATTTTAAAACTGGATAACTGAATATCTTCTCCAAAGGTTACCTAGCAATCTCCCGCCATCGAATCTGTTTTAATTGCTATGCTCCATTTGTACAAACTTGCTACAGTTGGCGTTCTAGATGCACAACTGTTGGGCACTTTCCTCTTCTCATCATGTTTCGTCAGTTGTGCGATACAATGAAACAACAATTGCATAAATAGACATTATATCTATATTGAGAGTATTCGGCTCAATAGCCACCATATTTGTTCAAATGGATGCTACTTTTGTACAGTTTCCGTTGTAATAATTTGTATTGATAATTTATTATGAAACAGTTTTTTGTACTGATAATTTATTATTATTAAATGATTTTTGAACGATGTTGGAGGAATATCCATTCTAAGCGACTACCATGTACCACTGACGATGGGGGTCCGTGACGTGATTTCGTCCGATTGGCTTCATATTCCGGCCACAATTTAGTCTTATTATGAAATGTTTTCATGTCAAATATTAGGGCGCCATGGGCTGTACTTCGTCAGTTACTAGGGATCAAAAATTTTCTAAATCCTTTTTGGAATTTTTGTAATGCTCTTTAGCATGGCGAAATCGATGAGAGGTAGATACCCCATCATGTGAATGGAGTATTTTACACTTGAGGTTCATTTAGCAGTCTGTTTTGTGTTTTATTGCATTTATGAGACGTGGTTTGTTTATATTTGGAGAACTATTGGTCACTCTGAGAATGTCAAATTTTTGAAAAAGAGCATAGGGGGGAGTCTAACCTCTCATCGATTTCGCCATGCTAAAGAGCATTACAAAAATTCCAAAAGGATTTAGAAAATTTTTGATCCCTAGTAACTGACGAAGTACAGCCCATGGCGCCCTAATATTTGACATGCAAACATTTCATAATAAGACTGAATTGTGGCCGCAATGTGAAGCCAATCGGACGAAATCACGTCACGGCCCCCCATCGTGAGTGAGTGAAACTCAGTGCCAGTCTTCGACAGACCGCAGGATTGAAAATAAGTTATAGTTTTTGTATTCCAAGATATTTTCCAAATATATATCTATACTGAACGTCCTCTTTCAACAGGAGACACAGAGGAGGATACAGAAATCAAGGTGTGTTAACTGAAGCAATATTCACATTCTGCAGTTGGAGAGCTCTCTAACTATTAAATATGTGTAGAAGCGAATTTAATTGTAATATTGTCGGATTATTTAGAACGAAGAGCTGTATCTGCTTTGAGCACATAACCAACATTCCAACGATTTCAACGTTGTACACACATATTGCAGAAATGTCCAATTATATCTTATGGATTATGTCGAAAATTGTCTACTGGCTTTTCCCATATTGGGGTTTAACGGCTCGGCACTGAATTCGGGTTCCGTTCCTATTTTAATTTGTGTGATTAAAAACACGTATATGTTTTCAATCAATCATACAATTAACAAAATTTGTTCTGGAACCATTGCTTTAAGCAGAACAATTTTACTAAAATTCAAACATTATTATTTGACTCTCACAATTTATTATCGGATAAAAAATATTTTTCGATACATCGTAGGATTAATGAGCATGAATCCACAGACAGTATTGTTCATACAAGTCTAAAGAAGATGTGGAGTAACAAAGTAATACAATATGTACCCGTTTATTTTGTTGAATGATTTTCGTAAACAGATCAAATCTGTACTGGTGTTAATGTTACATTTACGTAAATTTGCTACTGTTGGCGTGTTACAAGTACAACTGTTACAATCCTCTTTACATCCCGATTCCACAGTCTAAATGAAAGTACAATTGCAAGGTAGACATTACAGAATCCATTGAGTTTATTCGGTTCAAATTCCACCACACAATTCTATTCTAATTAAAAAACATCCAACGCATAATCTTGCGATATTTCAATTAACACTAATCTCCGTTCATTTCTGAAATTACCACCAACCACAAGTTAGCGACCTAAACGAAGTAAAATCCTCTGCGCATGGACATTTGCCAACTTGACGTCCAGCTATTACACTTGTTATCTAATTTATTAACTTGCTATATATACACTACATATGCAGCAAAGTTTGGAAGAACAAATCTGAATTTCACAAAACTCTTCAATTAAATACATTTACTAAAACTGCCGTGCTAATACTACATTGGAAGCGTACTTTAGTATTCAATTTTTCTTACTGGGTTAAGTGGGTTACCAATAAAGGATGGATTATAATTTTTTGCATCTCGTGTCAACAAGGCATAACTGATCAGAGCTACGCAGCAATACTTTAAGCACAAGCGTACAAAAACTCGATCTTTCACAACTTCCCTTATTTTTTACTTTAAGGAATGACAACTATTTGGTTTCCTGCTCAAGTCTCCAGTGGAAAGGACTCGAGTAAATACCAAATCAATAAGGATATGTTGTTTTATTTGCTGCTAATAAAAGCTATAGTCAATATCGCCAACGTGGATTTCTCTTCTCGCGGAAATAAATATTATTTGCAGAATCGAAGATTTAATGCAAAATGAACAATTGCGCTACACGTGTGTTGAAGGCAAATATTTTATATGCTGACAAAACCATCGATGCTGCCCATAAATCCTTGGTTCCCTGATATATTTAGAACAATTTACAAATATCTTGCCTGCATTCCAAATTATGACAAACTTGTTCGAAGATGTTTCATCATTCTCACTAAAAATATCTCAAGTGAAAGCTGCGAGGGACTTTTCAACCAAAACTATTTGGAAGCACGTAGGAGTCAAGAAACTTGTATACTCATATCCATTAAACTGGATTATCTAAATGTCGTCTTCACACCATATTATCCAATTGACCATTTAATAAATCTTATCGGTCACCAAATTTGGAATCTTTATTCATTTTAATGCTCCATTTACGTAACTTTGCAACATTAGACGTGTTACATGCGCAACTGATAGTTACATTCCACTTCTCTTCATGTTTCCTCAGTAAAAACAAAAACCCAATTGCATAAGTAGTCATTATAGACTACGTTGAATATAACTGAGTAACTCCATAACATATAGGAGAGTTGTTGTAACGGCTAATTCAAATTCAAAAACTAATATCATAATCATAATCTTTACCGAAAATAGTGCTACTTACATGGTTTTATTAACTGGGGCAACTTGATTCAATGGGGGTATTTTGAGATATACGAGTTGATGGCTAGGGCAGCATTTTTCTCGTAGGATATTTGACGAAATTCTCTAAAATTTGGCATGCGTATGCCACAGGACATTTTCTCGACTGTTCCAGAAAGAGTTTTCTAAAAAACGGTCAGGGGTCAAAGTTAGAGGGGTCAAAATGTCAAAAAATTATTATGATGCAATAATTCAAAATGTGACGCCGTCGCTTCAATTTAACTGACTATTTGAGCATATTTATCAAAATTGGATAACATAATAATTATCCCCTCATGAATTTATCTGATTTATTTCAGTGTACTCTGACATACTGGAAATAAGCTTTGCTCAAGAATCGATGGTTTCACAAAACTTTTAAAAAATATCGGGTTTCGAAACACGTTAAGTTTTTTGGAATAGTTTTGGTAATAATTCGACTCACTTATTTTTTATTTGAATCATAAATTGCTTCGGATAAATAATGCATAGATTGAATTATTAATTGGTGGCCTTGTGTTTTTGTTTTTAAAATAACATTGTATTTCGTTTCAAACCATTTGCTTTCAATTTAATATTCCATTACCGATTTATTTCTAGAAACATAAATTAACTATATAAATGAATTATTATTAAATAGATAATTCACATCAAATAAATATATCGTTTTTTTGTCTATGATGAAAGCTGAGTATATATTTTGAAAATGTTTAGAAAAAACATTAAAGATGCAACTTTAAATATTTTATTGTACTGCTATTACATGAATTAAAGAGATAATTAGTGAATTATTGTACCACAGCCTAAAGATATTTAATTTTGACATTCAAATTGCAGTAATGGAATTTTCAGAATTTCAGTTAGTGAAAGTAGAGTATTATTATATTTGATTTCAGATTAGCATAATAAGAAATAGGACGTGCGTAAATATTATTTTTTGTGCGTATTTAATTAAATGCACATAAATACTCTGACTTCGTTATTCTAATTTGTTACGTTCGTTCAAATCCTACTTCATATTTAATAATATTCGCCTTTCTAGACACTCTTTAACCGCTTCTAAATCAACACTGTCCAGTCGATAGTTCTGATTATTTTCATTGTAAGAAGGAACTCGTATTTTCTTGAGAATATCCTGAAGTGTTACCTCCTGAAGTAGTTGAACTGCAGGCCATTGCAAGGCTACTCCTCCTCTTCCCGTCTTTCTCATCATTTGAAATATGTACGTGTTATTCCTTCGATTGATGTCAACGATGTAGCCAATTTGGTAAGCGTTGGCAATGAAGATGGCATAAAAGTCCCCATGTACTGGTTTGTTGGTTGCACCTGCCTTTTCATACTCCTCATATATTTGACTGCTTACCGGCAATTGTTGTGGATCATCGTCCGAGATAATTTGATGAGTTTCGTAATTGTTTGACAAGGCGTACAGTTTTGTAATAAGTTGCTTCTGATTTCCGACTGAAAAGAAATGACATTTCCGGATATTTGGAATTTTGCGAATTTTCTTATACCTGGTTGCCATGACTTCCCTCCAATAGCTAACGTCTTCCTTGGAAACGTAAATGAATTCCAGCGATGAACTCGTAAGCTCTGATGAAGCAACCTCGTACATTTTTTCAGGTGTTGTTATCGGGTCATTTGTGTGCAGGCTTCGCATTCTCACAGTTCTTTTAACCACCGCCGACAAGGCGTCGCAAGTCGATTTGCCGTGGCTGGTGGCAGTGAAAATCCATCGCGCTGTTAGATTGAAGTCGTCTTGGTGAAAAAGTAGATTGCCGATATTTTTATAATTTTTATATTGACTGGACGCTCCGTCTGATGAGTAATCAATATTCTGAATGCCCGGAAAGTCCTCTTTTATTTTTGCAATCACCCGAACTCGAAAGGCATGGAACGTTGTTGCATCATGCCCCATCTCATCACTGATGACAAAATATGTCTTGTAAATTGATTTTGCTAGATTATTAGCTGTGTATAACACAAAAGGATGAATTGTGGCCTGTTTATTATTCCAATGAAATCCTTGTATGGAATCCTTGACTACAAAGGAGTAGTTTTCACCGAAATCGACGGTGAGAACGGCGGATCGGCCATCGTCCAGTGGTCCATTTTTTAGTGTACTGATGAATTCCTTTTGTTTCTGATAGATGAAATCGTGCACAAGAAATGATGTGTACTCCTCCAAAAGTCTCTCTTTAAATTGTTCGTGTTCGTCTATCCTGGTACAAATATCATTTGCCGCCCAATATTTGTATGAAATCGTCGAACCATCTGATAATTCAAAGAGCTGTTGTAGATTGGCCTCATTGGGACAGAGTTCACAATATCCGAAATAACATTCTTCAGTGGGAGGACAACATAACAAATAATTGTTAAGCTCCTTGTAGTCGCTCAATATGGAGATGAAGGAAGCTGGTTGCTCCTGGGAGTACTGCTCCATTCCATCCAGACTAGCGTTTTTCAGGCCTTCTAGCATTAGTTTAAAATTTTCGTGTTTGATGCAAGCACAGTCATTCTGAAATCCATGCTGCCCTGGCCATTTACAGTTCTTGGGCCGCAATTCGGCAAACTTGCTAACACTGAGTATGACATCCGGTAATCGTCGCTTGAATTCCTTAAACGTGTCCCTTAAATTTGTCAGCATCATTCGCTTGGGCATTCGTTCCATGGACCCGTCGTCACTTTTCACATTTATTGTGTCCCTGGCGTTCGGTGACACACGGCTGTTGTCATCAGACAAATAAAAGTCAAGTACTAACTGCTTGGTCCCATCAGTTAATGGATGCCCAGTTGATTTCCATAGGGGAAATGAAAACGGTCCTTCATTTGCTCGCAATCGTGACACATTCCTGGCAACATACTCACTGACTCCATAATCCTTGCGAATTTTTTCAATGGTAATAAAGCCAGGTAGGGAAGTTAACATAGCGTATCGGTCCTTTTTATCGCTGACCAAGTGAATTTTCTCCTTGATGGTACGAACAAGCAAATTGCAGTGGTAGCAACTACATGGGTCCTCGGTAATATGTCCTCCAGCGTATTCCTCGAAAAGGTGCTTCACAGAGGCGCTAGCCCTATGATAGAGCTCAGTAATCTTCTTTTTTGACCTTACAGTTCTTATCGGAGGAGAGATTCCTATGTTTTGAAGAAAGTTCCAGAGATCAGTTTTAGCAGTTTCTTCATCATGGTATACGGAGCCACTTGAATTTGAAACTGTCGATAGCGCAGGTGAGGATGTTGAAACTGGAGTGGGAGTACACGATGGCACGCAATGCATTCGACGGGATGTGGTAGGCGTTGCAGGAAATTTAAAAGTCTGGTCAAGGTCCGTCGCTGGAATAGATGATGATGGTGTCCATGTAAGAGATACGAAGCTAGCAGGTGAATCTGTTACAGAAAATATTTGAATGTTTATTTGTTTTTTTAAATATAAGAAACAAACGTTTAGAAAATTAACTTGTTACCATATGGACTGCTGTAAGAAAGTTGTTCCAGAGCACCTTGTGAATTTTTTTCGTCCTCAGCACCTAAATTAAAGTTTATTTATAACTGCAATTATTACAAACACCATTGACTTGGAATTCATGTTTTCTTCAAACGCTATGGAAATTTAAAAATGTGTGTTACCATGCCCTTGGTTCCCGTCTTGAGTAACTGATAGGGACGATGAGGAAGGATCAATGAATCGGTCGTCCAAATCACTACCCCCTGGCTCGCTTGCTGGATGCCGGAATTAAAAAAATAAAATGAAATCGTTTTTGACGCTCACGTTTAAACTTTAAAATTCCGTACACATTAACATTACCATATTGATTACCTAAACTTGATCCAGCGTCAAATTCCATTCTTCCTTCAACATCAACTCCTTGACTTCCTCCCACTTGGACACATGGGAATCCTCCAGTTTGACATCTGAGGAAACCCCCAACTTGACCACCACGGAAACCCTCAGCTCGACCACCCTCGTTTGCTTCAGATCGACCACCTTCGTTTCCTCCAGCTCGACCACCCTCGTTTCCTCCAGCTCGACCACCCTCGTTTCCTCCAGCTCGACCACCCTCGTTTCCTCCAGCTCGACCGCCCTCGTTTCCTCCAGCTCGACCACCCTCGTTTCCTCCAGCTCGACCACCCTCGTTTCCTCCAGCTCGACCACCCTCGTTTCCTCCAGCTCGACCACCCTCGTTTCCTCCAGCTCGACCACCCTCGTTTCCTCCAACTCGACCACCTTCGTTTCCTCCAGCTCGACCACTCTCGTTTCCTCCAGCTCGACCACCCTCGTGTCCTCCAGCTCGACCACCCTCGTTTGCTCCAGCTCGACCACCTTCGTTTCCTCCAGCTCGACCACCTTCGTTTCCTCCAACTCGACCACCTTCGTTTCCTCCAGCTCGACCACTCTCGTTTTCTCTAGCACGTCCGCCCCGGTCTACTCGAGGTTGGCGTCGCAAGTTCCTTCCAGGACGCTCAGGTTTCTCCGAATTTTGTGTTTCCGATTTCGTTCTGGCGTTGATTTGCTTATAAGCAGAGCCACGGCAACTTGAACACAATCTAGTACTCTCAGACCAGTTAAACGTCGGAAGATGCTCACGTAAATCATTTAAAAGCTGTCTGCTTATCGGGGCAACGTCCTTGTACTGACTTTCTTTACTATGGTCTTTCCCAAACGGGTTATGACACGGATTGACTCTCCCTTTCTTTGGCATCGTAATTAATTTTTACTTATTACTGCTTATTTCACGAAAGAATTTACTACTTTAAAGTTGAAAACTTTTCACGAGTGACTTTTCTACTCTGAGATGAAGAGAAACTGGAATTAACAAGTTAATTCCAGTTTCTCTTCATCTCAGAGTAGAAAAGTCACTCGTGAAAAGTTTTCAACTTTAAAGTAGTAAATTCTTTCGTGAAATAAGCAGTAATAAGTAAAAATTAATTACGATGCCAAAGAAAGGGAGAGTCAATCCGTGTCATAACCCGTTTGGGAAAGACCATAGTAAAGAAAGTCAGTACAAGGACGTTGCCCCGATAAGCAGACAGCTTTTAAATGATTTACGTGAGCATCTTCCGACGTTTAACTGGTCTGAGAGTACTAGATTGTGTTCAAGTTGCCGTGGCTCTGCTTATAAGCAAATCAACGCCAGAACGAAATCGGAAACACAAAATTCGGAGAAACCTGAGCGTCCTGGAAGGAACTTGCGACGCCAACCTCGAGTAGACCGGGGCGGACGTGCTAGAGAAAACGAGAGTGGTCGAGCTGGAGGAAACGAAGGTGGTCGAGTTGGAGGAAACGAAGGTGGTCGAGCTGGAGGAAACGAAGGTGGTCGAGCTGGAGCAAACGAGGGTGGTCGAGCTGGAGGACACGAGGGTGGTCGAGCTGGAGGAAACGAGAGTGGTCGAGCTGGAGGAAACGAAGGTGGTCGAGTTGGAGGAAACGAGGGTGGTCGAGCTGGAGGAAACGAGGGTGGTCGAGCTGGAGGAAACGAGGGTGGTCGAGCTGGAGGAAACGAGGGTGGTCGAGCTGGAGGAAACGAGGGTGGTCGAGCTGGAGGAAACGAGGGCGGTCGAGCTGGAGGAAACGAGGGTGGTCGAGCTGGAGGAAACGAGGGTGGTCGAGCTGGAGGAAACGAGGGTGGTCGAGCTGGAGGAAACGAAGGTGGTCGATCTGAAGCAAACGAGGGTGGTCGAGCTGAGGGTTTCCGTGGTGGTCAAGTTGGGGGTTTCCTCAGATGTCAAACTGGAGGATTCCCATGTGTCCAAGTGGGAGGAAGTCAAGGAGTTGATGTTGAAGGAAGAATGGAATTTGACGCTGGATCAAGTTTAGGTAATCAATATGGTAATGTTAATGTGTACGGAATTTTAAAGTTTAAACGTGAGCGTCAAAAACGATTTCATTTTATTTTTTTAATTCCGGCATCCAGCAAGCGAGCCAGGGGGTAGTGATTTGGACGACCGATTCAGTTGGTCGTTTCCTATTTTCCAAATAGTTGCTGACTTATATTCAACAATTTACTCCCAACGAGCGCACGAGTGGATGATAGCACAAAAACAGCTATATATGCACAGCTGATCGTGTTGGCGTTTCCGACAAGCGGTAGTGGACGTGAGTACACACGTTTCAAGTTACCCTCACGGTTGGTACTGAATATGAATACATGAATTTGTGGAACACATGAGAATGTACTGTTGGAATTAATCCATTTGATGAATATAAATGTTGTTTGAAAATACTCTAGAACAAAAACTGGGACTACCTAAAACGATTATCTGCTGATGCTAAATATAATTGATGCAATCTGACAAACATATGTAATATTAAATTTCTTGTGAGCATAGATTTTCAACATGAAGGATGTTGAACGTACGTCTCCATTATCCAAGGCTTATTTTCAGTATGTCAGAGTACACTGAAATAAATCAGATAAGTTCATGAGGGGATAATTATTATGTTATCCAATTTTGATAAATATGCTCAAATAGTCAGTTAAATTGAAGCGACGGCGTCACATTTTGAATTATTGCATCATAATAATTTTTTGACATTTTGACCCCTCTAACTTTGACCCCTGACCGTTTTTTAGAAAACTCTTTCTGGAACAGTCGAGAAAATGTCCTGTGGCATACGCATGCCAAATTTTAGAGAATTTCGTCAAATATCCTACGAGAAAAATGCTGCCCTAGCCATCAACTCGTATATCTCAAAATACCCCCATTGAATCAAGTTGCCCCAGTTAATAAAACCATGTAAGTAGCACTATTTTCGGTGAAGATTATGATTATGATATTAGTTTTTGAATTTGAATTAGCCGTTACAACAACTCTCCTATATGTTATGGAGTTACTCTAATGTTCAATTTGTATGTGCACACAAGTGCTTTACCTTTTTTACCTTTGTCGCTGCTGCTGCTATTACCAAAGCTGAAAGAAATAGATTTCAGTTAATTTACATTTTTACCTTCTTGCACCAAGAAGGTAGTCAAACAAACAAACACAAGCATATAAATTTCTATATTCATAATATGAGTGAACAAGATGACAGTTTACTGTGAATGGAAAAAAACATTCTTCTTTTTTTACTACTACTACTGTTGCTGTGCATTGCTGGATGCATGCACACGTTGACTTGATGATGAAGGTGATGGTGTGGATGCTACATGACCGGGGGTAAAGCCCTGCCGTGGCGAAACTTCCCCTCTTAGCGTTGTTGTTGTTGTTGCAGTTCCCTCATCATTTTGTTGTGACGGTATCGTCGTTTTTTGCTGGCAATACGTGCTTCTTCGTGTTTTTTATATGCAGGATTTTCTCTGAAATGGCTGCGTTTCCTAGCCGCTATCTCTGCTCGTAGTCGAAACCATTGTACATCTGGGATGATGTCGCGTCGTTTTCCCCTTGTGGGGCATAGTTTTGATGTATGACCTAAGCCAAAACATCGCAAACACGTGCCAGAATTGCCCCTCGCTCTTTCTTGGACGGATTTAGGTAGAGTTTGGAAGTTTTCAAACTCCTTTTCGAGGTCTGCGATCTCCTTATCGAGATTTGGAAATTGAGCCCGGTCAACTGGCTCAGGGTCAACTTCCATTGGAGCCGGAACAGGTGGCTCAGTGAAAGTTTGTTTGGGAGCCTGAACAGGTGGTTCCCAGTGATAAGGTGGTAATAGACTCATCTCCACCCATTCATATGAGCTGTTGGTGACGGTGTTGGTTTCCATTAATTTTAATGGTGGAAGTGGGATTGTGTCGTCTTGACTAATTGACAGCTCTAAAACGTCACCAGATTCTGAAATAGGATTAATAGTGTGATTATGGGCTGTTTTATATGCTCTAATTCCGTCTCTAACGCCTATTGTGGAGATGCATGTCATGTCTTCAAATTCATTATCAGACGACTCTCCTGATTCACTAGTCCACCCTGTATTATATACAGGTTTTTTGTCATGCAGATTTTGTTGTCGTGAGAGGCCGGACAAACGGTCTCTTATCAGTTTCTCTGGACTAATTTTTGTGTTGTCCTTCTCCTTCTGGAACCCTCTCACTCGCCGTTCTAACTCGAGAACGTCATCTTTCGTGAGGTGGTATTTGCGACCTTCGCGGACGCTTGACACTTTGATTTCGTGTATTATCTTATTCATCGTTGACGGACTGATGATTTCGTCAACACTGACGTCTCTTTCTCGGGCGATCACGTCTCTCCAGTTACAGATGGATTCCATTAAATCAAGTCTTAATGGGTCGTACAGGTATTTCTTTTCGATAAGGCTGGAGGGGATTGCTCGAGGTGGGAATCTTCGTCTCCATTGCATGAAGTTCCTCGCGTCTTCTAGGATTTCTTTCTTCTTCTCGATAGATAAAGTGGACAAAATGGCTTTGTATTTGTGCCAAGCCATTAACAAGTCTCTTGAGTCTCTGCGAGCGTAATTCTTTGCTCCTGACTCAATTGGTCTCCTTACCCAATCCCAAATTTGGTAGTTGTCAGCTAACTTAATTGAAGGACCGAACAATTGGTCCCTCTGGAGAAATTTTTCTAGTTTCGATGGTGTTTTGCCGGTTACGATTGCGTCGACTCTTTGTAGATCGATTGTTGCTACAGGAAAGATATTGAACCAGAGGTACCAAGCTATCATGTCGTTGTCAGCGCCCCACATAACTTTGATAGTCTTTGGGCTTTCCATGATTGGTTTTAAGAGGACTATCTGGTCCCAGATTGGAAAAGGGTCTACTATGAAGTCCCATTGGTCGGTAGAAAATTGAAGAAGGCTTGGGTGAGTGCCTCTGTACCCTGCGGTAAGGCTTCTCTCCATATCGGTAGAGAACTCGTGTTGTCTCTCTAAGTGGCTTATCATGGATTTGAGAGCTTTCTCGTCATCGACGTAAGTTGCTGACTTGAACTGAGGGAGTTCAAGCGTGACCGTTGAGTGGTGCCTCCGAAAACAGAATTCGGGGATGGTCCATCTTTCAATTTTGTCCTTGACTTGGATTGGTGCGACAGCTACTACTTCGTCGTTGCCGCGGTTTATTCGACGAACACATTGACGGAATGCCGAATAGTCTCGATTTTGGTAAGGCCTTAATAGTGGGCCTAGTTTTCTCTCTACTTTCCTCACAGCTTCCCAATATTCTTTTCTAGGAGCCATCTGAGGAGAGAAAAAATGTTAGTGAACGTTTTATGTGGTGCCTGAACAGGTGGCTCCACGCAATATGAAAGTTTGTCTATACCTTCATAACCTAACCTAGCTAACTTTGGTCCTACCAAAGACTTTTCTTTGGTATGTTATGTGAATTTATGGCTATTTACAAGTTTCAATTTTGCTGTCTAGTATTGTTTCATGGTTTTGTACCGAACTCGGCGGCGAGGCCGGATGTTCTGTTGTGATTCTGTTTCTTCTATATCGATTTCCTCGATGCTCTCTGTGGCCGGAGACCGGGCAACTGATCTCCGTTTTGTTTCTGGTTGGATGTACTTCTTCAGGTCGCTTACATGACGCTTTCCTACGAGATTGTGGGCCGGTAAGCTGAGGATTTCAAAGGTAACTTCGTTGAGTTGAGCACCGAGTAGGAATGGACCAATGAATCTCCTGTTCATTTTCTGGATCTTCTTGGCCGCTTTATCTGATTTATCTTGTTTCCGGATTAACACTTTTTGTCCCGACTTGAAATTGTGTTCTATGTGTTTCCGGTCGTAGCTCATCTTGTTAGATTCTTGGGATTTCTGTATGTTGTCTCGTACCCAAGAAATGAGTTCCTTCAGCTTCTCTGGAACTTTGAGAACTTGCTGGAGTTCCACCTCATCTGTCTTATTGTTCTTCGCCATTTCCCGGTCAAACGGGAATGGAATCTGCCTCCCTAGGTTTAACAAAGCCGGGGTGACTTTGGTTGTTTCGTGGACGGTAGTTCGCAGTGCGAATGCGAATTTCTGGATGTGCAAGTCCCAGTCGGTGTGTCGGTCGGCGACATAGGCTTGCAGCATTTGCTTAAGAGTCCGGTTAACCCGCTCGGCAAGATTTCCTTGGTGGTGGTAGGGTGCCGTGGTTCGGTGGCCGATGCCCCATTGCTCGCACATTTTCTTGAACATTTTTGAGGTGAACTGACTTCCGCAGTCAGATACTATGGTTTTCGGTGTCCCGTAGCGACAGAAGATATCGTCTTCTAAAATTGTCATAACCTTCTTGCAGGTGGCTTTCCTTATGGGAAAAAGTTCTACCCACTTCGAGAGGTTATCTACAATTACGAGAAGGTGTTCGTTCTGTCTGCCTCCTCCAGATCTGGGTAACGGGCCGATGAAGTCCATCGATATCGTTTCGAAGATTCTCGATGGTGGCTGTACTGGGTTCATGAGACCGTATGGTAAGTGGTTCGTAGCCTTGCTTTCCTGACAAGGTTTGCATTCCTGACAGTATTGTCTGACTTCTCTGTTCATCGAATCCCAGTAAGCTCTCTCCTTAACTTTCCTAAGTGTAGCCGTGGCAGAGAGATGTCCAGCCGTTGGTGAGTCGTGGAACATCTTTAAGATTTTCTCTTTCAAACTTTCTGGAATCACTGGAACGAAGTAGTTTCCTCGTTCCTTCGATGGTTTCATCATCGTTTTTGCTTTGATTGTTCTTGTGGATTTCTTCTTGACTGACTGTTTCCTTTGTTTTGCCGTAGGAGATCCTGATTTCTTTTTCAACGGCTTTACCGGCCGCGACGACTGGCCAGACGTCTTTTGCTTAAGTAGGACCTTTGCCTTACTTAGAGCTTTGCGAACTGCAGCACTTATTGCGTGCGTGCCTTCGCTTGGAACCTTCTCAAGCAGTATTGCTGTTGAGACCAGAGCTCCAATTTCATCGGATTCCGGCTTCTCTAAGTCAGTTTCTTCTAAAGTCATGATGTCATACAGGATTCGTTTCTTCAGTATGCCTTCAATCATTCTATATCCTCTGCTTTCCTGGGTACCCGAAGCAAGGATTTCTGCTTTGATTTTCTGGCAATGTTGATCTTTTGCTTGTTCTTCTGTGAGTTCTTCTTTCGAGATGAGGTTCTCAAATAATGCCGCAACTGGGAAAAACGTGTCATCAATGTCGTCTTCGAACCATTTGTCATCTTCAGGTGATGAGCCGGAGCAATTCCTTGAAAGCGCGTCTGCTTCTGCGTTGTCTTTGCCGGCGATTTTCTTAATGTCCGCGTTCCAGGTTGAAATCTCCATTGACCATCGCATTATTTTTGGTTTTCTCTCCTTCATGTTCTTGATGTACTGGACTGCTCTGCAGTCAGTGTGGATCGTGAATTTGTGTCCTTCCAGGAATTCTCTGAGTTTTCGGTACGCCCATATAATGCTGAATGCTTCTTTCTCATATATATGGGCGGAGAGTTCGCCTTTCTTTAACGCTTTGCTGATGAATGCGATTGGGCGCTCCTTTCCGTCGATTTCTTGGACTAAACAAGCTCCACAGCCCATACTCGATGCATCGCATTTTAAGATCAATGGGTGTGAGTAGTCAATGGTTGCTAAGGTGACATCGTCTGTCATCTTTTGCTTCAGTTCGAGGAATGCCTCCTGTTGATCCTCTCCCCACTCGTATGGTACATCTTTCCTCGTGAGATAGTACAGTGGTTTCGTGATCAGGGCAAAATTCGGTATGAAGTGAGAATACCATTGCGTTAGTCCTAGAAAGGATAGGAGTTTCTTTTTATCTTTCGGTATCGGAAAATCTATGATTCCTTGAACAGTCTCCTTCTTTTTGGAGATTCCCTTCGGTCCCACCATATGTCCTAGAAATTCGACTTCCCTCTTTGCTAACTGGCATTTCCCCATGTTTGCTGTGAGTCCGGCCTCTTTTAGGCGTTCAAAGACTCTCTCTAAGTGCTCGAGGTGAGATTCCAAGTTTTCGCTGTAGATGATGATATCGTCCAGGAAACATTTTGAGAAGTCATCCAAACCCTCCAGAGCTTCTGGAAGGTTTTTCCACTGTTTTTCAGTCCAAACATCATGACTAGTGGTTCATATAAGCCATTGGGGGTAGTGAACGCTGCTTTCTCGATGCTTTCTTCTGCGAGAAGGATTTGGTTGTATCCAGATTGAAGTTCGATAGTAGAGTAGTAGTAGCCAAGTGGGATGTTCTTTAGAATGCTGTTGCAGCAGCTCATTGGTGACGCATCGTCCTTCGTGTGTGCGTTGAGTTTCGTGTAATCGCAACACATTCTCCAGACTCCGGATTTCTTCAATTTCATCACTAGTGGTGCTGCGTACGGCGATTTTGATGGTCTTATCAATCCCCTCTGCAGGAGGTCTTCAACTTGTCGTTGAATTTCCTTCTTTTTTGCTTGGCTTACTGGTCTCGCCCTATCGGCCACTGGTGGACCGTAAGCTTCGATTACGTGATAGGTCCAATCAGTGCGTCCAATTTTTCCATCCGTCCTGAACACGGTTGGGTACTTGTCGATGAGATCTTGGACTTTCTTTTCGTCTTCAGAGAGCTTTCTCGTGATGTCTCCCACTGCTAAATTGATTTTTGCTTGGATTTCTGATCTCTCTCGTTGGTTGCTCAGAATTCCCTCGATGTCATACGTTTCAGAGGGTTTGTCGAAAAACCAGAATTTCTTCCGTCGAAGGTGGATCACGATGTTTTGTTGGGTGATTATATCTGATCCGATCACTATCGGAACTACTAGTTCCTTCAAGACATAGAATTTTCCTGTGAACTCCTTCGATCCAAGTTTTATCTTCATGCATGTTTTCCCTATTGGTCGAATTGTGTTTGAGTTAGCGCATTTTAATTTCTTCTTGGTTGCTTTCCTGTATGGTATATTGTGTGACTTCATCCACTCTTTCGTTACTAATGAGTAAGTAGAACCTGTGTCGAGTAGCGCTTCTATTTTTGTTTCATTGGTTTGGAGTTTTATGAACGGTACTCCACTCCCCAAAATAGTCATCACTGGGAATAAGAACGGTGGGGTTCGCGTCCTCTCCCCTTCTAGTTTAAATCATCGGAGGATTGCGAATCATCCGGATTCGATTCGCTGAATCGCTCGATGATGTTCCCTTCATCGTCGACTAGAGCCATTGACAATCCCGTTTTGCTCGGGCATTGAGAGCTCTGATGACCATAACCCTGGCATTTCATACATTTTTCGATTTTTGTCTTTGGGTTGGTGCCAGATTTTGGCACATAATGACCTTTGCTGGTACTTTGTTTGGGCGACTGGGATTTGCTCTTATGACCGCCTCGGCTTGATTGACCACCACGATGGCCAAATGCCCTACGACGGCCACCACGCCACGGATTTCCTCTGTTCCCACGCGATCCGCCTCCTCTAGAGTTTGATCCGTCGTAAGAACTTTCGGTGTCGTCTCCGGAACGTTCCTTACTGTGTGTGCTGCCCCGACCTCTTCCGTTGCCTCTTCCGCGATGACCGCGCTCGTTCTTCGGATTGCTATGAACCGCATCCTTCCGATCCCCTGCGCGCATTGGGGGCACGGTGTAGGGAAAGTTCTTAGCAACCCGATCCTCACCTTCTAGTGAGCTGGTGACAGCCCCGCACGCATCCACTAAGTCTGGGATGTGCAGGAACTCTTTGAATCCAATGGCTGTTTTGATTTTTGGCCATAATGCAGACTTCACTCTTCTTACGTGATCTTCATTTTTATCGTCGGGGTAGCATTGTTTCGATTGTTCATAAAATTCGTAAATGAAATCCTCTGTAGGTTCGTTTGATCGTTGTTTCCTGTTCTGGATTTCGGTTCGGAGTCGGTTGGTCTCTTCGAATCCGCCGTGTCGTCTCTTGAATGATGTTTTGAAATCGTCCCAAGTCTTACATTTCGTGATGCTGTAATCGTACCAGGATTGAAGATTTTCTGGGAGGATGTTCTTCATTGCGTTTTTGAAGTTCTCCTCTTTAATCCCGTTGTTCTTCATATAGCTTTCGCAGAGCTGTATGTATGCGTCTGACGACGTGCCAGGTTTGTATGTCGGTTTGTCGAGTTGTGAGTTAGTCGTTTTCAGAGTGGCGTTCTCGATTGCGACTGTGATGGCTTTGCTGGGAGATTTCTTCTCCAGTTGTTTTTGTAGAAGCTCGTTAGTTTTCTGTAGTGTCTCAATGGTTTTCATGAACAGCATTCGGTCTTCGTCCATTTTTGTACGCATGGCTTCTAATTGCTCCGTAACATACTGTTCCACCTCGTGTTTATCCATTGTGCCGCTGGGTGAATTAGAGGCGTTATTCGGGTAGCGAGTTTCTACAGTAGATACAAATGATTCGTCACTGACCTCGGAATAATATCCTTCGGCCACTCCTCGGTCCTCTGCTTAGGTGGTGGTGGGTTAGTTGCTCTTATTTTGCCGCTGCGTAATGGTCGTTGTTGATTTTGACTTGGTCCAGGTTTTTCTTGAGTTGTGTTTCCCCTGTGCATTGATTGCCGGCGAGTGTGAACCTGGGACCACTGGTTCACTATGGGTCACTACAGTATGCTTAACGTTACAGTTGGTATAGTAGTATATATGATACCTACTTATTGGTATTGCTACTAGTCCTATACTCGACAATTGTTTTTTATGATTCCTTCATTTGTTTATTTCTTTGAGTTTGTATTAAAAATATATTTGCTTGTTGCTATCTATGCGTACTTGCGTTAAAATAAGCCCTATTCTACGTTCGGTGCATCTTTTTGTCGTGCCTACATAAAAATTTCCACTTAGGTACTTGACCTATAAGTGTTCCACCTCAGGACCGGACAACTGGTCACATGATAAAATGGTGATGGTGATGTGGCAGTGAGAAGCTGGAACAATAGCTCTCTATAAATGTATGTACATATGTAAGCCTTAACGATTGGCTCACAGTGCCTTTGTGTATGGAAAGTTTTTTTTTCTATAAATGATATATATATAGGTATAGTTGCAAATAGAAAAGAAAGAAAAGAAAGAAAAAAAATGACGCTTCTTAAAAATGTTTCTTCCAAAAGAGATGCTTCTTTAACAATGATTCTTTAAAAAAATGCTTCTTTAAAAAAACTGCGTTAAAAATTCTAGCTCTACTTCCCTATCTATCATGCATTCCCCATCAATTACGATAATTTTAAGAAGGATATGCCTTTTAATATGTGCGAAAAAATATATATATTTGTTAGTTGTTACATTACATACCATATAAACCTTTCCGTTTCTTCTGCGGCCTGGACAACTAGGCACTTGGTGGTATTGGTTGACCTGAGATTCTGATGGCGCTTCCAGTTTGCTTTTCTGCTTGTCACTGGCTCGGTGGGTTGTATTTCACTTTTATGCAGGACTTTTAACTGTTTTTGTCTGTTTTTTCACGCACAAGTCACTGGAAATGTTGCTTTGTTATCACTTCGAACTTCACAAATTTGTTCTCCTTTGGTTTGCTAGGATCGCCATGCAATAATATGGAGTGATATGGTTTATGCTTTCGTGTGATGTTTGTTGGAAGTCGGTAGTGCGGTGGGTGCTCGGTGGTACAATGCACTATGCCACGTACTCATATACGATGCTGTGGTATGGGGCGTCGCCGGGGTCGGCGTATGCTAAACTTCCTTCCTGTCAACTCCTGGCCTGCTTAGCCACGGAGAACGCGAACAAATCTGCGAAATGTTTTATGCGAAAACTGTAGCGGGCTTCCAGCGCGTTTTGTATGCGAATCAACTAGTAACACAAGCCAGTTAAATGACGGAACGCAATACGCACACAAATTCAGCAGCAAAGAAAAATATATTTTTTATTCTACTTTTTTAGCTCAGCTCTAAGAGCTGCTACTCTGACCAAATCGGCTAAAGGAATGAATGAACTCTTGAAAACGATAATGTTCAATTTGTATGTGCACACAAGTGCTTTACCTTTTTTACCTTTGTCGCTGCTGCTGCTATTATTAAAGCTGAAAGAAATAGATTTCAGTTAATTTACATTTTTACCTTCTTGCACCAAGAAGGTAGTCAAACAAACAAACACAAGCATATAAATTTCTATATTCATAATATGAGTGAACAAGATGACAGTTTACTGTGAATGGAAAAAAACATTCTTCTTTTTTTTACTACTACTACTGTTGCTGTGCATTGCTGGATGCATGCACACGTTGACTTGATGATGAAGGTGATGGTGTGGATGCTACACTCTGCAGGTATTTCGAATGAAAATCAATGTAGTAACTTAAGCTCTAAAGCTGAGCTACTAACAACTTGTCCAAATATCACTTTAAAATCTTATTAAATATACCCAAATATGATGGTTCCATGTCGACAAAATAAATATTGGTCTAAGGGGAAACACATGACACGAACATAGATATCTTGAAAGCAACCGGAGATTATACAAAGTTTATATAATTCATGCATTTTATACAGAGATATAAATGCCATAAAATTGCTGTAAAATCTTAAATTATTTAAAACTTTATTATTGGACGACCAAGAGACTTTAAACGCCAGGAAGTGAGAAAATTACAATTTGCGCATGTAATCTTCCTGTATTTGCATTTAAGTCCATTTTGGGATTTATACCTGTTCAAGGTTTCGAATAGTTTCGTGTAGGTGAGTGAATTTATAATGTTTGTTAAAAACGGACTTTTGTTATAAGCTGACAAGGTAAAACTGGAACAATTTTGTTACGCAATCAACTCAGTAGCCGTGCGTCATATATCATCATAGCCTGCTAGTAATTACTTTATATGTAGCTAACTTGTTGAACTTGGCAGCAGAGAGTGGAATTTGATATTTCGTTGTTATTCCAAACTGAATAGTTCGTTACTATTACCTGCATTTGCAGTTTTGTTCTATTCTTAAAGGCTCGTTTGTCTCTTTATCAAACAAGTGGTGGATTATCAAAGTCGACTCTAACGCTCCATCGCCGGCCTGTCATTTCCTTCCAGATGGAATGCCTAAACACGTTCTTTTCATACAAGTTTCATATTCACGACTTACCGCTACAATGTTTTGCACGTAGTTCTATGTCGAAAAGTGCGTACCGTGTATCTCTCTTTGTCTCTATTTATCATAATTATTAGCGAAATGGTCTCATTGACGGAATAGGGAATTTTTAGTTTCTGCTAAAGAATTAGCATTTCCATGATAATGTGCATAGACTGCTCCGTCGTCTCCTTGTGTACATGTAAATTTAATACACATATTAAACGAATTGCATTGTTGTTTTACATTTTTTAAATATCGTACAAAATGGCTTTCATTCAAATTTTATAGACACGTCGTAATTACAACAAAGAATAAAGCGAATTTACAGCAACACAACGGGGTTTGGACCACTTGACCTTCGGATTAATAATTCACAGACACTGTGTATATTTTAGGAACGTCGCCAGATGCGCTTAGGTCTGGTCCGAGTGATTATGTATTGTTCAACGCTGATATATGAAGGGATTCGTAAAACATGTTTGATGCATTGATGTTATTTCAAATAACAAATAACTTATTTGTAAATCGAAATCATATGCATGCCAATTCAATCATAAATTGGTGTACGTTAAACGCCAAGATTATATTAGTTCAGTTTGTACAACGAAGGTTACCAAATGCAACGGGTCTCCACATACAGAATGAAAAGTATCATTTTTTGCTAATAAATTAATACACTATCAGAGTTTCCGTGCATTATATCAGCTTTCATTTGAATTCTTGAGCACACTATAAGTGACCTTTAGGAAGAATTAAATAGCAACAGATGCATTCAATTCGCCTAGTCAAATTTAAATGGTAAAATCTCCTGCTCGTTTTACGTATTTCCCACAATCCTAAATTCATCAAAACTTCATTTCCTCTTGACTCAAAATCATTACTCCTACAGTATATTAATCAAACAGTGACAATCTGAAAAACATATATATCTTACAAAGACTAAGAGAATAAAATTGGGATTTTAGATAAGTTATTTGGTTTAAAGCAATACTCCGAGAACAATTTATATTGACTGTATAATAGAATGAATATATGTATATATTACTTGAGAAAATTAAAATCTAAAACGAAGCAGGATATAAATGTATGAGCCCGATTCCGGGTCTAGCCGGTAATCTCCGGTATGGGAATCACTATAGAACAATTTTCGACATCATATAGAATGTTTACTTGGACACCCCTGCGGTGTGTGTGCATAGCGGTGACATCATTTGATTGTTGGTTGTATGCCAAAAGCAAATAAAGCTCTTCGTTCTAATCAATCCACCAATATGACAATTAACTTTTGCTTCTTCGCAGGTGTGATATTTATGGAGCTCTGCAAATGCATAATGTGAATACTGTTTCATCGAACACACATTGATTATTGTATACTCCTAGTATCTCCAGGAGGAGGAATGCGTTCAGTAAATATATTGCATTTGGCGAATACCTTGAGAATACAAAATCCCCAACCTGTTTCCAATCCTGCAACCTCCGAAGGACGGGGACTGTATTTCGGTCATTCAGTGGTACATGGCAGTCCAAAACTCACAGTCATATTAATTAACTTGTTGCTGTAATTATTTCAGCATCATTTTTAGCTTAATTTTCCCCAAATACGTTCCATCGACCATCCGGCAATTAATAAGTCCGACGAGGCCAAACTTGCTCTTCTTTTATTACCAACGTTACATTTTTGATGCATTAATCTCGAACAATATATAGCTCTCTATCGAATCTACCTTTCATTCCGTGATTTTAAGTTATCAGGACCAGGTACGAAACTTGGACATGCGTCAAGATTACATATTAAACATAATCAGTTATCGCACATCGAACAAAGCATCATTGGCAGTGTAATTATCTTGTTGAGTGCAAATACAACTACTTATGTTCAACCGCAAATAAATTACCTAAGTATGACAAGGATATTTAGGGTAGCAAAAAGCAAATACTCGCTGCTATCAATTCGAGTTATATCGCACAATGGTGAATTCATTTACACGTGAATGAAGTATTGACGCACAGGAGCGCAGAATGGTGCATTTTGTTTAAAATTAAAAGTTTGGCAATTGACTTGCTACTAGGAGTCCTGTAGACATTCCCCAGGTGTTCGTTTACACACTTGTTTTTATCCTTCCGACGGACCACGGTTTCTTAAGCAAAGAAAATGTTTGCGGAAAACGTTTTAGTAAATTGCATCCAGGAAATAAACATCATAATAGTTATGCTTATGTACAGGATATATTCGGCCTCTAACACTGCATACTTTATTGGAGCATAATAAATTTAACGCCGACACGTACATTCAGCTAGACATCGCAGGAATTGTTTCTACAGGTTTCTACAGGTATCTAATATCTTTGATTAATGGTTTATTTTGATTTGCGATGTAGCATGGTGATATGTACAAAATATGCAATTAAACGTTTGCATATCGTGTCACCGTAAAAATCAACAATGCTACACAAATTCAAGTTATAACATTTTTGGGAAATATACTACTTGGATTATATTAATACCAAATTATTTACCTGATGTAATTTTCATTCTATGTGAACAGAACAGGAACTTTTACGAAAATCTGGGATCCTATCGTGATCCTTGGCACAGTCCAAACCGTGATTATCTTGAATAATATCAGAATGCATGATATCAGATAATCTTTAATTGATCCTTCAAAAATGCGTCTATGGACGGCACCTTCCTGTCATTACATAATTTGCGATACAATAAAAATCAGCGCGCATCAATTGACCTCTGCACATGCACATATGGATGCAAATGATTACTCAAAATGCTTGCAGGTTGAAAGAGCATTGTGACATACCCACTGGGTGTTGTAAGTGTATGTTATTTTTCTTCAAGTGTTAGCTTGGCAGCCGAACACAAACATGTTGTGTTCATGATTTTTGAGTATACATAATTGAAACGAGCATTTTCTGACGTTTTCCTCAAACGTGTCCCTTTTGAATAAGATTGACTAGCTTAATGAACATTTGTGATAACAGTTTGTGTACACATACTTATATCACTTTATTCACGACCAAACAAGCTATTGGCAAATATTATCGTGACATTGTTGATAATAGTAAACTATTATATCTAATATCCAGAAACGTAAAACGTTAACCTAATAAGAGACGAACATCAGTCATTTCAACCTCTACATTCTCCAGGTTTAATGTCTTTGTATAAATGAAGCTGTAAATTGGTTTCAGCAGTTCAGTCTGTTGACGAGCATCAACAAACATAATATAACCAAATCTTTGGTCATCATGAAAACTGGCATAATTCTAATCGCCTGCCACATCGCACTTTTGAGTGTGGTTTCCGCAATTCCAAACCCAATACAAGATTTTGCAAGCTGGAGATTTGCAAGTTACTCGACATGGCTAAAAAGAAATAACCTGGATCCTTCACCACTTGTTGCTGGCCCCAATCATTTCCAGACAAACGATTCCATCACAAATTTGGATTGTTTCATAAGTTAATATAGATGAGATAATACATTAATATCCTTTGATGCATTCCAATGATAATCGAGTATTGTCTTTTTGAGCAGTAATCATGGCGTAAGCGGTTACTCTGAGCAATTCAAAAACGTTAAGGTAGCAGCACCGGGTTACTGGTTTACGATAGCTTGGTTCAATACCGGGAACATTACGTTTTTCGGGGACTACAAAGCGAACGGAACTTTGTTCCCGAATGATGCCAACATTCCAGTAGTTGCCGAAGGACGTTGGAGAATCACTGTACCGTATATTGAGCCATCTCTCTTCACCATATTCTTTTATCTAAATGCCGAGACAGGTTATCTTGACGTCGTTAATTGGCAGCTTGTCCCCATAAATCTTGCCAAGCACCCCATGGAAGTATACTTTGAAAACTCGTCGGATCGTGAAGATGCGGCAGGTTACGAGGACCTCATAAAACTGTCAATGATTGAAGGATTTCAGGAGTATCTAAATGATGATTTGTATGAATCGAAAGACCATCCAATAAGAACCAACTATTTGCAGTACTGGAGGGAAATTTTATCCGTAAGATAATCTATAATTATACCAGGGCCGTAGCTACGGTGGAGCGAGGTGGAGCGACGGCTCCAGGCCGTCCGCTCCAGAAGGCCGTACCAATGCAGAATTGCACGTTTTCATTTACAGGCGGAATACTCCGGTCTATTAGTAGCTGTTATTTCCATGAAACGATGTAACTTTCTTATAATTGTCGAGCTTGGTGGTCAATTTAAACATGTTTTCGCACACAAAATGGAACTTTTATGAATTTACTCCGTCAATTGAGGCTTTGCATGATAACATCATGAGCATTATTGATCATGCCCAAGTTCTAATACGATATTTCTTACAAAAAACGATTGCTTTGACCTCGTTACGTACCGTCTGTTCCAACAAAGACTGTGGCTACAGTGCATATGAATAATTCGGCGGGAGGAACAAAAGAAAAAGTGGCTGCTTAACATCACAGACATACAATCCTACATATTAAATGAACGCAACCTTTGATGACCAACATCTTTGTACACAATAAATGAAGAAGGGCAAGTAAAAATTATTAACGACTCTAAAGGAATTGATCTGGAAACAAAATATTTGTTCCACAAAAAGTTAACTGCAACGCATTTTTCGTCATCTGTTCCACGTTAAATAAAATATAGCACCATTAAGAGGACGCTAATCTATTTAAATCGTTTCCCTGCATCAGTTTAATTTTACAAAAATAAGTATTCCAAGGATTATTAACGTTAATAGCGAGACTTTGGTCATTGGTAATTATGAATCAATTACGTACAAAGCAGATTAGAGGAGAAATTAATAACCTAGGTAGTTGGCTTTACTTGATTCATAAATTAACTAGAAAATTCTCCGTAAATGGCCTTAAATATTTAATAAAGCACAGAACTGTCCCGCCTTTTTGTTCTAAAGATATGTGAAAGGTCGTCCGATGCTAGATCAACCACTCTTGCACTAATTAAAACTTGCACCGCAATTGCTACTTCGGAAAGTGTCCTTCTTGTAACCGAACTGTGCTTAGTAAGCGACATCAACGACTCGGCAAATCTGATTGCTAATTACACGGGACCCCAAGATTTAATCTGCACATCTGGGATAGGGGTTGGACATCACCAAATACGCCGTTTTAGCGCAAATGGAGAAGTATGCCAAATGCACATACAATTTATCTGTCACAATACAATGACGCTTACATGATTTCTAGCAATGTCATCTTTGCTGTCTCCCAACAAATTATTTGTCATATTTCGTCTTCTAATACACATGAAGAGACATTAAAGTACAATACTATTGTGTATTTTGCTAAAGCAAATAAAATATCCGACTTGAAGGTTAGCTTTAAACTGAGTACTAACAATTAGTGTTTCTATATGATAAGCCACGATCACGTTCGTAGTTGTTCAGCAACTCAAACTGAACAACTTGGCACCACATTTAATCAAATAAAGCATAAATTTTCCCAACGCTTTATCAGAACTGTAAAAATTTATCCCAAGTGCTAGTGCTAAAATTTCCTTGCATCTGTCTACTCCCGAACGCGGGGTCGTATAAACCACCTACCCATTATGTAAATATTTGACCGTAGCAATATTCTACTAAATGGAGCGCAATCAATTTTCCATTTCCGTCCGTTAAAACTAAAACATTGCAAAATTAATCCATACCAACAAAGATCATAAATAATCGCGACGCCTCTAAAATGCGACTTGGCTACATAATCTAAACAAGTCGCATTTTAGAGGCGTCGCGATTATTGATGTTTTGATTATGTAGCCATGTCGAATGAAAGAACTTGACTTTTAATACTTTGATTTAAAGTCGATTATTTCCAAACAAAATTAAAGGTGCTCAGGACAAATTGCGATATTAGTTCGTAAATATATATTCAGAAAGGAACCAACTCAATGTAGAAATTGTTTTGTAAGAGATCACAGACACTTGGATTTGGTTTTCAAATCTACATATCCGCCAGAATTTAAGATTAGTTTTTCAACTCTTGTAACTTGAATGGTCGCATTATGTATTACAAATATCTTTATATTTTTACAAAGATTAAAGCAGTAGTATTACATATGTATTTATTAATCCGCACATCCTTGAGTTTCTGTTTCACTGTACTCCATCAAGAATAGTATGCAAATATATGAACAAAGAAATCATCGATATTATAAAACAGCCATATGCTTCATGTTTGGAACATATATGTAGATAATGCATTGTAGAACGTAGAGCCGTACATTTAATATCGCTCCAGGCCGTCCCAAAGTCAGCTACGCGCCTGAATTATACGACAAATTATGTACATACGTCAATAATCGCAGTAGGGATGTGCTCAGGTCACCCATTTTGATTTTGCATTCTTTTGGTTTTATGGCAGGTCACAACGTTTTCTGACATTATTGGCTTTACAACCCCATCACCTTCAAGGATAGTTGGGAATACTGATTGAATTGAATTCTGTAGCCACACAATCAACATTGAAATATGTCGCGTATTTGTGAAAAGTTTTTTGGTTTTATACTTGACAACTGATTTCGTAACTGTCATATATTAAATTGTGATTTCCTTCATATACAGAATTTTGATTTAATTTTCCTCCTTCATCGGTTGAAGTATCTTTATTTATTGCATATCATCATTGCACAAGCTAGCAGAATCATTTTGTCAATCAAAAACTATTAATATAATTTAAGCAATGGATATGTGCTTTGAGCGAATCAATTGACTGCATATGCACTTGAATTTATAATAATCAATTTCGGCATATTTTCCTGGATTAGACTAATGTTCCAGTTTACATGATAGTGTTCCAGTGTACTGATAATTTTAGTTAATTGTACGGTTATTTTATCACCAAATTTGCTTTTCAGTTTAATGTAAACTTGTGAGATTATATCACTGTGCGTTTCCTTGAAACATGGTTTTATCAGGTTTTACCACACAGCCGTTATGCCACTATTAAACCATAATGAAATATAGCTAGATCAGTTCTGATCAATCCGTGTACATGATTTCTTTTAACTAAATAGATAAGCTTAATTTAAGTCGTTGTTACATGCAACGGCATTCTAATTTTGTGCAGTACACAAATTATACCCCAAAACCTTAACTGACTGACTGTTCGTAATGAAGAAAGCATAACGGTTATGACCAACTAAAATACAGTAAATAAAAATGAGTTAAAACTACAAATAAAATGGATTCTCAAATCAGTCAACAGACAACTGACCGTCACTTATAAGAAGTGACGGGTTAATTCAGGGCGTTGTAAGCAGTATAGCTTATGGAGTGCACAGGAAAGTAGATGTACTCTAATTGATGTCCAGTCTTAAAGTGTTTTAATTTCATAATTTGATGGCCGGGAATCTTTAATCGACAAGCCCAGAAGTAACAAAATTACAATTTATGCATGTTTGACGCCGATATTTGCTTTCATGATGATTGTGGAAGTGACGAGCAAGATAGGTTATGGAGTTGAGATGTTCGTAAGTGTGTTTTCTGTGTGCTAAATATTAGGTGTGCTAAACAGAAAAGACTGAAACAGTCTCCACAGGCGAACACGTATAAGCGATCTCGTCACCTTGAGGTCTTTGAGTTAATAACCGTTGTAAAAATAAATATAAATGTAATGCTAAAATTGCATTTTATCTCATTTTAGTAACTTTCCTTCACGGGTTATCAACACCAAAGTATATGGCGCCTCAACAAAACACCATAAAATAGGTGCAAATTCACTTCTATTCAGGAATCTCACATGGACAATAGTGCTCTGTTTTATTAACATTATGAATATTACAGCCTGTGCCATATAATTTTTTTCTGGAAATATTTTAAGGCTATCTTCGGCATCATTACATGTATGGAAATAAAAATGCCATTTAAAATACATAGTAACGGGACAAAGACTCCGTCCCAGTGGACGATACCACCCACATTTTTGGAGGAACTACCCGATTATTCTGAAACTATTAGAACAATCGAGTATTCCTCTTCACTGATTGTACTTTAAACTCTTGGGAATAGAAATCCGTTGCGTTTATGTCTATACAATAATGGACCGCTGAGATAAACGCATTTCAAAATGGCGCTTGTGAAAGATGTTACCATCTTCTGTTAGAAAATTCATCACGCTGACATCGTAATGATCGTTATCACTTGTCACATACGGAATAACGCATACATTTATATATAGAGACAAAACGTGGATTCTCGGGGAACATATTATGGACTTAAAGTATTAGAAGACAATTATTGGATGCTGGTGGATGGATCAGTGAAATCAAAGTCAAGTTGAACTCGCTATCTTTCTTGTAGTCACTTAAACTGATTTCAGTTACTCGCTTGCTCAGAAAATCTTTTGTTTAACTGACCACACCACACTTATGACTTATGACACACAATAATAAGGAATACAAAATAAATAATAATTCGTCACAGAAATTCCTTGATGCTGTTTGTTATCCTGCGGTGCGATGATGATGATGCGAGTAGTAAAAACAGTTCTCCATTTCTTCTCTCTGTCGTACACAATGTATGATTTTAGATCATCTATGACATGATCTACTATTTACTCAAAATGTAAATCTGTTGAATTCATGTCCATACTATAACGGACCGCTCAGAAATCCGCAATAAAAAATTGCAGTTGCAAGGTGTAACATTGCAAGGTGCAATCTGTCTGTCCCATATCTTGTGACTGAATTTTCTCAGTTTTACTTTTGCACACATATTATGCTGCAAACACCATGTAGGACAAATGTCCTTAGACATACACTAAGTTTATGTCAGGTCATATACAAGAAATTCATGGATTTGGAACAGAAGATGGTGTCACAACTTGCACATGCGCCATTTTGAAATGCGTTTATCTCAGCGGTCCATTATTGTATAGACATAAACGCAACGGATTTCTATTCCCAAGAGTTTAAAGTACAATCAGTGAAGAGGAATACTCGATTGTTCTAATAGTTTCAGAATAATCGGGTAGTTCCTCCAAAAATGTGGGTGGTGTCGTCCACTGGGACGGAGTCTTTGTTCCGTTACTATGTATTTTAAATGGCATTTTTATTTCCATGCATGTAATGATGCCGAAGATCCCCTTAAGTCCAGTTCTTGAAAGAAAGATACAGATTCCACATCAACCTTAACTTTGTAATCAGTTAACATTTTATCGTTTCTTCTTCTTCTACCTTTACACAATGCACTTTTGTATCCTGCTGCATAAACCCGGAGTGTCCTCAAGTTGGTACAAAGTAATTTATGTCGAGAACTGATGATTAAGTTGCTCTATGCAATAAATAATTATGTAATTTGAATATTCTATCCTTTTCTGGGGATCCTTATCATGGAAGAAACAAATGTTGACCAATCACAAAACACAAAACGCTACTGTAGAGGCCGATACGATTTACAATTTATTACAATTTTTGTGCTCACCAGTGGTCCGGTCTGGTAATTTTCTATTTCCCAATCGTCCACTATTGTCTCAAAACTTCAAATAACAACAGTTCCAATGATTATGGTTCATCGTTAGCATAGCTTTATCCAGGGTCCTCAAAATTGACAAATATAATGTGGTCGATAAGGTCATTAATTTCAGGAATAAGACATTGTTGTCTCCTCCAATGGAAGCAAAGACAGAAATACTTGAACATGTATATATTGTGTTACATGCATACTAGAATATGTCATTTTGTGTAGATATTGCTTGTAATTTCTGAAGATACGAGTTGTTTTTGCATAAGTTCAGTTTTAGCTCAGGAACATCTAATTATGAATATGCGATAAAAGTTTGTAATCTAATTTCACTCCATATATGTTTTATAAATTTGGTTTTGGCACCGAGTGACTCTTTTAACATAACAAGAAGTTAAACGTTGACTGACGCATTTTTACTGCTATTTTCTTGCGGTAATGATATATAAATTGAGTATTCGCATTGAATGATTGGAGGAAACTTTTTCGCTGGCGGAATTCTCAGGCAAGTAGTCATGCATTTCTTTGTTACTGAAAGTAAATGATTCCTCAAATTCGCTGTGCTGGATAAAGTGTTACCGTAGAAACAAAGCAAAATACAAAGAAAGGAAGAATAATTTTCATATTTTGACATTATTAAATGCCGACAACACTGCAGACAATGATGAAGCGACGCAAAGACACAGAAATTTGAAACAAGACGTTTATGCATACTTTTGGTAATACAGATCTAACAGCGGTTATTCGTTGGACGCTATTTCGTTCCAAATACTCATGTACCGCAGATGTATATGATTAACAGTTGAGTCGAATATCCTCCAGTTTAATGTGCTATATGTATTTTCGTAACTACGTTCTGCAATTATGACGACGCAGTGATCAAAAGCTGCAGAACGGAACCATTCATATTTTTTAACTGATTTACTGATTAAACTGGTTTCATCATTTTTTCACATCAACATTCGACAAACAAAGTTGATTTAATTTACGATCTAAATATGTGCATGCAAAATGTAAATAATTACATTGTGACATGGTAAATGGTTTCTACTTTTGTGTACATGCTTATTTTCTGTGTACTGGTATGCTTCCTAAGAATCCAATGCAACCTTCAGGCTTTTTGAAATTTGTCCGATTCAAATATCCCACGAATATTTATTCTGGTCCAGAATTTCTGGCCGTATCTTTAAAGTTGTTGAAATACAAAAGAAATCAAACTCTGCCTGTCTTAACTAAATAATTAGCAAACCTTACAACGATCGTTCCAATCCAACCTTTATAATTGAAATTGTTGCACCAAGTAGCAAAAAACCAGGAGTGTCCCCCAATTGGCGCGAAAAGTTATGTCGAGAATGGATCTTTATTTTCACCTATTAACTAAGAAATTGTTAAATTAGAGCATTCTATTCATTCTGGATATTTATATCATGGTAAAATTGCACAAGAAGCAAAAATCAAATGTAATAAAGCTTAATACGATGTCGTATTCTATTGGAATGTTACGGTTAATTTCCAATTTCACTGTAATGCAACTTTATCATCCCAATAGCACTATTTTTAATTGTTTCGAACTTCCATTCCAGCATGTTGATCACTCCACGTATTGATTAATTTATGAAGATCCCAGGTTCTCATGCTTCCCGTACATTATGGGATGGATGTCGGTTTTGTTTTCAAGCAAATTACAGTAAGTCTTTAGTAACTATGTCATCAAAATCCACTTTTTTACCGATAGTTAGATAAAATTATTTAATTTATGCTCAGGAAACCAATCTCTCAACATAGGATTCCCGATTGCATAATATTTAAGTCTAAACATAAGTCTAAACCAACTCACCATAAGTCTAAACAAATTCGTATTATAATACTGGAGAAAATGCAAACTGCAAATAATGACTTCATATTCGGTGTCATCTGTCAAACGATGCCAATAGCATTTTCACCGATATTGGATCGAAACCGAAAATTAGTAAAATACTCGTGAACATATTCTTCGATCATTTAGCTGACACGTCCTATACAATATTAAAATAACTAACGGTCTGCATTTTCAATAGACGGTGCCAAATGTGTGCATTGACTAAAGGTGGGTAGCAATTTATTTTTTGTGATATAGTATTCCTTCAATCTTAATATTTTCAGAAGCGCCTTCTCACTGATAAATGCATTTTTTGCCAGCTTTTTTTTTTACCATAGTTCGTTATTACTGATCTTGAGTGATAAATCATTCACGGAAACTACTTTGAATACTTTTTGGACTGAGGATAAAAATGATTTTGCTTCCGCCGAGGAATGTGTTTTGACTAAATGCACTTTTGTTTATGTTATTGCTAGATTTTGAAGATGATACGAAATTATCTTTTGACATATTCAATTTTTACTTAGCAACATCTGAGCCAAGAATCAATCTTTCTCTGACCAAATTTCGTGAGCGAGCGAATTGATGGAATTACTATTGCTGACGGTTCTACAAATAATTTATATTTGTGTGATATCGTATGTTAATGTTCCCTCAATGTTTATAGTTTCTGAAACATCTGCTCACTGATATATGCATTTCAATGCTTCTTGTATATTTTTACCAAACTCAGGTGCAATTGATATTGAGTGATGAATCAAGAAATGTATCATGTAACCTGCTTGTAACATTGGTTGCTCTAAAGATAACATGTGGTTAAGCGTTGACACATTATTACAGTTATTCTTGTGGTAGTGGTGTGAGAACTTGAATATTGCCTTTGAGGATACTTTCTCGTTCGCAGAATCCTCAAACAAATAATTTTGCCATTTCCTTGTTACTGAAAGTAAACGTTCCACGAATTTTCGCTACATCTTAAACAAATATTTCGCTGCACAAAGTATCACCGTAGACACTAAACTAAACAGAAAGAATGTAAGAACTAATTTCTCACTTCGCAATGATTAAAGGCTGACAAGTGTGCTCACAGCATTGTAAAAATTATCTGTAATCTATGACCAAATCTATGCAAGTTCAAAGCTCGGGATTACTTTTTAATGAAAGCTTATTCAGTTTAAACAGCTACTTAAAAACATACGCGTACTTATGATTAACGTGGGTTTTCAGATTGAACGAAGATATCTTGAATCTAACATGACAATTACACGAAAACTGTGACCAAAACAATTTCTGCATGAAAGGTATAATTAGTTGTGTGATGAAACGGTCACCCGAAATAAACTTGTGTGTTTCCGGAAATTTAATTAACTGCAGGTTTGAGTGGCAGGCTCTATCAGTGTAGAAAGATGTGAGAAAAAATAAGAATGGATCTTCGTAATAGACTAGACATGTAGTAATTTATTTTTCCTTTTGTTTCTGATTCAGTCACTTCCATTTATTTCGTATTCGTTGTTGGGCAGATAAAAAGACGAATGCTGCGCAAATTACTGCATTTACAATGTTCAAAGAATTACATCATTATTTGTATTCACTCGCACCAGTCGAAAACTTTCGTCTGTTTCGGTGTTGTTCGTCTTCGTGAGAGGTTGGCGCGAATCGAAACTAATTCATTTTGTGAAAGTTAATCGGGCTCCTGCACTGTTAGCTAATAATTCATTTAATTTAAGAATATCCATGCTACTTCATTATTATGGTATATTATCTATGATTACAGTTTGTTTTGAAGAAAAGGCTACTTTTGCAAATTTCAATACTGATGTCTCGTAGTTTTAAGAATCGTGTATGCCAAAGTCTCTTGAGTATCCCAAGTTGGGGTGTTCGACGAAATAAAGTTAATAACATACACTTACATAAAAGGAAGAACAAAGAGACATTGTAATACGTAATTTATTTCATGAGATGCGTGGATGCGGTTAGGATAAAATATATTTACTAATAGCACATAAAACGCAACGTTATATATTTTCATTATGTGAATTTAATTGACGTAATTGAACGAAAATTGAATCAAGCAATTTGACCTCCAGATTTTTTAGAAGTTCCTAAGACGACGTACATAAAAGTTGTTGTTTCTGTTGGCCTTAACAGTCTGCAAAAAAGCTGACGTCAACACTCTTCTTTTTGCTGTCGCATGCTCGATTAGGATTTAAAAACATGAAGATGAAACTGACCAGGCTACTCCGATATACCTCTTTTGGAAAAGGTTGAGAAAGTTATAACGCAATGGCTTTTTATTATCTAGAATCAGACATGTTTGTTGATCTTGTAAAATGCTGAGCTTAAAGATGCTAATTATTTTCCTCGATGAAGTAAAATAAGATGTTTACACACAGAGGTAAGAGTCACCCTACTGACAGTTGGAGTTAAACGTGAACTGAATGACATTTCACTTTTGTCCATATGCCTTTGACGAAGCTTTGCTGTGCTGTCACACTGTCCTCGCATCACCATTATGAGCAGAGGCTAACACAAGAGAATGTGTCTGTTCAGCGTCGGATGTAGGAAACGAATGCGTATTGAGAACTTTTAATTCCTTAGATAGGTCAGGACGCTCCCGCTTGATTATTGGCTAAAAGAAAGTACTGAGCGAAGATACTTATTATATGATTGTTAACTACAACTAACATTCTTCATGACGACGCATTGAGCATCTGCTGCATAATGGAGCCATTCGTATTCGTTAAAAAATATTTCACTGCTTTTATCAACTAAGTTATCAACCTTCAAAATAAGTTGATTTAATTTATTGTATAGAAAACATAAATCAAATATTTTATAACATTGTAAATGTTATCCATTCTATTGTGCGCGCATACGTATATAGGTACTTCCATAAAATCGTATTCAACCGTCAGACTTGATTAAAATTTATTTTCACAAATATTTTCGCAAAAATTGGAGCCTGGAAAGGATTATGTTGCGGAAAACCGCAAGTTCGTGATACGTTTATCACGATATGAATATGAGAAGTTTGGTTCTATCCATTTGATAAGTTTGTATTGGAATCAATTCGCCTGTTTGCTCGTAACCTGTGAGACAATCAGTTAGGCTAATAGCCTAAGGCTATACGTATTGCTTCAATTAAATCAGAGTGAATAAGGAAAATCTCAGCTAACAACGCATACTATTTTGGGTTCGATAAAAAATCCTTTCGCTAGGTATTCCTGAAAGCAGAAAGGTCTACCACGACCTTTCTCAATTCCCTTTAAAATCTGCTCAATTGTTGGTAGCATTTAGGTAACTACATCCCAAAAAGGATAGGCTATTAAATGTAACGGTTAGTGAAAAATTCGCAAAAATATAGAAAAGTGTATGCCTAGTCTGTAGGGCGCAGTTTTGGAGCTAGAGATTTGAATTTTACAAGTAGAATGATGTGGCGAAGTTGGATTTTCAATTTTATTAGCCATTTTTTATTAAACCGAAACAAACTAATTTTCGCGCCAAAGTTTCGAAATCTTAAAAATCGCAAGCCATCGCCATGTTTGTAATGTGTTGTACTATATGTGTGCCAAGTTTCATATCTCTAGCTGGAATACTGCGCCCTACAGACTGGGTATCCAATTTTCTGTATTTTTGCGAATTTTTCACTAACCGTTACATTTAAAAGCCTATCCTTTTTGGGATTTAGTTATCTGAATTCTACTAACAATTGGACACATTTTTTAAAAATTAATAAAGGTCGTGATAGACCTTTCTGCTTTCACGAATACTAGCTCAAACTTAACATTATTCCATTCGGGAGAGAATCCACCTATTCTATTTAAAATAGTGCAAGCGGTGCAATAGATTCAATACGGCGTTAACTGTCACAAAACCCTGAACTCAAGAACGGACATAACTTTTTCTTGGACATATAAATGAGAACCCGGCCAACAACACCTAGGTCCGAGCGGGGTTGAGTCGGATGATTAACATCAAAATCTTCCATTTTAAACCAAGCCATCAGTTAATTCATCAATACTACTTACAATTAGTACAAGGCCAAGAGATCGTCACATGCACGTTAAGCAAAACGAGAATTGATCATTGCGTTGGTCTAAAAAATAAAATCAGAATTCTGTCTATCTATCTCTTTCTGGGTGAACATGTCATTAACAAGTGGCACAAGAAAAAAATTCAACAAACAAAATGAAAATGAAAAGCTACTATATATTAAGTCAAATTTCGTTTGTAATTTCTGTGTCTTCCGGCGAGACGTTCTTGAATAATTCTTATTTCACGGTCATGCATGAGCATTATTTTAAGTAGATCACAGGTTGTCCAATTTCTCAATTAAAATAGGATCTATAACAAGTCTGATTTAAAACGAAGTGCAGCTATGCGGCTAAATCAAAGTAGATATTTTGTATCACCTTCTTCATCCAACTAACACACATAAAACCTTTAATAAATTACTTCATATGTATTGCCGTCCGTCAACTAAAGTCAATATCATTATGAACAGCATTATTTCGAAACCAGAAATCTGCTTTGTCTTCGGACACGAGTTTTACGATACGTCGGCTAGTACATCTTATACTCAGCAATATAACATTATTGTGATATTTAACCTTCGTGCTGGCAATGCTTCTGGCAGTCTGTATTTCTTATGAACGTCGTCAAAATGTGTAAATTAGTATTGACATTTTACAGGGGCGCCAGCAGGTGATTTATGAATAATTTTTGTGTGATGTATTCCTTCAATCTTTATATTTTTCAGAAGCACTTGTTCATTGATTTCTGGATTTTGCATGTTTCTTCAGTACATTCTTACAATTTTCAGCTTTCGTTGATTTCGAATGATATCTAAAATGCATCATTGGCGGAATACATGACGATGGTTAACTCTTACATCCATTAGTCAGAATAACAGAGGTATTACTTCTATCGAGTCCACTATTTTGAGTCATTGCACAACTATTTCCAGTGGGACGACAGCAAGAAACTTCGGAGCAGACACGTAGTGTTAGAGGCATATTTAAAGATACCATATTGGCTGGATGTTGTTTTTATTTTTAGCATATGAATTGCTTTGGCATTAGCTTTGTTTTGTCTCGGCGATATCTGATGCCAGTAATCATTCTCTTTGTATCTCAATTTTTGCAAATTAGGCAGCATTTAATATGAGTGACGACAGAACACAGAAGTCCTCAACAAATTTGCACTCGACAATAATAGTAACCTTCTTTCTAGTGTTCAGGAATGCTAAAACGCATAATGTGCTGAATACACAAATTATTCTCCGGAAATGACAGCGATAATGTAAAAAAGGCTATCTGAGGACAAAGGCTTATAGAGCAACTTTGCCAATCAGAAATATATTAGTCATTGGCCGATTCTGAGTTTATTGTTCTCAGCCGTCTCTAAGTACCTGATTTGGAAATTTGGTCAAATAGGACATAAAAGATAAGCAGCGGCAACAAAAATCCTCATTATATCGGTGACGATAAATAATTAGTTTGGTAAGCAAAACGTCCTTTCATAATTGCTTTTTTCACGTAACTAAAGATTTCCCAATTAAAAGCATACCGTACATAATGCAGAGCAATTGCTTTATAGAATTATACGAAGAGAAACACGCCACTACAATTACACACACAAAATTGGATAAGAAACGATTTCCCCATGGAAAGTAAAGTTGCTTGAGCGACAAAGCGGCCGGTAATAATAAACACCGGTCTTGTCGGCTATTTTGTTAAAAACAGATGGGATCGTAAAATGAGTGCTTTGTGGATTTTGAAATCATAATTGCAAAGGAATTTAGGATCCTGGTGCGCTTAATGTTTTGTGCATAATTGCAAGTGTTACGATTGTGCATGGTTTGCAAATATAATTTCATATGACATGTTAAATTAAATCCGCATAAATTTATGGAGCGCACTGTAATGTAACCTTTATGTATTGTCGTTAGGTGAAAAGGAATTGACGGAAATAAACAAAAGTTAAATTCAGCATCTTGAGTTCTCCAGACAGTTATTAAGTTTGTCGGACCCCTTTAAACATATATTGTTCAACTGCTTGCAAGAATTTTCAAAGAACCTGACGTCTTCACAATTCTTTTAGGCTATGTAATCCCACGTTCAATTAGGATTTCTCAACTTTGAAGATTAAACTGATCGAGCAACTAAATGCACCCTTTTTGCAACACAGAGGGAAAGCGGAAACGCAAATGCATCATTTTATTATCTCAAACCACTCCTGTTTGTGGAACTATTAAACCGTTGAGCTTCGAAAATGCCAGCATTTGCTTCTTATAAATTACTAAACGAAGAGATTTTTATTGTAGGGTGTAAACACATCTTCACTTTGAATTAAAAATGTACACGATGACATTTCATTTTGGTCCTGTATAGTTTTGTAAGAATACGCTGTTCAGGGAGAAAAATGTCATTATCAAAATACTCGTATGTCTTATCGTTTATTCAAGTGATCAAGACAAACCAAAAAATTTCTTCAAGATGACATAATGGAATGCCGATTCATTCATATGCCATTTCATATTGGAGATCATATTCATATTCATATTCATATTGGAGATTTAATTGCAATTGACCTAGTCACTACATACAAATCAATACCAACTCAAAAATAATAAACTGACGAAAATTCTCTACCTAGTATGCGCATAAAAAGTGTTACAAATCAAAACCTGAATTCTGAGCAAGGATTTTATTCTGAAGGACTGAAACTTCGTACATAAATGGACAAATACATATATTATAATTAAAAATGATCACTGATTTCAAATGATCACTGAAATGATTTCAAAATGGCCACCACGAGCCTTCACACAGGCCTGAAGTCTTGGTCGCCAGTCCTCTATGGCAGCACGCAGGGTATCCTGTGGAAATGACGCCAATTCTTCATCAATGACCTCTTCAAATTCTCCACACTTGTGTGGGGAGTAGCGCAGGCTTTGGCCTCCAACTTACTTTGGCCCAAACGGAATAATCCAGGGGGTTCAGGTCCGGGGAGCAGGCTGGCCATTCCTCAGCGGAAATGAAGTCTGGAATTTTCTCCTGTAACCATTTTTGTACAATTTTGGCCTTGTGAGCAGGAGCCGAATCTTGCTGAAAGGTCCAGTGCCCTCCATTGAAGAGATTCGTAGCCAGGGGTTCAACGAGAGGTTTCAAAATGTTGCTGAGGTAGTTTTTAGCGCGAACTTTCACTCCTTGCTGGACAAAGTGAAGGTCTGTCTTGCCTTCCCAACTTACCCCTGTCCACACCATCACAGACCCAGGGTGATGAGTCCTGAGAACTCGGCGAGCCTTCTGGGGAATCTCGGAGACTGATCGTGCATAGACACGGTTATTCTGCTTATTGAATGAAGCTTCAACATTGAAAATTTTTTCATCCGTGAAGAGAATCCGTTTCACGTTTTCAGGGCCGTACCGACGTAGCAGGGATTTGCTTCTCTGCAGTCTCCTTTTCTTCTGGTCGACAGTTAGCATATGGCTGGTGCATTTTTTTAATGGCTTGAGTCTCAGGTCCAACTTCAATGCTCTTCTCATTGTGTCCTTGGAAGTATGCATCTGCAGAGCCAGTTTCTTTTGGGATCGACAGGGATTTCTCCGGATTCGTTCTCTTAAGGCCTTCAGCATGGCTGGGGTGCGAACTGAGCGGGGTCGGCCCGAACTTTTACGTTTTTGGACACTTCCGGTCTCCTGGTACCGTTTTACAGTCCTCCAGATGAGTTGGCGTCCGATCCCAGACTTCTGGAGGATTTTGAAAATTTCCCCATTGCGCTTTCCATTGAGGTGAATATGCAAAATCGCCGCATGCTTCTGATCCAACGCCGTTGGCCACGTACTGGAAGAGTTTCAGAAGTCAGCTGACCAACTATTTATAGTTTAGAAGATGCTCTTTCCGATACAATTTAACTTACCTGATGATACCCGTTCTGTTGAACATTACTACACTATCAAAACTTGTAACACTTTTTATGCGCACACTAGGTACATATAGAGGTATACCAGGAGACCTGTATTCAAATAAAATCCCAAAGTGCCAGAAAAGGTAATGTAATCGTTAAGCAGTCAGCAGTCCCAAGCAATTTGGCCTCACCAGCTTCATTTTCAGAGAATGCCAAATAATAGCACAGAGTCTTGTGCAGGGTGAAATGTCCTCTAAGATCGGGTCATAAACCATACAAAGATTCTATTTGATGCCATCGGCATACAGCTTGTCGATTGTCAAGCAATTGTCCAATAATTTGGTTTTGCTCTTTCGCCCACCAAAGCTATAGCAGGAATAATTACTGAGCAATTCACAGTTCCTTTGTTATATTTTGTTTTTATCAGACACTCTGATTTCAAATTACAGGTTGTATTTTTCTACGTCCTAATGGACAGTAGAGAGCAATTCCTTCGTCTGAAATGGATTTTCACGCAACATCTTGTTGTGAAAAATAAACATTTGCTCAACGTGTATTTTTTCGAAGCGAGCTGAAACAAAAAATTGAATGAATGTGTGTTTTAGAGAGATGTGTATCTTCACAAGGAGAAGAATTCACAAACAACTTACTTTGTGCTGATGGAATACTGAAAGGTTGATTAAAAATAAAATTTGTCTTTTGCGTCAATAGTGTGTCTGTGCTTTAACTGGATGTGCCAGGATATAAATTCTTTCCGCAGATGTGGCGTTTCAAAACATCAATTCTAGCCATGAATGATACCAGACAAGTATAGTCAAGCAATAGTTTCCTGAAGTACCTTTGTACGGAAAAACAAGTATTTGAAAAATCAGAATTTGGCTCCCCAGAATATATAAATCTAGACAGTGTCTTACAAAAAGTCCTCCGACCCTCATCAACACCGGCGTGCTCGTTAAAGCGTTAAGAGTGGTAATGTCTTTGCCTATGATACACAACTGTTTTATAAAAAGTTTTCTCTGACGAGAAGTAAAAAAGCAGAAAGAACCTCATATCAGTTTTTGCTTACTTTAGCGTTCATACATACGTAAACACACGTTTGCAGTTACGTTACGTACAGATATATTTACACTTATTTTTTACTTCCGCACGCCTTCTTAATTACAACTGCATTACCATCAATAATTAAATCCTCATCAACAGCGGTAAAGTTGCTGAGAGATTTGAAGTCAACACTATTATTTCTGTGCATATGTCCGATATTTTTTAAAGGAGGTCGTTTGTCTTCAGGAAATGGGAGGGAAACTAATCGATGTTTTGTAAAGATGTAATGATTCACAAATTGACCAGGTATTCATAAACTCCAATGCTGAAACAAAGTTGCAAGTGCGGCCAGCAATTATTTTCACGCACTTTCGACAATGGTTAACTTTTCTGGCAAAACCGTACAACTGACTTCCTTTTTACTTTCACAACTTCAAGTTGAAATAAGTTCTGCAAAGTATCCATTATACTACACTCCAGTTTGTAACATGTATGACAACTGACTGACGTAAGTGAATCTACAACTTGCGATTCCACATTAATTCATACCTTGAAATTGTTAGTCAATTGCTGCGGAGCGCGAGCGCCACCAGTGTGAGATGATAATTTCAAGGATTTCCATCAACGATAGTGGGAAGGGTGGAGCTTGATGTATTCATTTTAGTAGGAACAACTCTAGAAAGCAGTACCGTACAGAAATTTGCAACTGATATTTTAGTTTCCAATTTGTATTATTGTAACACCAGCACCGCCAGAAGACCAACGTAAACATGCTCTTATCGAGGCGCATCTTTCCATCACCACATCAAATTGATACTCGAATCGCAGAAGGCAAGGTAACTATTTGTGTTGTAAATATTCATGAAGCCGTATGGTAACAACGCGTCGCTAAATTTGAACAATGCAACGAACTTAGTCGTAAGCTTAAAAAAAAAACCTGTGGTCCTGATTTAAAGTCACTGTATTAATTTAATTTCAAATATTTTACAAGTGTTTTTCTCACTTTCTATGTTGCAAACATTAAATTTCTCGCCTTGATTTCTATCATACGACTTTTGTTTCCAGAGACTGGATAAAGTCTCCGGATTTGTGTACCGTGGGCAACTAAATCACCTAAATCGAAATATAATCATCAGTGAACATTTTTAAAAACAAAATACTCTGCTAACAATTACATCATATTTATTGCCATCCGTCATCAGATGCTAATACTATTATACGCAATATTGATCCGAAATAAGCAAAATTAAAAAGTAATGGTCCGGGAGTTCGTTGGTTGCAGACTGCTGACATTTCTCTCGCTTCATGTATTCTGAGCAGAATTCTAGTATTTCACACAGGCATTCCGACAGCAGTTTCTTTCAAACAATTAACGACAACATTGTTTGCTTCAAATCCAGCCAAGCATTGTTTGTTTCAAAGCACAAATTAGTCCAGTCGACAAAATCTGAAAATTAACAAACTCTGCATTTCTATACCGTTTATCCAACCGAATATAGTAACAAATCTGTAGTAATTGTTAGTTTCTTTGGTGACGATTCAACAAAAATTTCTCGAATGTGTGGTGATAATTTTACGAAAATTGGATACATTTACGAATTAAATTTTCGCTCAAAAGAATATAAAACTATTTCAGCATGACAGTCACAATTAATTGAGTGTGATGTAACGTCGCAAGGAATAAACGTGGGTGTTGTGATAAATATGTCTTATTACAGATTCCAGCGACTGCGCCGTCTAATGAATGTGGAGAGACGTGATAGTAAAACAGGCAGTTACCAAGCACAACGTAACAGATGTCTCAACAAAAAGTTATGGAAAAGGTTTATTTTGGACCTTTAGCAGACGATGGAAAGGTAGAACTACTTAGTTTATATATTAAATTTCGAGGCAGGATTGCCGAAAATAACTCAAATTAATCGCATAACCACTGAAGTAAATAATGCAAAAGAACAAATCAGCACTTCATTTTGTTAATATTTTTTTCCACGCCACTTATGTTACCTAATTTTTGTGATTTTTATAAGAGTTAAGATATTTATTTTAGTGAGCATATTACAATTTACATTTACAAAGCCCAAAGCAATCAAACCTGAGGAACTAATTGGATGATAATTTCAATTTCAAGATCAATACAATGGCGTTAAAAGATTCATTATTAAAAAATAAAGATTTGTTACAAACGCAGATAAAATAAAAGCTGAGAAAAGGATGTGACTAAAACAACTCCTCTGTACATGCATTAGTAACTAGAGGCGTTTGTAATAAAAGACATGATGAATGGAAATTGCTTAGCGTAATTTGCAAATATATTTCGACGTTTCCTCAGCAAATACAGAGCCCACACAACTTTCCCACTTTGACTTGCGACAAATCCCATTGCTAATATATGTGTGATGCACAAGAATAGCCGGTACCTTTTATTCATTCACTCATTTTCTGGAAGAGTGGCTCATGAACTGATGTATTCATACCGTGCTCGACTGGCGATCTTTTGATGACATGCCATATATGATTAACTTGTTGAACATCACAGCAAAAAGCAGAGAGAGATCTTCCATTTCCATTCAAAGTTGCAGCAGTTTTGTCCAATTCTTCCAGAATCCCCGGCCTCACTATCAACATCTTGGCGAACAAAGCAAGCGAGAAAGTCGTCTTGCTCGCTCCATTTCCGTGCATGTATTGCCTTTCAGATTGAGAGTCGAAACGTGGCCAAACAGAAATGCTATATCTAAAACGGAGCATTTAGAAAAACGGCAATATATGCAAATTAAATATGTTGAATATGTGCTCATTGACTAGGCTCCGTATTAAGTAAGGTGTACAGGTAAATACTGTCATCCAATTTATTCAAAGACTTTTTTCTACTAAACTAAATTTTTTCCCTTCCAGAAAGAAGTAACCTATTCTCATTTAAAATAGTGCAAGCGGTGCAATAGATTCAAAACGGCGTTAACTATCACAAAACCCTGAACTTAAAAATGGACTTAACTATAACTAAAATGAGAACCTGGCCAACACCACCTAGGTCCGAGCGGGGTAGAATCGGATTAATCGATCATCAAAATCTTCCATTTCAAACCAAGACATAAGTTAATTCATCAATACTACTTACTTACTTGTTAGTACAAAGCCAAGAGATGGTCACATCCACGTTACGCAATGTCGAGAATTGATCATTGCATAGGTCTATAAAATAAAGTCAGAAATTCAATATTGTATATACTATTTCTGGGTGAACATGTCATGAACAAGTTGCACAAGAAGCAAATTCAACAAGGAAAAGAAAAATGAAAAGCTTCTATATATGATGTCAAACGTCTTTTGTAATTTCTGTGCCTACCGGCGAGACGTTCTTGAATAATTCTTATTTCACTGTCATGCTACTTTATCATCACCCTTATTACTATTTTTTCGAAAGTCCCTTCGAACTCTTAACTACTGCTTCATTACCATTATCAATTTAACCATCGGCAATAGCGAGAAAATATTCGCAGCTTGGAATAGGTTATTTTTTGCTAGGTCCTGTTAAAAACAAAATAGTAGTAGTAGTAAGCTAATTGTAATTAGCTTTGTTGCTTATTGGATTTTGGGTTTGCGGACTTGTGTTTTTATATCAATCTCAACTTTCTTAGTGATACTTCAGTTTCCAAACTGCATACCTAACTGCAACAAAGCACCCGAGGGAATGTACCTTTCAAAAGATATACCGTCATAGACACTTGTGCACACAAAACGTCGCCAAACTTAAACAACATACTTGGCAGTATATTGAAAAACAAAGTTGTAGGTTTGATTAAAATTAAATATACTGCTTTACAAAGTACCTCCTGTCTTCCTGTGTGGCCATTTTTTAAAACATTTCTTAACTTAATTTCTTTCTAGTTGCATTCTTGCTGTTTAGTGACAATTCATTAAACAAAAATATTGAGAAGATTGGCTCAGTTATCATAAAGAGTCGATTCAGATTCAGAGTTTGTGGGCTGTGAAATTGAGTAGGATACGTGGACCGAAACGTATTGAAATACAACCGTCCTCAAAATATTAAGGTTACGTAAGAGCTACTATTCGGGTATTCGATATGCTTCCTCATTTTTTTCTGGAATTCGGAAGCCATCCACTTGGTGATGTAGAATAGGTTATAAGACACATATTGACACCATTGCTTTTACCCTGCGACCACATATGTCTTAACTGACTAGCACACATGACAATTCGTCCCATCCAACCTGTATACTTTGAATTGTTGCATCAAGTAGATAAAACCAGGAGCGTCCCCCAATTGGCGCAAAACAATTATGTCGAGAATGGATCGTTATTTTGGTCTATCAAATAAGTCCTTGAACTGGAGCATTCCATTTACTTCTAGCCGTATGTATCATGGTAAAATTGCACGAGAAGCAAAAATCAAATAAATCATAGTAATAAAGCTTCATACGATGTCCTGTTACGGATAACGTCACGTTTCTCTACCATACCATTATCAGTATTTAAAATTGTCTCGAATTTCCATTCCAGCGTGTTGATCACGGCGCAAGAGTATTAAGCAATGAAGATCTCGAGTTCTCATGCTTCCACGCACCTTATGGGAGGGACGGCAATTATGTTTTTAAGCAAAGTACAGTAAGCCTTACGTAAGTATTTCATCAAAATCCACTCTTTTACCGATAGTTAGTTTAAAACCATATATTTCATGTCCAGGAAGCCAGTCACTCAACATATTATTTCCGTTTTCATAAGGTAGAATTCTGTCACCGGATTTGACGCTGTAACGTGGGCAACTCACCTAAGCCTAAATAAATTCATATCAAAATGTGGAAGGAAATGCGCACTGCCAATAATGACTTCTGTCAAGTGAAGTCAATAGCATTATCACTGACTGGGTTAAAACTAGAAATTCGATTCACAATCGCAAATGGAAGCTAAATAAATAGAATCACACATTTACAAAAAGCAACGATACCCTAACGTGCTCCAGATGACCTTCACTGCATCAAAAATGCTATCGCCCTGTACTATAACGTACGACGCCAAATGTATGCATTTGTGTGAATATTTTCATGGAGGACCTAAAGGTGGTTTCGCGATTTATTTTTTGCGATATAAATAGTATTCCTTCAATTTTAATATTTTTAGAGGAACCTTCTCACTGATTACTGCATTTTTGTTGTTGCCAGTTTGGTGTACAATATTCAGTTACTACTGATGTTTACTGATAAATCATTCAGGGAACTAATTATTTAAAACTTTTGACACTCTTTGGACTGAAAACAAAAGTGGTTCATTTGTAAACGTGTCCTAATAACCTAATACTTGAATTCAGTTACTTAACCGAAAAGGTGTATCTCTTTAAAACACGAAATAAAAATATGCTTGACTATCGACGCTACCGACCTACGTAAATGGCGAAAAACCAATATAGAACATAAATAAACACAAAACCAAAACGAAAGCACATGGAGACAAACCGTCTTCTGCGTTAAAAAGAGGATGAAATTTAATACCAAGTGCAATGGGTTTTGAATCTGCACATGTGTTCCACTAGCGCTGATAAAGTCACAAAAACGGTAAGTTTTTGGAAAATTGGAAAAATATTTTTTTCCGTCACTATCGGATTGAGCTAGTGACCTCTTTACTACATCCCCAAAGTAGATTTTAGTAACAAATAGTGTCACAAAATTTCATTGGTATCGGATAAACTGTTTAGGAGAAATTTAAATTTTTTGACATTTTGGTGGCAAAATTACTCGGCGCCACCTCACGCCCACCGTGGAGGAGAGAGGAGGCTAATACTTGGTATGTGTTGTACTACCATGGGGTACTATCAACATATGCACAAAAAACTAAAATCCAAAACGGTCGTGTATAAGGGGTGGTACGGTTGCATAATGTTACTCATTACATATGTACATTTAAAACATGCGTGCTGCCGGATTTTTGCAAGTAGAAAAACAATCCGGACAAAACGAAATACGTAATATGAAGTACCCTTAGATGGACGCATGTTTTCTCCTTTGCTCACTTCTCCTTGTGTTTTTACGACAATCCTGTTATCAGATGTGTGAATTTACTCAATCGAGTAAAATTGGTTTATTCAGAAGAAACAGAGATTTTTAGCAGAATATTTCAACGGAATTGTGTCTTGCCATTTATTTTTCTGGTGATTATATGAACACAAATGACCATAAATATTGTCTTGATTAAAGTTGCGTGTTACAAATTGCAACAATAAAGCCAGTACTAATTTTTGCAGAAAACGTAAATATGTCCATTTGCGGTAATCCGATGCCTATACCTGTAACGATGTATGTAGGCGATAAATTTTTTAACAATTTGATCAACTTTCGTTGTACAGTTGATTTTGTAGAATACGTGAATATGAATATGAAGTAGGGAATACAAAATTTAAGGTAGCATGTACAGTTTACATTGATTTACTTGACGGTTGTTGTCCTGACTTGGCTATGGTCAATAATTCGAAATAATTATATAATTCTGGACAATTACTTGTGCTAATTAATTTCGCACTACAATATGTTGTGTACATTTTGGAGTTCCTTCAAAAGCTGCAATTCTTATTCAATAATGATTGTGTTGTTAAACCGTCATTAAATACAAGTATCATTATTATGACGGATTTCAGGAAATGCAGGTAGAAAATTCATCTGTAATGTATGGTATTACTGTCGGAACTGTAACTGGCCGTTTTGGTTGTGGTTAGCAAGTGCTTGTTGAAGACGAGGTGCGTATGACAAACCAGTTAAAGCCTTTATAAATTATTCAACATTTTTGTTATGATTACGATTTTGTCAAATTAATTTTTACGATGAATAGCCCCAACTACGCAATGATAACATGTATCGTGAGCTCTGTCAGATTTGCTCCATAAAGCAATCATTTCCAGGAAAGAATTCAACGTAGAATATATGCCAAAAATATGTCCTTGTTCCTCAAGTACAAATGCATAAAGCCGATGGATGAAGCTACGGTCGCCGTTATATCTGCTTGCGGCCATCAACTTGTTCTCCAGTCAAAATATTCTCTCCTGTTACGTTTTCACTTAGCGACCTTTTTCCAAACTCCGCGATTTTTAACGAACATGCTCCATATATTCGTGTACATCATTAAGTTCAACCAATGCCACCTTCAAACTTTAACCTTGAAACAACCTTGATGTGGATGAATCTAAGCTCATTAAATAATTTCGTCTAGCCATATAAAGGGCAAAGGTCGCCAATGGTAAGCAAAATAACTAAATAAAATGTTGAACTTGCAAAACAGAAATATGTGTGATATTTTTTCTACCCTGTATATACCCGTCATACATACTTCATCATGTGAATATGACTTCAAAATTACGTCATAATCAGAATCCGTCAAATTCCGTTTATGGACTGTGCAGAATGCTAAATCTATGCAATAACGTAAAGAGTTTTATTATCATTATATACATGAACAAACAGATAACTTAAATCATAGACATAAGAAGTAATGTATTACAAACCTAGATTGAGCTTCCTACATTTGTCTTCATTGGATACTGCAATAAAATTTAAGACCTAATTATCATATTAGATTTATTGGCTGCAAACGCACAAATATTTTCAGAGTTTTAATCAAACGATGCGCAATTGTCGTAAACGTACTTGTTACGCGCTAAAATAAATGTAAAAGTGGGTTACACGTGATAATTTTTGCTAGTTTAGTTGCTTATATTAACTCACATGGAATGTATGTCCGGTCAGTATATACAATATTAGTTTTGCATTATTAGTGACCAGAATGTGTCGTTGAAAGATACATAAAGAACATATACAAACAACACGTCAAATGGTGCAAATACCCGCAACTTGAAAGTAATAATGATAGCACATGTAGATTAATTATGGGCGGTGTTTTTGACTTAGCATTGTATTGACTTATTGCTAGAAGAGGAGTTGTTAACAATGTCTATATAATTGTTCATAAATTATGAATCATAATATGATAAGCTGTTTTTTTGCACCATGAATATATTTGTATTCAGTGGAACCTGGTGTTAGCAGTGTTCCATTAAATAGTCAAATTAATTGCAGCATTTTTGTGTCTGTATTCAGGTACGCATGTATTTATATGCCACATTTATATGAATTATTGCGTGGGTCAAAGTTCCTCATTGCGACTAACATTTGAAAATTGGCACATAATTTTCCCCAAAACGCATTATAATGCCAGAAATCCGTTCTATCCATTCCTGTCAGATGTATAAATTCTAAAATTGTAGTTTTGTTTTGGCTGATAGTCCCAAGAGTGCAGCGGAATTGTTGACATCTTATGCAAACAAAATTTCAAAACTATGGACGTAGCAATTGCATAATCGCCAAAACTATTTCACTTTCAACTGTCATTAAATTACTTCACTTTGAACACTTGCACACCCACGAGACCTAGGCCAAGTCTAAATCTTGTGAACGATTATATCGACGAACCGCTCCATGAACGACGATATGACTATCGAATATTCCAATCACTTAACGTAGCAAACCCACAGAATGGTGATAGTATTGTTCTTGCTCAAAGGGATTTTCAGACACATATTTTGAAAAAAAAACAGCTTATTTACTACCGAGCAAATTTATTGCTTTAATACTGAATTGATGATACAGTAATGTCAGTCAATACGTCAATACAGATAAATTCTGTTTCATTTTTCGTAAGAACAAGTAATATACTTTTATAAGAAAATTCAGTTATAAATGTAACAACTAGACGTCATATAAGAAAATGTTCACAGGTAGAGGATTACATTTTAATTAGGTACGTGGCCCGGATATCCGATGGAGTGTTTATAAAGGAACTACAAAATGAGATCAAGACAACGTTAGATAAATTTTTAAAATTACGCTTGTACATATTTCACATCAATTGCTTTCACCTTGTAACCATCAGAAGTCGCTTTTTCTTGATCTCGGTATCCAATAATGTTCATCATTTATACGTGCATGAAAATTGACAGTTTACTTAACTTTAATTCACTTTTCACATGAACACAGGTTCTGTTAATCATATCATCGTAACATTGGTTTTCAAGTAATTGCTGCGTAAACTCTACGAGTATTCCGATTTTCGATCAACTCCGTAAGCACACAATTGAATGTAAAAATGTATTGATTTATGTGTGATCAACCGTACAAGATGAAAAATATTAATTCACGATAAAAATAATTACGACAACTGCACACAAGTGATATCCACTTCTATGTTAGCAGTTGTACCGAATATACTCTATGTAGTCTATAATGTCTACTTATGCAATTGGATTTTTGTTTTTACTGAGGAAACATGAAGAGAAGTGGAATGTAACTATCAGTTGCACATGTAACACGTCTAATGTTGCAAAGTTACGTAAATGGAGAATTAGAATGAACACAGATTCCAAAGCTGGTTACCGATAAGGTTTATTAAATGGTCAATTGGATAATATGGTGTGAAGACGACATTTAGATAATCCAGTTTAAAGGATATGAGTATACAAGTTTCTTGACTCCTGCATGCTTCCAAATAGTTTTAGTTTGAAAAGTCCCTTGCAGCTTTCACCTGAGATATTTTTAGGGAGAATGATGAAACGTCTTCGAACAAGTTTGTCATAAATTGGAATGCAGGCAAGATATTTGTAAATTGTTCTAAATATATCAGTGAACCAAGGATTCATGGGACATCATCGATGTTTTTGTCAGCATATAAAATATTTGCCTTCGACACACGAGTAGCGCAATTGTTCATTTTGCGTTAAATATTCGATACTACAAATAATATTACTTTATTGTTAACCCACTGAACCCATTAGGAAGAATTGAATACTAAAGTACGCTTCCAATGCAGTATTAGCACGGTAGTTTTCGTAAATGTACTTAATTGGAGAATTTTTTGAAATGCAGATTCGTCCTGCCAATTTTTTTTGTATATGCAGTCTATATATATATATATAGACAAATCTCAAAACCAACAAAGCTTTTAATCCTATAAGATCCATTCTATTTTATTTCCTTTGAAATTAGAGAAGACACATGTGTTTGAGAAATGAGCTTATTATCAATTGATCACTTGATGTGAACGCGTAAACATTCTTTGTATCGAGAGTTCCATAAGTACACAATTTCTCAGCCTTCTTAATCTCCAGTTTAGTTCTCGGTATTGGAGACCTAACTTAATTCCTATAAATCCATTTAAGTTTTTGCAGGCCTACTTCTCTCCATGTTTATCATGTTTCTACTTTTCTCCAACTTATCATCATGATGGTCGGTGGAGAAAAGGAACCGGTAGATGTCAAGAACATTGTTAGTTGGAATCATGTAACTATTTCCATTCAACTTGTTCAACAAATCGCGTTCAATGGTGTAACACGGTGAAAGAAACCTTTAATTGACAAGCCCAGTGGTAAGAAAATTACAATTTGTGCATCCTTGATGCACGTATTTTCTTTCATTGTTGTTGTAGAAATTCTAAAAGAGATAGGTTAGTATAATTTATTCAGTTAATTTTACATGAAATAGGATTCGTGAGCTGCTCACTTTCAACTCAAACTTGAATTCAACTAAATATCTAAACAATTAAAAACATGAAAACAATCCGAGCGGTCCCAGCAAGTCTTAAATCCATTCCAGGTAACTATGATAGTTGTTTCCCCAAGACTCATGTAATAATGGCCATTATTAGGTTTTTGCAATGCATGGAATCTTTCACATTAGGTTACATATTTAATTGAATTACGATATTGACCGTGAAGCTTGTGGTAACGTTTTGGCAAATTCGCACAAAGGAATTCTTTTCACAATTTCATAGTTTCTAGTTGAAGTCGTTCTGCAAAGCATCCATTGTGCGTTTGCACATCACTTCCTAATAAACGTATGCTGACTGAAGCAAGTGAAAGTGAATGGTTGCTAATTCCACACCGCGTCCTTACCTGTGATACTTTCATTGAAATTACTGGTAAAATGCTGGGAATCACTATAACTCCATGTAAATTGATGGATTTCGGTGAAATATAGGACCGCTGGCTCATGATTCATTCAGTTTAGTAGGGCAAATTGGAGAAAGCAGAGACATTTACATCGAATTTCATTCTGGTACTGTCGTTACAATTTCCATAATCCACCTCAAATACTGTCTCCGAAAAGCTAGAGGATCTACCTGCAGCGAATGTATATACACGATGGCCCGGGTGCATACCAAACGTCGCCAAATATAAACTTTGTACGAGCTATTTGTTTGAAGAGAAAGTGAACTTTAAAGTGAATAGAGATTTGAGAAAGGCATAATCGTATGAATGATTGTCAAAGTTGCAACTTGAAAACACGCGTGAAGATTAAATTTTGTTGACCGGTTTAAAAGACGTGTATAATTTTCTTGGTTGTTCCTGAGTGTTTTCTAATTGAGAAATTTGAATGTGTCCTCCCAGCTACCACTTTCATAAAGTAATTTTAACCATAGGCTGCGGAACCGTGGGGGACGTGGGGGATATATCCCCCACGGCAACATTCAAGGGGGGGATAATCGTATCAATATCCCCCACAAAAATTTGTACAATTCACGGTGACAAAAATAAGTTTGTAATAAATTAAACTCAAGATATACAAATTTGTATTTATGTTAGCAATACATTCAAACAATACATTACAACAATACAATGCAGTCGTTTGCATCAAGTCAGGCAGGTATTTGGCGGAAAGTGTTATGACAACAAAGGAAATGCAGACACGCATTCTGTCAGACTACTCTTCTTTAATTCCTTGTCATTGATTCATCACAGCTCAGCTGTATTGAGTGATGCATGTTTACCCTTTCTCGCCTTTCGCGTACACATAATCGCGAACTGCTCCATTATCAATCGACTCGACACCTTTTGAAACCGAATAAAAATAACAGGTTCCAGCGATGAAGCGTCAAAGTAAAATTAGTAATTGGGTGAAGAGAAGTAAGATTAGCGACTCAAGGCCAGAGACATTAGAGGTAGATAGCCTCAGAGGCCCACTGGATTTGGAATCAGAATCAAAAGTTGTACGTGCTGGTGACGATGCGGGAGAAAAAAACGCGGAAGGAGGTGCAAGGCCATTGACTCCGGCGGTGGTTGAGGCCGTGATTCTTCCGGAAGCTGGAGCATTAGTTGCCGGAGTCGGAGGTGGGACCGATGAAGTCACCGGTGGAAAAAATATAAAATTGGATTGCGTTGGTACCGGTGGAATTGCTGACACGGAAGACACGGAATATGAGGTCATGGAGGAGCAAGCTGAAGGTTTTTGTCATTTGTGAATCACAGAATCCATTTTAAAAATTTGTATTTGTTTGTAATGATGTTCTTTTCATGTCTAGACTAATGTTTTCCTATTTACTAAATTTTCAGGAGAGTCATCTGTAACGCCTCTTCTTGGAATCCATCAGGAGCCTTATCAAGACGTCAGCGACCTTCCTCCACCTCAAATGTTGGGGACAAGAGTACTCCATTTTCAGGCTAAATGGTACAAGGACTTTCCCTGGCTTCATTGCCAACCTACAAGCGAAGCTATCCTCTGCTTTCCTTGCATCCAGGCAAGCAGCAAGAAGTTATTTACTATTGGTACGAAACAGGAGCCTGCGTTCGTTTGCGTTGGATTCCGTAATTGGAAAAAGGCACGGAAAAGATTTCAGATACGTGAGCCGGGAAATTAACATAAGGAGGCAGTATGTAAACTTGTACTGTAGAAAGAGAGTCCAATCGGTCCGTGTTTTGATGAAGCAACTCAAAAGTCACATGCGGAAGCACGACAGGCGCTTCAAGTTATTTGCTCGTCTTTGAGATATTTGAGTGGGCAGGGTCTCGCTATCGATGGCCATGACCATTCCGATGGAAACTTCATGCAACTATTGAAAATGAGGACATCTGATGTTCCCATTTTAGCCACGTGGATGAACCGATCGAAATCTTATTGTTCTCATGACATCAGAAACGAAATACTGGAAATAATGTCACATGCCGTGTTGAGAAGAATTGTTGCGGAAATCAAATCTTCTGGCCCGTACAGTATCATAGTTGATGAGACAACTGATATTTCGACTAAGGAGCAAGTTAGCATTTGCGTACGACATGTCAGCAATGAATTTATGCCCACTGAAAGATACATTGGCATGTATCAGATATCCTCAACCACAAGTTCATCGTTATTTCAAATCATCTTGGACGTGCTGCAACGCTTTGAAATTTCAATCAATGAGATGTACGGACAGTACTTCGACGGGGCATCCAACATGTCTGGAAGGCACAATGGAGTGAGGGCTAAAATCCAGGAAGTCCAGCCAAAAGCCATGCATGTACACTGTTTTAATCACAGTTTAAATCTGGCACTTCAGGATGTATCAATTCCCCAGATTCGAGACACGTTGAGCTATTTGAATGATGTTTCTACTATAATTGGCCGATCACCAAAAAGGTAAAACAAAATTGACCAGTCATTACCACTCGCTTCAACGATAACGACTAAACGCGGAAAAATTGTTGATTCAATTTTCACTATTATTATTTCACAGGTTATCCAGTTTTGAGGACATTTGTCGTGCCGAAGGAGTCCAGTCATCACAAACCTTAAAACCACTGTGTCCGACGCGTTGGTGCATGAGGGTGGCATGCATCAAATCAATTTTGGCAAACTACAATGCTGTACTCATTACTTTGGAGGCTATAGCTGAAAGTCAGGACAAATGTGCAACTCAAGCTTCTGGACTACACCGTTATTTTGAAAAATGTTCCAAATTCTGTCTCGTACTCATGTGTCTCGAAATATTTACCCCGTGTGAAAAACTGAGCTTAATACTACAGAAGCAGGATTCAACTATATCCGGTTCAATTGAGGTGGTTCAGGTTGTCATTCAAGATCTTCTTTCTAAACGGGATTCAGGATATGACACCAGTTGGAAGAAAGCTTCTGAGAAAAAGAACGAGCTCGGGTTGACGGAACCGGATTTGCCCAGAGTTAGACGGACTCCGAAGCGATTTCAATCAAATGACGATAAACCGGTAGAATTGACATCACCTCAGGAATACTACTTTGATATTTTTAAGCTGGCAATTGACGCGATTGTCACCGAAATTAATAACCGTTTTAATCAACCGGGTATTCGAGACTACGAGCTAATGGAGAAAATGATATTGGACCCCAAATTTAACGCGTCAACTTCCGATGTATCCGATTTGTGTTTGAAGTATGACTTTGATTTTGAAGATTTACCACCACAATTAAAAAGTTTCAAGAAATTGAGGGTGTTCAGAAATTTAAGCGATGGAACTGAAGCATTTAGGAAATTATCCAGAGAAACAATCCTTCATTCCTGAAGTCGGCAAACTTATAAAACTCTTAATTGTCATACCAGCGTCAACTGCCACCGCTGAAAGATTCTTTTCTGCTCTTCGCCGCCTGAAGACGTACCTTCGATCCACAATGACACAGAAAAGATTAAACCATCTTTCTGTACTCCATGCATACCAAGATGAACTAGACGAACTTAACATCCTCGAAATCATGAAGGAATTTGTTGAAAGGAATGAATTTCGTTTATAACAATTCGGTGTCATGTAGCATTATATTTTAATGCCTTTGCTTTAATAAAGTACATTTTAAGACAAACTTACCGTATGCTTCCATTTACTAAAGACTTGACAATAATTTAATATATGTAATAGTGAATAGAAAACGAAACATAGTTTCAAACATACGAAAAATATGTTTTAAGTTTGAAATTTTGCTAAGCACTAATTCTCATGATGCCCCATTTGTGAACTATCTAGTCAGCCTATAGCCTTGATCCCCATATTACATGCGAAATAATTTTGGAAATACATATTTGCGATATGCGTCCCCCACAGATGACCTGAGGTTCCGCAGCCACCAATTTGGTGGGTCGCAAAGTGGTCTCCAGCATGAAGTTTGGCTTTGTGGAAGTATCAAGGAAGCTGACGTCAGAATTATTGGTTATTCGTGTTTGTAACATAAATGTCAAATAACATTTAGAAAACTTTCTTTGAAAGCATTTGAAACAATTGGTTATTTCACGGTCTATTTTGTCACACCAAAAATGGTTCATATCTTCGATGCATGGACAAAATGGCGAAATAGTTATACAAATGATTACTATCTGCAGACGGTCAGAAGATTGAAACTCGAGAAAATACAAAATTATCAACAATTACATCAAGGTAATTGAGCATGTCATGGGGATATGTGTTGAGTTATGTGATGTGATTAATTGTCTTTTATTCTGGTGACTAATAATTCGAAATAGTTAATAATCGCTTATTCCTGAATAATAAATTGTGATGACTATTTCCTAGTCACAATAAATTGCATATTATTTTAGATTCCTGTGAAAGAGTTACCTTTCCGATTCAACACGTCTTACGTAGTTAAAACGTTAACAAATACCCATTCCTTGGTTATGAAGCTGTATGTGAAATAAAGATAACTGAGGTCTTTGAGGTTAATATCGAATTGGGAATAAGCGTTTCGGCAGTTGAAAGTATCAACTTGTATTTGTAACTCAAATGCCATAAAGCCATAATGTCATACATTCCTATCATCAACCTGTCGCCGATGGAGTCGTACGCAAAATATTTACAGCTTTCAAATTTCCCTAAACAACATGATACCGTGACATATTCGACAGGTCGTAGCTATCTAGTATTGAATATACACTCACCGTCCACAACATGGCAATTTTGTGATAACGATTTGAAACAGGTGTTGCAACTTTTGAATGGATGCATCATATCCAAAGATCAAATGTTAATATGATAGACCATTTTCTAAGCTACGATATGAAAGTAAACGGAATGAATTTACATTGAAGCTTGACACTAGTTTTGGTAAGTAAATGTAAAGGTTACGTAATTCGAAGGGCCAAAATAGTTGGCCACTTTTGACAAAATGAACTTTTTCAAAGGTTGGTTTGCAATTATGGTCTACGGGAGTATCGGCGACTATTGCAATTCGACTATTGCGACTAGAATTTCTTGTCTAGAAATGAAAGAAAATTAGGCATTGACTTTAACCATCCGCATTTATACAATCAATGGAAATCTCAACGAAATTATAATATCGCTTTGGAATCATTTTACTGATGATTTCCGCTTTTGGATAGATTTGCCAGCTCAAGAACAGTATATAAATTCTCTGGTGTTATTTGCAAATACTAATGTGTCAATCCGGCATTCATCCAATTCAATCAATTCCATATGTTTGTTTCGGTTTTTCTTTGCTCTTTCTCCAGACAAAATATTCACGGCTTCAACTTTCATGTGTATAGAGTTTTACGAAACTGCACAGTTTAAGCATTTTAACTAACGAACAATCGATTTTCAGCTGGTGTATTTGCGAGAAACGAATGAACTCAAGACAACATTTCTTACGTTAACAGATTCTGTTAACAGAACAGAATATCATTCAATCCAAATTTGCAGAATCTTAGCGTGAGCTAATTATTCTACACCGTCGCATCAACATTGTTTCTTAACTCTTTCATGTGCTTTGAAAATTTTGTTTCAGCTATATACACTCAATACGTTCGCCAAGTCGTATAAGTCCAAACGTCGTCCATCATAAGCAAAATAATTAAATGCAGAAATGAGCATCACCTACATGTCAATTCTGTATACATTATTATGTGATACTCAATGATGTTTATCGATTTATATATAACAAGCGTTTCTAACTTAAGCATTGCTCCGCGCCTATTCAACATCATTCTACTCAACGCGGAGGATGTAACGTAACCAACAGCTCACCTACTGGAAAGGCAAGGGAATGCACTTAGATGTCAGTCGCATGGTGAGATCAACGTTCAACGAGGGTTTGTTTACAACTTGGATTATTGATTTCTTGGTTGTTGGTTGTTGGTAAAGTGCATTGCAACATTTAAGGATATTTTTCAATAATGTTCAACACTCGAGACAGTTTCTCAAAACGCCCATTCTCTAATTACCTCATAAACCTGATTTAAAATGTTCAGGTTTCATGAAGTAGTGATATTTTCCAAACTAAAAGTATATTTGTTGAAAGGTTTGTTTATCTAATTGAACGGTTTCGACATAACTTACAATCTAGTAACAGAAGGCGAATTCGCCCTCCCGGAGGGCAAATTTGCCCTTTTTGCCCAAACGGCGAATTCGCCTTCTCAGTGGGCGAATTTTCAGATAAAACTTTTATAAATCAGGTTAATGCTGTGCTGCTTTGTCGCAATAAGTACTGAATTGACGCAGTAATGTCAAGTAACACAGACACTGATTGGATTCCAATTTTTGTAAGAACGGTTATTCAAATTTGAAATGAGAATTGAATGCCAAATGTAACAATTAGAAGTAAAATCCTCTAGTTCTCTCAGAATGTTTATATTGTGTTCCGGTTGCTTGATTTGTAGTGGTGACAGAAATTAGTTATTGGGGAATTAGGGAATGGAAGCGGGCTTTAAAAATAAAGATAGACATATGAAATTTTGTAAATTAAACTATTACACATATTTCATTTTCACTTTATTTCATTTTTGGTCACTTTATTGCCGGTAGACAAGAAAATATTTGTATGCCTTTACCCTCAATCACGATATAGGTAGGTAGGTAGTTAGTATAGAAAAAACTAATCATGCGTGAGCCAGAAAGTACTAAACATAGATGTATGTGTGCTTCTGATCTACTTGGATATTTCCTTGGAGTGAGATTTAAGCGTGGGATGATAGTCATGCAAAGGGCAGGAAACAATCATCATTAAATGTATTTAAAGTATAAAGAATCAGTCGTTGTTCGTTTCGTTTTGTAAATTGAGCACATTCTCTTTGTCGCCCACCAGGGAGCTTTAAGTAAGTAATTTACCCATGGATGGATATATTTGCTTTCACGTGTATCATACCTTACATGCAAAGGCTGCTAATACATAAATTCGCATTTGTACTGTATATGCAATATTTAGAAGCTTGTCGTTTAATTACTCATAATTTGTATACTTGATTGGTAAGAATTACATTGTATAAAGTTAATTCATTTACGAAACTCGAAAGCCGATACTCGTTTCTTACCTTACCAATCGGACCACGATAATTCCAGATTTGTTGGTAGTGAAGGCATGGATACTTTTAGAGGTGTAACAATACACTGAGCGAACGTCCTTAATGTAATTGTTAACTGCGCAACTGAACTTAAAAGTAAAATGGCTTAGGAGTGATAATATTTGCTACTTTGAATGCATCATTAACGCACAAGTAATGTCGGTGTGGTTGGTAAGGACAATATTATGTTTTGCAGGATTAGAGACCAGAATACTAGTTCGTGCGCAAGCAACACGTCAAATTGGTAAATACCCGTAACTGGAAAGTAATAATGGCAACAGGTAGAACGAATTGTGGGGGGAGATTTAGTTAATATTGGATGGACTTAGATGATAAGTAGCTTACAGTGTCAACATAGTTGTTCATAATGTGATAAACTTCTTTGAACCTGGAATATATATATTCAGCGGACGGAGGTGTCAGCACTGTTCCAATAAATAATCAAATAAATTGCAACATTTTATCAATGTATTCACGTACGCATGTATGGACTTACATGTGTGCCACATTTGATATGAGTTATTACGTGGGTCAAAGTTTCTCACTGCGACTAACTTGAAAATTGGCAAAATTGTCATCAAAGCGCAAAATGTCAGAAATCCATTCTATCCATTGCTGTCTAAAGTCTAAATTCTAAGATTGTAGTTTTTGTTGTGGCTGAGTGTGAAAAGAGTGCAGACGAATTGTTGCTTTATGCTAATAAAATTTCAAAACATTGTACCTAGCCATTGCATATTATTCAAAATAATTTCCCTTACAACAGCATTTAATTTATTCGATTTTGAAGCACTTGCAACAACCAGGTGTAAATCTAATCAACAACTACATCGACAAATCGCTCCATGATTAATGATAAGACGGTTAATATTACAATCACTTAAGGTAACAAAACAAAAGAATCGTATTGGTATTGTTCTAGCTGAAAGAGATTTCGTAAGAGATAATTTTGTAAAACAGCTTAATACGGAGCAACTTTACAGTTTTTAGGACTGAATTGATGATATAGTCATATCAATCAATATAAACATATATTACACTTTTATATTTGGTAAGAAAAATGAATAGAATTTGACATGGAAGTTGAGTTACAAATGTAACAACCAGACGTCACATAAGCAAATGTTCACACACAAAGTATTAAATTTTGATAAGGTGGCCGAATTGGGTGGTTACTTTCGTGAACGAACCGGGAAAAGAGATCCAATTCTGCGCTGGATAATTTTTAAAGTTACACTTATACGTATTTCACATCAATTATTTTCACCTTGTAAGCAGCAGAAAATGATTTTCCCTTATTCCCGATATCACATAATGTTCATCATTTATTCATGCATGCAGTTTAACAGGCTCCTTTAATTAACGTTAATTAATTTTTCTGCAATTGGTGCGTAAGCAGTTCGAGTATCTCCGACTTTCGTTCAACCTTTAAAGTAAAATATTGAATACAAAAATGTATTTACTCTTGTATGGTAAACCGCGCGATAGGACAAGTATTAAATGTCGATTAAAATACAAGAAATGACAACTGTACATAGATGATTTCCATTTGAATGTTGGCAATTGAAGCGAATATACACAGTATGGTCTATAATGTATAATTATGTAATTGTAGTTCAGTTTTTACCAAGGAAACAATAAGCGAAATGTCATGTAAACTAACAATTGCACATGCAACACGTCAACTGTAGCAAAGCTACGCAAATGGAACATAAAAATAAATACAGGTTCAGTAGCTGGTGACGGACTAAGAAGTTTATTAAATGGTCAATTGGATAGTTTGATGTGAAGCAGATGTTTAATTAGTCCAGTTTATAGGATGCTAGTATTCAATTTTCTTTGCTTTCGTGTGATTTCAAACGGGGTGTGTCAAAAATCCCCAAATCCAAAAATCCCCAAGTCCAAAAATCCCCAAATCCAAAAATCCCCAACTCCAAAAATCCCCACGTCCAAAAATCCCCAATCCAAAAATCCCCAATCCAAAAATCCCCAAATCCAAAAATCCCCAACTCCAAAAATCCCCAACTCCAAAAATCCCCAACTCCAAAAATCCCCACGTCCAAAAATCCCTAATCCAAGAATCCCCAAGTCCAAAAATCCCCAATCCAAAAATCCCCAAGTCCAAAAATCCCCAAATGTGTCGCCGTGGCTTAAACTTTACACATGGTCGATGTGCTAATGGAATTACAAGTGCATAAGTCAATTTATATTCCCTAATAAATTGCAAATTATCCGGTTTTCACATTCTATGATTATGCAAAGATATTATTAAAGCAATTCATTCCATTCCAATCTAGAGCTAGAGTGCTGGTATTGAAAAAAATACGTTGACAAATTACCCTTTCCAAAATGTCCAAAATTGCTAAATATTTTGACAATAGAGTCATTTTGTCAACAAATATATAATCTTTGAAAATCTGACACCAGAACCACAAAATATATAACAATATGTCGGTTCAAAATAAGATAACATAAATTCGTGCTACCCATAATGATCTAAATCAAGTTCTGGGGATATTATATGATCACCATCCGTCTAGAAGTAATTAACGATTTTCGCAGAAATCATATTATCTTTGAGTGATTTTTAAATTTTGACAATGCTCTTCTGGAAGCTTTAAACCTTGAATTGTATCTACCAAGCCTTATCATACCGACCTGTTTCTGGGTTATTGCTACCTGGAAGTGTGGTTATTTGATATTGCGGCTTTTTGAAAGTGTCGCTTTTTGATACAACTCAAAATATAGAGCAACTAGGACGGGTGTAAACCCGCACTAAAAAACTACCGGAAGCGCGCTGTATTGTGAAGTTGAGAAATGTGACATTCAGATCAACTTTCCAAACAGTAATATTGAATTTTTCGATCAGTTTCTGAAATAATATATTTTGGCCCTTTGATGACCCTAGTGTCAATGGAGCCATCACAATGAAGTTGGCCAAATTGATCCATGGTGCCATGACAAAAAAATGTTTAAAATAAAATTCTCTTTCAGATAAGCCAATAAAAGATTTTTGCCCATAAGGATGTATGGGTGACCTTCCCCCCCACCGTACCCCTGGGGTTGGGCCCCGGAGACCCAAAATCAATGCCGAATTTTCGTATGACCTGAGGTACCCCTATGCTACGTTTGGACCAAATCTGGCAACGTGTAGGAAAGCCATTGTGTTTTCAGACACAAAGACAGACAAAGATATCAATCGCAATAACTACCTATTAACCATTTCAAGCTTCCGGTAGTTAATTAAGTAAGATCAATGTGGTAGAAGATGTCACATTCTTTACCTCCTCCGTACTTTTTCAATCGTACCATGATTAAATCAACACCCAGACTGCGGCGTAATGTAATCATCAATAATGCAAAAAGAGAAGTCGAAGTATTTCGGGATCTGCTAATTTGCATATATTTTAATTGGGATCATTGGATTTGGGGATTTTTGGAGTTGGGGATTTTTGGAGTTGGGGATTTTTGGAGTTGGGGATTTTTGGAGTTGGGGATTTTTGGAGTTGGGGATTTTTGGACTCGGGGATTTTTGGACTTGTGGATTTTTGGATTGGGGATATTTGGACTTGGGGATTTTTGGATTGGGGATTTTTGGATTGGGGATTTTTGGATTGGGGATTTTTGGACTTGGGGATTTTGGATTGGGGATATTTGGACTTGGGGATTTTTGGATTGGGGATTTTTGGTCTTGGGGATTTTTGGACTTGTGGATTTTTGGATTGGGGATATTTGGACTTGGGGATTTTTGGATTGGGGATTTTTGGATTGGGGATTTTTGGAGTTGGGGATTTTTGGACTTGGGGATTTTTGGACTTGTGGATTTTTGGATTGGGGATTTTTGGTCTTGGGGATTTTTGGAGTTGGGGATTTTTGGATTTGGGGATTTTTGGATTTGGGGATTTTTGGACTTTGGGATTATTGGATTTGGGGATTTTTGACACCGACCCTTTCAAACACTTTTATTTGAAAGGTTGCTCGCAGCGCTCACTTTGGAGTCATTTGTAAGGGGAGAGATTAATCGTATTCTAACAAGTTCCTAATAAATTGAAATTGACGACTCGACTACATTGAGTATGATTTTCATTAACACTAGAGAAAATAGCAATTCCATAATGATTTGGTATTTACTACATGATTTATCTCAAGGGACATGAACGGATATTTATCTTTCCCAAAAGCAATCGATTTTTTATATACTTATCACTGCATGGTAGCAAGAAGAAGATGGGGAAATTCGAAACAAGGAGTACATATCACATAATACTAGATTATTCATATCCTGCTTGTCGGGAAACTATTGAGGTAATTATTATTTTTTTAAACACTTTAGACATCGAGGGACCATAGTTATACATATGTATGGCAGATTACCGGCACTAATTGAAGTAACCAGTACACGTTTTACTTTCGTAGTACTATACGAACGCACACATATGTACATATTGCATTATCTTTTAGTCATGTCATTACTTAACATACGATTGTATGTTATATGTATTGATATGGAATAATTTTTCTCTAACAGTATGCAAAATATTGATGAAAATTGTTTGGTTTTGTAACATTGTAGTTATTTAGGAATATTTTATTTGTTTTGGAAAATTGTTGAATAGCAATCAAGGAATTTATTCCGCAGACAAGTTCACATATAATCATGCTGACATCAAACGCCAGTGAAGCATTGGATGGACCTAGGTGACTTTTAATGGAAACAATAGCCTGCTAATATCTGGTTGGCTTTGAAATGGCGCAAAGTTTTGGTTAAAGATAAAATAACATTGTTAAAGATAATTGTTAATTGTAAAATGCCAATGGATATCATGTGCAATGTTTCTCTTAAGCGGCATTATCCAATTGTTTCCAACGTTCGTTCCTGACGGCAAAATGATTGCTGTGTTTCAAAACTCTGATCTAAAATTATCACAGAAAGCAGATGCCAACTGTTTAAGTTACACGACTTGTGTGGCGATGTTTTGAAAACGAATAATTTATTAGATACAAGGTTTTTGGTACTCATTGTATTTGTTGTACAGCACGAATGATCCATTATTGAATGAAAATTCGAAAAGCTCCTACTACATTGATTGACAGGTGCCCTCTACAAGTATAGAAAGTTTGATGGCCAAAAGCTAAGCATTTAAAATCATAAAAGTAACATTGACTCATTTCTTAAGAACCTTCCTCAACTAAAATACTTTCTATTTCCCGCGTTATCACTTCTTAATCGGAGGACGAATTAAAAGCAACTAACTTCTCATATGATGAACTTAAATTCTGCGTGACAATATCATAGCTGAATTTGATGCAAATGAGATACTGCATAGTCCGTTTCGTCAACTAACGATTCTCATACATTTTTGAAGTATAAATCCAGCCTAATTAATAGCTTAATATAATACCCGATGACGGTGCAACTGTCAAATTGGGTGACAACGTTTACGCATGTACTCTTGTAAGGTAAGCCATTACACATACAATTGCTCGGTTAGCAGAAACATTACGCAAATTGTAAAAAGGGATTTGGAAATCTTTTTTTGCCAACAATTAACCCCGAATACCCTCAATATAGTCTAGGTTCCTTCAATTGTTGTTTCTTGTAATATGTGTAAGACTAACAAGTAAGACTTTTCTATCCATGATGCAAGATGGCCCTAAAACTGAATACATCGTCCTAAGCTTCTAGAGGTCCTTTTTTGGCGACAATTAACAGAATACCCTCAACATCCATGCAATGATTGTTTCTTGTAACATGTGTGAAACTGACAAAATACAACGACAAAAGCAACCAACAATTGCACAACTAACATTCTAATTGGTGTAAATTTGTGTCAATGGAACATTAAACTCTCACTACAGATTGTATGTGTCATCATTCGTGTGGGGGTTTGCTGATGTTTATTTACAGAGATATTAATGTGTAAAAGATATGATTACCCCGTTTAAAATTTGTACAAATGCTTTCTTTGATTAATATGTGACTTGATTACTATTTCATTTTCCTTGATGACAGTCACCAGATTCTTGTTAGAAGAATTATACATGCAAATCGATTAACGAAAATGTTACAACAAGACGTCAATTTTGGTAAATGCTGTCGTCGAGATGTATATCTTGTATTTAGATTTTAAATTAGGAATAGACGGTTGTAGAAGGTAGGGTAGAAGTGAATTTCGTCGTCGTGAATTCATTTGGTTTTATTACCTTGGCAATTAGAGAAGATATATTTGTTTTCGACATGAACTTTCTATCAAATTGATCACTTGATGTGAACACGTCAACAAATTTTGTATCGAGAGTTCCACAAGTACACTATTTCTCAGGTTTGACCTTAACCTTATACTTCCCGACATTGTTTACCTGCCCAAATTGCAATAAACCCATTTCAATTTTTTGAAGACGTCTATGTGTAGCATCTTTCTACTTGTCTCAACTTTACCATCATAGAACGTCGGTAGAGCCCGTGCTTGTCAAGACCAGTGAGTTGGAATGTAATCATTTCCACTCAACAAATCGTTTTCAATGGTGTGGCGCAATTCAGTTATAAATGAATAACTTATTGGCACACATGGGCACATATTGGTACATATGAGCCATTCTGTATAAAATAATAAATTTGCCAACTGACTTGGAACTAAGAGTCCAGTAAAAATCCCAGCTGGCGTTCGTTTACACACTTGTTTTTATTTTTCCAATGGACAGCGGTTTCTTAAGCAAATACACTTTTTGCTTAACACTTTTTGGTAAATTGTATCCGGGAATTTAACATCATAATATGTATGGTTATATTGATGTACACTAAATAGTCGGCCTCTAACACTGCCTACCTTATTGGAGCATAATAAAGTTAACGCCGAACATCTAAATGGTCATCACAAGAAATTTGGGAACAGGTTCAAAGTGGCTCAAGAATGGTGCCTTTAAATATGGACAGCACCTTCCTGTCATAATTTGTGATGCAATTAGAATCAGCACATCATTTTTCTACATGTGTTTGTGCGGCTACCGAACACAAATATATTGTGTTCATGAATTTCGAGTGCATAAATGAACTGAGTATTTTCTGACGTTTTCCTCAAGCGTGTCATTTCTTGACAATATTGATTACCTTAATCAACATTTATGATAACAGGTTGTGTCAACAAATATCACTTTATTTATGACCAAATAAGCTATTGAGAGACATCGTGATATTGTGGATAATAGTGAATTATTATATCAAGCATCCTGAAAGGTAAAAGGATGACCTAATTTGCGACCAACAACGCAGTCCTTTCAACTATTACGTCCTCCTGGATTTAAGCATTTGTATAAATGGATTTGTAAAGTAGGTTTCAGTAGTTCAGTCTGCTGACGAGCATCAACAAACACAATCCAACAAAGTCTTTGGTCATCATGAAAACTGACATTATACTAATCGCCTGCCACATCGCGCTTTTGAGTGTGGCTTCCGCAATTCCAAACCCAATTCAAGATTTTGCAAGCTGGAGATTTGCAAGTTACTCGACATGGCTAAAAAGAAATAACCTGGACCCTTCATCACTTGTTGCTGGCCCCAATCATTTCCAGACAAACGATTCCATCACAAATTTGGATTGTTTCATAAGGTAATATATATGAGATAATGCATTAATTTCCTTTGGTGCATTCTTAGCATAATCGAGTATTGTCGTTTTGAACAGTAATCATGGCGTAGGCGCTTACTCTGAGCAATTCAAAAACGTTATGGTAGTAGCACCGGGTTATTGGTTTACGATCTCTTGGTTCAATACCGGCAACATTACCTTTTTCGGGGACTACAAAGCGAACGGAACTTTGTTCCGGAATGATGCCAACATTCCGGTTGTTGCCGAAGGACGTTGGCGAATCACTGTACCGTATATTGAGCCATCTCTCTTCACAATATTCTTTTATCCAAATGCCGAGACAGGTTATCTTGACGTCGTTAATTGGCAGCTTGTCCCCATAAATCTGGCAAAGCATCCCATGGAAGTATACTTTGAAAACATGTGGGATCGTGAAGATGCGGCAGCATATGAGGATCTCATAAAACTGTCAATGATTGAAGGATTTCAGGAGTATCTACATGATGATCTAAATGAATCGAAAAACCATCCAATTAGAGCCTACTATTTGCAGTACTGGAGGGAAATTTTATCCGTAAGATAATCTATAATTATACGATAAATTATGTACATACGTCAATAATTGCAGTAGGGATGTGCTCAGGTCACCCATTTTGATTTTGCATTCTTTTGGTTCTATGGCAGGTCACAACGTTTTCTGACATTATTGGCTTTACAACCCCATCTCCTTCAAGGATAGTTGGGAATACTGATTGATTTGATTACTGGCGCCACATAATAAACTTTGAAATATGTCGCGTATTTGTGAAAATTTTTGTCGGGTCTGATACTTGACAACTGATTTCGTAACTATCATATATATTAAGTTTTCTTTCAACAACGTTAAGTTCGTTTTAATTTTCCTCGTTCTTTTATCAGTTGACTCATGACAAATCTCTATTTCTGGCATATACAAACGTACGTTCTTGTGCAAGCTTGCAAATTGATTTTGTCATTCAACGTCTATTGATTTAATTTAAGTAATGGAAATGTGCTTTGAACGAGTCCAGTATAATTGACTGCATGTGCACTTGATTTTTTATCATAATCAATTTCAGAACATTTTCCTTGACAGGGGTAATATTCCAGTCTACATGATCCTTTGATAATGTTAATTACTTATTTTTTTATTTTGTCACCGAATTTGTTTTTCAGTTTGAGCTGATAGGTTGACCTTTTGAGATTATTTCATGGTGCGTTTTCTTGAAACACGATTTTATCGGGTGTTTTCTCAGCCACTATTGTACCATTGAACCATGAAAAGTCTGCCACTATCTGTTTCGAATAAGTCATGTACACAATATTTTATTTCAACTGAATAATTATTTTTTTATAAATAGCTTTAAATGTAACGACACTGTAATCTCGTTTTCTACTCGAGTAATACTCCAATACTTTAATTGACTCCTTTCATGCAATTAAGATCATATAATGGTTGCGACTAACGAATATACTCTAAAAATGTGTTAAAAATTCACAAAAGGAGGTTTTGCAAATTGGTCATCTGTCATCTCACGGACATTGACTAGAAATCATGTAAACTTAATTGCAACATCATACTTCTTCCATCAAGTCCAAACCTTAATTTTAACATTAATATGAATCAACCAAGCTGATTGGATACTATAATTGTGGATAATATTTATTGTAACCAATTTAAATACTTGACTAACGCGTGATTTTAGAAACAACGCTGTGTCATATTACTCTAGAAGGATTAAGAGGACGTTAATAGTATCAGCAAATACGTTGCCACTTTATAAACTTTAGATTTCAGAAATTTCTCGAGCAGTTACTTAAAGAGCAGTTGGCAATATGAGCTTGAAGTTAATTTTCAAGAAATTGTGAAAGCAAATGTTTAAAGAAAAGACCGATGTTGCAGTCAAATATGGAGCTATATGGAGTCTCAATTGTGAACAATAAAATGAAGGCAAAATACTTGTTGACCTTAAACATAGCCTAGCCTTCCCATAAAAATAGATTGCCATAGAGTCGTTTTTATGGTAAAGTGAGTATTCGGAGTTAATTTTTGTGATACCAGTAGCATGGTTATATACAAATTTCTTCAGCAATTAAGGATATGGACGCTAAAAGTTTGACACGACAGTAGGTATTGAGTGCGGTTATTGTTATTAGGGATTCAATTATGAATCTGAACACAATATCATATACATTTTGAAACTGAAACATGGAAAACTGAGATATTGCCCTGTATTACCTGACATGCAACGTTAATTTCATTGAAGGAAACGTACACCTACCTGCATTGAACTTATCCAGTAGATATCGAGTTCAGTCATTGTTATTAAGGATTCAAATATGAATCTGGACACAATATCTATTATGTACATTTTGATATAATTTTACTACAATTAGCACACAGCAGCTGAAGCTACTTCCCTCTGATGGAACGTCGTGTTTTTGCTAACAAGATGCGCCGTTTCTTTTCTAAATACTACTGGGGCTTACGTACAATCAAACCAGAGGCACTCATAGGTAGTACTCATAATTTTGTTCTGGTTCAATATGGGTTTATTCATTAGGAATGAAAATAAAAATCCGTGTTACCGAATCAGGCGAAATCTTTGATACGTGGATTGTGTATCTCAAGGCGACGTGCATATATGATTGACATCTATGACAGTATACGTATGTTAGTACTGTCCGAAAATTAAGGGGAGGGAGGGAGGTCTGGACATCACTGGACATGCCAGTAGGATAAGTTAAGTGAGTTTCATAATTTCATAATTCATTTCATTTCGTACAAATTTATAATTGAATCCAAAATAACAATAACTGCACTCGATATCTACTGCCGTGTCGAACGTTTAGCGACAGTGTCCTTATTTTATGAAGAAATATGGATATAACCATGCTACTGCAATAACAAAAATTAACTCAGAATACTCACTCTTCCATTAAAACGACTCTATGGCCAAATGAGTGGTAGTATTTTTTTATGATTTCGGAATCTAAATATCAGTGATAAGCTAGCTTTTTATGGACGAGAATTTTTTTTACATGCCTAAAATGTATAGCACGTGTAGTTATCCGACAGGTATCAAATCTCTACATATACAATTTAAAAATTCGAGTATTATCATTCACTTCATTTCTCGCCTCTGTATAAACCTTGTCATTATTCTCATTTGCAATTGAAATACGACTAGCTAACCAATTACTAATTGCGATATTGATTACCATTAGTTTAATCAATTTGGCACCAAGTCATATTGGAATTTGTAAAAATTCAATCCGCGAGTACTGAATTAATGAAAATAACATGTCCGCCTAAATTATCCTCGGACCTTGTGAATACAATTTCCCATTTCATTCATTATTACCATTTTCCCGAAGCTCTCAAACTTCAATTCTAGCATGTTGATCGCTGTTCATCATGAACATTGCTTTATGCAAATCTCTTGTTGTAGATATAATGGAATGTATTGCAATGCCGTTTTCAAGGAAAACACAGTTAGTGGGTTGTACAAATGTAGACATATTATGTCGCATAACCTTCCATTCCATAAAGAGACACCTCTGTAATCTTAAGAGTTTTTTGAATATTCTGAATTGTATTTCGGGACAATTAAACGAGGTATCTCATTCAATAAGGATTTTTTAAATGATTCTATCAATTCATCCTTAATATCTTTATATACCCCTTTTAGTATTACATAATCTGCGTTGTTGTAATGTCAGGCAATCATAACGTTTCCTTGTATAACTATCTTTTGCCCACCTTTCTTCCTATGATGCCCCGGAAAAAACGCATCCTTTAACAAACCACAACAACACATCAACGTCCTACCGATGATGACCTTCATGATAGCAATGCTACCAACAGTCTGAATGCTTATCAACGTCGTCGAATGTGTGCAAATGGTGTAAACGTTTTGAAGGGGTAACTGAGAGTTTTAAATTTATTTCTGTTTGATTGTTTCTTTCATCGTTTTATATTCCTAAGCACCTTCTCACTGATATATGCATTTTTTCCTAGTATGTTTTTATCAAATTTTGTTACACGTTACACTTGATGTTGAATGATAAATCGTTCACCGAATGCATCACGTAAATCTATTTCTTCAGGACTCTCACCGATTTTACAATGAATAATTTTGGTATCACAATGCGAAATCAACACGGCGGTTTTTGTAAATGCACTCAAGCGAATATTAATAATCTCCTTAGATAGTATGGACTCGTTCATGAGTCGCCGAGTAAGAGAAGGAAATAATAAGTAATTACAAATTCCAGTAGGGACGGAACATATTTTTGTTTCAATTTCAGCTAACGTCGACTATTTTAGTTCCAGTTAGCTTTGAGTAATTTAAATGCCATTTCCAGACAAATGCAGTGAAAGTTTTGCCGAAGTAGCCGGAGATCGTATCTAAACTGATGTTGCATGTTATTAGTTCGACGCCAATAACCTATAACTCATGTTTAATACGTAACCTTAAAAATCATTTGATAACTGTGTAGAAAATTGTCGAATGTCTTTGTGCAAATCATTGAGACTATTTTTTTGTGTCTGGCAATTTAAGATCTTCATTCCAAAATTAGAACAACGCTCTATGTCAAAAATCCACAAATCCAATAATCCACACGCCCAAAAATCCACAAAATTAATTAGCGTCAATTAACCTAACCTAAAAAACTTAACCTGAAGCAACCTAATCCAAATTGAAGAAAGTTAGCTACCCTTATACACTCATTTATTTTGTGGATTATTGGATTTTTGGACGTATGGTGAATGTGAAGTGAATCATTTTCGATTTTCGAAAAGGTAATTTTCTATATCAGGGCATCCCCTTACGTTTATAAACTGATTTTAAGCTCCTAATTCGAAAATTGCGTTTCCCACCCTCTTTATGCAAGGTTACAGACAAACATAGTGAAGGACCCCATAACCAATGTCGAAATCAGTTCATGAATTTACTGCTTTTTCGAAATTGCGTAGGTGGAGTGACAAAGTGTTAGGGCTATTAGGGGTAACAGAGGACGGTGATTTCAAATCTGTCAACGGTTTGGCATTCCAGGCTCGCCATTTTTCGCAAATCAAACGCGTTAGAGGAAAATATCGATTTTTTGAGTGCATATCTATTCCCTTCGAATCTGAGTCTATGATTGCCCCAATAATAATCGTTCAAGCATATGGGAACAGAGTGTATAGTTGATTTTTAATTTGTTATTCCGTGACGTATTTTTTACCACAATGTTGTCGTTTAAGGATTATTGATAATAATTAGAAAAATCCAACTAGCCCAAGCATTTCTATCTAGAAATTACTTTGTTCTGATCCGCAGGTATAAGTTGCGTGAGGACGTTCTACGAAGACAGCTGGAAAGAATGACACACATTTACGATTTATGGAGGGAAATTTCAAAATATTTATGCAAGTACTATTAACCGCTTAATAAAAGAAAGATGAAACGTGTGAAAAGAAACAAAATCGCCTGCAATCACTTCTGAGTTCTGACATGCAATTGTTGCTAAACTTATAACTTACAACCTGTTTTGCAATTAAATGAGACGACGTCGTTCAAATAATAAATGTCGTCAAATATGTCCAGCGAACAAATTATTTCAACTTGTACAGTTTGGTTTTGCATTGGTGAAAGTAAGACGGAATATGCTGTAATTTCCGTTAACAAAATTGATTGTGACAGCTTTTATCAGTTTATTCACGTATTTAGTTGTCAAACTGAGGGCATTTCCTATATATCAAAAGATACACGCTACCGGATATTTGAAACCAAGACAAACAGTCTGCACAAAACGAAATGTTGAATGTGAATTATCGCTGAATGGACCTATATTTTCTACCTATCTTGCTTCTCTCTTGAACATCTCCAATGTGAAAGCTGAACATCCTTTCACATTTCGGCAAACTTTTGATGTAGAGTTGATCAGTAGTGAAAATACGTACGTATGTAGTACGAGGGAATAATAATTTAAGTAATTGTGGACGTAATATGGACCCATAGAACCACACAAAAATTGTGGTTCCATCCTTGCCGCTTCGTTTGTGGATATGGAATCCGAGCAATCCAATCGTCTACGATTCCAGTCCAATTAGTGTTTCCTTTTCGTAATAAGACTGATCAAAATTATTTATGAAAGGAAATGAAAGTAAAGGACAGACAGAAAGACTAACAATTTAATCGCAATAACTACCTCATTTAATACTTCCGGTAGTTAAATAAATACATAAGTCTAACACCGCTTTTTCTGTACTCGTATCTTGTTTGATGGTTTGTCCCACGATCACATTGATAATATTAGTTGACTTCCAAGTGGCTCATTTTCCTGTTTAGTAAAAAAACAAAATGGTCTTCAAATTTCGTTCGATAAATGTGAATTAATACGCCACAACATTTGGATAAATATGCTTATCGTGAGGATCATCATTAATTTTTTAATTTTATCATGTCATTAACGTTATTTATGTTTATCATTGTAGGGACACTTAACACAAATTCTCGAGAAGTTATAGCTTTAAGGAGGTTGATACAAGCCTTCAAATAAGTTAAATCCACACCGCGAGCGAGCGGAAGCGAGAAATAATTATGCAGATGTATGCTTCGTGTAGGCGTGTGGGAACACCTCTAGAATAAACAATCTATCTAATGATAAGATTTTATCGGCCGTCTGTTATCAGATAATTTGGAATGAAGCGTTAATTTTTGTTTCAGGTTTCTTTTGCACTTTCACTTTGGACCATAGTTGTCATGTTCTGTACTCAAGTGCCCTAATGAAGAGATGGTTTACAGAAGTAGTTCATTAGTGACATATATGATGGACCAATCGTAATATAAAATTGGCAGAGATTTGATTAGGGGAACAAATGCTTCGTTAATTGCCTTCCGATAATATTATATTCATACTAATTGTCATGGTGTTAGACTTGAAAACATTATTTTTAATGTGAATTTCGTAACTGGGGATTTTGGGCATCCATTTTATTGGTTTGTACCCAAGAAAAAAAGCCGATAGATAACAACAATTCAAAAGCGAATGGGAATCTTCAAATGACCTGTGATCCAGTCTAGGAAAATGTACCATTCCATTGGCATTTTAATTTATCATCCACACTAAATATTGCTGTTCTGCATTTCCCGTCAAATGATCCTGCGAGTCGAAATTTTCTGGTCTGCATTTGAATATCCGAGGCGATTGTCGTAAATGTAACTAAACTCTTATAGTCTTCGGCAAATTTGTACCCTATTGGTGACTTCAAATTATTTTCCAATTGCAACTTAAATTTAAATTAATCATCTCGCAAGTTCGTAAACAAAAAATCCATTAATATTCTGAAACCAAATTATATAGTGGTTATGTCTCCAGTCATATCCGACATTATAAATCGCACAATACTTCACTATGTTCAAAAATTGAATTTTTACACGATTTCAAGATAGAAGAAAGTTGGCTACAATTCGTTTTTATGGTAAAATAATTCTATATTCATGACACGTTTTGAAGCAAATAGTGACTAATTTATGTAATTTTATGTTCCTCTAATATATATGTACCGTATGATTTGCAGAATATAAATAGACGAATTCAATATAAAGCAATATCCAATCCGTTACTTAATTCATACAATTGTTCCCATAATTGTTTCTGAATAAAAGGAAGGTGAAGCTGCACGCCATTTGAACATGTATGTTCAAATGGCATGTTCAAAAATTCTCAACCTCAGGTTTCCAAGACATAATGAGATTTGTAGGTGGATTAGTAATGATATTGCTTGGTAATTGTTGAAAGTTGTCTGTAGAGAGTACTCCTCAAACAAAGCCATAAATTTGGAGATACAGGGGCCACTTGCGTAAATTACGAAACACTACATTTTGGAATTTGTTGCAATGGCTTAATTTACACTAACCAATGAACAAGGACAATTCCAGAATTATTTATGTTCTAAACGGAACTCCAAGCTGCAAATAAAATATTTTAATGTGGCTATGAGTTCCGTTCAAAAGTATTAAAGAAACTGACGGCAGAAGTTTTTTTACTGTGTATTTGAGACCCAATTATTGTTAAAGGGTTGGAAAACGTGAAGATGAATCTGGCAGTTCTACTGAAATATTTAATCGGTGACAAATTGGTAATAAAAGCTAGCAATGCTATTTCATAACCATAGATAACTTACACGGACACATATTGTATTATTTGTTGCTCCATATCTTCGTTAGGCTTTTACGCCATTGTTTTACCGAGGGAGTCATGTTTACCTTTGCAAGTTATTTATCATAGAAGCTCGATAACATAATTTAAGCCGAAACAATTTGTTGCTTTATGTGAATGAGTTTTTTCAAGGACACATTTCCCAACCAACAAAGTTCTTAATTCTTACAAATCCGTTCTGTTTTATTACCTATGAAATTCGAGAAGATACATTTGTTGGTGATATGAGCTTATTACCAAATTGATCACTTGATTCGAACACGTAAACAAGCGTTGTATGCAAACATGCAAACTTCCACAAGTACTCAATTTCCGATAATCTTTCAAAGAAACTTTCAACAATGCGTTTATGGTCATCGCCTTACTGTCATGACAGAATTGGTGATACAAAAAAACCAGCGCATCATCTGGGCGCATGCAGTATTGATGCAAAGGATTATTATAAATGTTTTCAGATTGAAAACCATTATCATATGCCCACTGGGTGTGGTAAGTTTTTGTGCGGCTACCGAAAAAAAACTTTCGGTATTCATGAATTTCGAGTATTCATAAATGAAATGAGGATGTTTTGACGTTTTCCTCAAACGTGTCATTTCAGACAAGATTCACTAGCTTAATAAACACTTATGATAACAGTTTGTGCTCACGCACATCAATGTATTCACGACCACATAAACTATTGACAAACATCGTGACATTGTGGATAATAGTGAAATATTATATCAGTCATCCTGAAAGGTAAAAGGATAACCTAATTAGAGACGAACAACACAGTCATTTCAACCTCTACATCCTCCAGGTTTTATTATGTTTGTATAAATGAAGATGTAAATTGGTTTAAACAGTTCAGTCTATTGGCAAGTGTCGATAAACACAATTCAACCAAATCTCTGGTCATCATGAAAACCGGCATCATTCTCATTGTGTGTGGCGTCGCACTTTTTAGTGTGGTTTCCGGAATTAGAGATCCAATACACCATTTTGTACGCTGGAACTTTGCAAACTACTCGACATGGCTAAAAAGTAATGACCTGGATCCTTCACCACTTGTTGCCGGACCCAATCATTTCCACACAAACGATTCCCTCACAAATTTGGATTGTTTTATAAGGTAGATATTTGACAAAGCGTTAAGACTTTTTTGAATCTTTAGCACAAACGAGGTTTGTCTTTTTCAATTGTAATCACGGCGTTAGCGGTTACTCTGACCAATTCAAAAATGTCACATTGATAGCCCCAGGTTATTGGTTTGGCATGGCTTGGTTTAATTCCGGGAACATTACCTTTTTCGGAGACTACAGAGCCAACGGAACAATGTTCGCCAATGATGCCAACATTCCGGTAGCTGCCGAGGGCCGTTGGAGAATCAGTGTACCGTATATTGAGCCATCTCACTTCACAATACACTTTTCACCAAATGCCGAGACAGGATACCTTGACGTCGTTTTCTGGCTTCTAATCCGCATAAACCTAGCAGCCCATCCTATGGAAATATACTTTGAAAACCTGTCCGATCGTGAAGATACGGCAGGTTATGAGGACCTCATAAAACTGTCAATGATTGAAGGATTTCAGGAGTTTCTACATGATGATCTATACGAATCCAGAGATCATCCAATAAGAGCCTACTATTTGCAGTACTGGAAGGAAATATTATCCGTGCAGAGGCTAAGCGTGACAGGGCCCGGCCCGGAGGAGAAAATATTTCGATTCGGAACAGCTTCAGATCAAAACTAAACACTTATATTTTTGTCCCTATAACCAGTCATAAATGTACAGGTTCTTCAAGACGTTATGGCGTTAGTAACTTAAGCAAACACCTACATTCAGCAGTGAATTAACTCTAGCTGAAATTTTGACGAGAAACTCTGCAACAGGTATCTAAGTAGAATCAGTCAGACGTGAATGTGTTTTGCTTGAAAAACTTACTCCCAATAAAACTACATTTGTCCAATTGAACAATTTAGTGGCACACTACCCATACATCTTGTACGACAAAAACCGACGTTGATATCGCTGCCAGTATTTAAACAATTGACGTTAGTAAGAACGTTCAGCTAAGATAGTGATGTGTGTTTGATACGTTATATTGTGTCTATTTCCATCTAAATTGGACGTGTACTTATACGTTGGATATTTGGATAATCGAAGCGAGTATAATGGTACCAATAATTTTCATTGTCGTACTTCCTGGTGAGACTAATTAGCTTCTTGGTTTAATTTACAATTACCCTTACCAAAAGGACCTTATTAACAATTATTAACAATTTTGCTTATCTTTGGAAATAGATAATATATTATCTAATTTGTAAATTTTTTGTATAGCTGCATCTGCTGTGGCAGCAATGGTGCTTGCCGCGGTAGAGTTACCAAATCGACCAAATCGAGGTATAAAACTAAAACGGTGTATCAACTGGAAATGTGAAAATAACAATCTTGTCATTATCAAGTATTAACTCTATTTTGTGCTTGTTATTTATTTTTCTGCTTTTCGTAAAACGATTACAGCGTGTATAGTTTCTCACTGCAGCAGCTATTAATATGCTGTATTAATTTTTAATAGAATTTTCTACCAATGTCCTGAAACTAATTTATTAATAATTTTCTAAAGGACATTTTTAATTTATATTTTAATACAAATTGCTGTCATTATTCAGAATGGAATCATTGTTGGATGGAAATTTTTTTTGTGGGAAATTGTGCTGAATTATGGCGAAGAAATTTCAAATTAGAATTTTACAGCCTAATTACTCGAGGTGTTCTCGTAACAGTATGCTCGAGGAAATGTCTTACAGGGCTGGTAAATACGTTTCCTGTTATAATAGAAAATAATTTTGTATATATCATGAATACAAATTCGTGTCAATGGTGTGCCGAAAATTTCTGACAATATATTCAATAAATATGGCTGGTGTGGAAATTTTCGGCAGGCTGATATGTACAAGGAGCTAGAAGGAGCATATATTTGGTTTATGTTTTAGACAGGGTGGAATAAATTAGAACGGAACGGGCGGAACGATATCTCAAAGAAATAAATTTAGTCTCTCTAGCAAATGGTCATAAAGAAATTTGATAGTATATTCTTTCGCCTTGTTGAAGGTGAAAAGTCTATCATATGAATTTAAAATAATTAAATGGAATCACGCATAGACATCGCAGTAACGGGGGCAGAGTGTGCAGCGCCCACCCAGGAAATATGCTGCCCACCCTGAAAATTGTATGCCCACCTTGGCATTAAAAACATAAACATTAAATACAATTATTTCCTCAAAATCGTGGAGCCGTGCCGTACATTGGCTTAAATTGTCACATTAGTTGTTTTAAACGGTCTTCCAAATTGTCAAAAGTCATTCAAAATTCATATTTTTCTTCACATCTCTTGATACTTATCAGATAATCCGTATTAGATTGCCAAAATTCAAGTAATCTTTTAAACTCCAAATTTTCGTACTCACGAATGTACGTTAGGGGATGTTCTAAGCAACCCTCTGACTATTTTAGCTAGAATCTTGATGAAAATATTAAAAGCTGAGGGATTGCAATATTTCAGAATACATGAACATGCCATTCAAAAACTGTGGAAAATGGCGATTTTCCAGTTTTTGCTCGTTTAATGACAAAATTTCCGCTCGCTTCGCTCTCCATTTTCTTCTCATACTATTTACAAATAAATAAATTTAAAGGTTAACCTAATATATTGGCAAACTGTAAGTTCGAAAATATTGTTTCATTTTTGGTTGCTTCTAAATCCCCCTGTACCTGTTAATCATTTTGAAATATATGGTTTTTCATATACCTGATCGTTTCTGTACTCCCTCCGAAAATTTCGTCGCGACGCCCCTGATCACGTGTTTAATGTATGTCTTACATTTTACTCAAAGTTATCTAAATATGTTTATTAACATAAACGTTGAAGCTACTATAATTTAATGACATTGAAAGTACTAAATATATATAAATGTAAAATTTTTGCCGCAAAACTATAATCGATTGTAATCACACGGTATTACGTCTCCCAGATTTGTTTGACACGTCGCTATTTGCAAATTTATCTGCTGGCAACGATACAAATGCCTATACTTAAACTCATAAATATATTACCGTATTGATACGTAATTACGTAACACAGTACGTAAATAATCGCAAATTGTAATATAATTACCATGCCATGTCACAATTCTTCACTCGATTGATGGAAAAGTACAGCAGCCAACCCACTAGAAATCAAGTAAGACACTTGCATATATGCCAGAAAGCCAATTGAGACAAGTACAAATACGGGACAAAACTAAAATTTGCACCTCCATAAAGTAAGTATTGAGTTGAGATAATATGGATTGATATTTTGGGATTTTATTCATGCTTTTTCTCTTAGAGCATTATTGCTGCTATAAACTGATTTAGATGTAGCTTTGTAATTTGTAATATTACCAATCAAATTAGTTAGAGAATTACAAAGTATTACGACATGGTTTATACTTTATTCAACTAACTGAGATTTTTTAAGGTTATAGTGCTGTTGTTGTTACTATATATTTGATACATTGTACAACTTTGGAACTTTGTTTAACATTTTGCAGATTTTTATGTCGCCTTATGTATCAGAAGGACAACGAAGTACGCAGAAACGTATATAGAAATATCGTTTTCCCCACAATTGTAATCGTAGGGCATTTTCGGAGTGTCTGATTGTATCTTCCCGGCTTCAAGCAACGTTGCAAGGGTCTTGCTTGATTTCAATTGAGTATATATTCATCATATATTTTTTAAATTGAAAAATATTGGAAGCTATAAACGCCACAGCGCCGATAGTCGCGATGTATGATATTGTCGACCTTACAATGATCATTTTTCACATAATGCTTGTGTATGCACATGTCTGTGGTGGTTTGTTTCTTTTAATATTGGTACAAAATGTCGACTGTCCAGTTTTTTCATTACCGTGAAAATACATTTTTCTGTTGGATGTCGCCGGGCCCGGCCCCTTCGGGGCCCGTCCCGGAGGAGCATCAACCCTGACCTCCTCGTCGCTTAGTCCCTGGTCGTGACTTCCATGAAGTGAACTCCATGATGCGAGGGGATTAGAGGCATAAGCGAAGCGAAGGCTTGAAGGTATGTCCGTAGTAAGACAGAAATGGTTTCTTTTTAGTAACCGTGAAGACGTCTAATGAATGGAAAACGGTAACCAATTAAAATTCCGAAATTACACAAACTTCCTATTTGAATTCTACGAAAAGCATGATGGCTGATATTGCAATTTTGCGGTATTTGCGTAATTTTAACTAAATTTTATTAAGTTAAGAAGCTTTTGTTCATGATATTTCTTATAACAAGCATTTGCAGCATCATAAAAATGTTCACATTATTTTCCAAAAACGCTAAAAATAATTCCGATGTTAAACTATGCACAAAACTGCAACAACATACGCCGTAGTCACAAATTCATGGGAATTATCGCTCTCCGCTGTAAACATCAATTACGATAGGGGTTGTGATAATGTGTTCACTGTGCAAATGTACTGGACTAGTGATGATAAGATAAGCAACTAACGTAACAACTTAAGGTATCTCATACTTGCAATTGAACCGCAAATTCGCATTACACATTCTGGTGCTCTCTGCTATTTTCAACTGGTTCCCTTTCTAAAGGTTACGTGTACTAATAATTGGGTTGCATCGATATTGCATTTCATGTGCCTTTTTTGGGCAGAATCAAGGAGAAAATTTGACATGAGTTGAGCTAAATGAAGTGCACAAATAACCAAAGCGCTGCGTTAAAATAATTTTGATTACTTTTTTAATCAAGGGCATGAGTTGAATGTGATACTAAAGGCGGTCACGTCCTGAAGAAATCGAATAAAAGCATTACATTTTTATTGCGTTTCATTCAATAAACAAATTATTTATGCAATTAAGAAGTTCGGCTCCGCAATATGATAGAAGCATGATATTTTTGATAAAATGTAAAATACACAAATATGTTGAGTGGCATTAGTATAAATATAACTAAGAAACTGTATAAAAGTATTATTTTTGCTTGCCCGACATCAATTTGCTGGCTTTCGCAAAAGCAAATCGCATAATGCGCTGAGGAGTTCCTTGCATGATGGAGTGTACTGTTCCCACAATAGATAGTACCCATCCTGGCGTCTCGACTACATTCCAAAAGAATTCGTATGTGTCATCGGCCGCCTGGTAAAATAAAACATTAAGCAATTATAACGTAATTGATGCAATACAAATAATATCTGTATATGCTATGGTTTAAACTCACTGACCATTGCACATCTGCATTCCGCCGAGCCGTGGTTAAAATATCCATCGAAATGTGAGCCGAACTCAAACGCTTTGCAGAGTCCCTCCAACTTGTGCTACAGTATTTGAATGAGCAGCCCTTGTCAACGTATATGGACTTAATATCCTTTCCTTGTAGATCGTAAGATAAGTCACTCAGAACCTGTTTCTGCTTTAACTCAATGTTGTCGTCACCATTCACTGGTCCTGTAAATATTTTTGCACACGTGGATGCATCTGTAGTTGAAACAAAAGTCAACGCAAATATTAAACAACCAAAAACGTATTGCCACTTGGGCGACATGGTTGCGTTCTTTGGCGATTCTTTGCTTTGAAGTAGTGAATTAATTAAGAGGCGAGAAAGTGATCCTTATTGACACAAGGCAATCTGAGTAATGAGGTAGCTGTCTACACTCGATCGCTCTATACGTCAACTTCAACCAATTGTAAGTTTATTCTGATACAGATGAGCCATGAGTAAGTAAATTTACAATAGGATTTGACATCACCAATATATTGCATTACGTATGTTTACAGTTTTATTTACGTGAATAAATTAATATCAGGTTTCAATGTACATATTTCGAATGCAACATAAAACCATAATCCTGTGGCTTTGGCCGATAATAAAGTTGTTGCCAACTGTTTCCTAAAGCACAATCGACGTTTCGCAGGATGGAAAGGCTTAACGATGTTTACGGTAATTATATGAAGTGAGTCAGTCACTTAGGCTTTGAAATGTAACTGTACCGCCCGCATCTCAAACTTTGCTGAGCCTGGCGTGCGTCATTTCATTATAAAAAGATTAATCTGTATCAACGTTTTGGAATCTTTACAAAATAGGGTGCATGAACAATTACAGCGACATACGGTTGTCTCCACTACAACTATGTATGTACATAATAATAGCGATATTTGGTAAAGCAATTTCTGATTGAACTACAGCGATTACTGATACAAATTTACATTTTAACCCCTGTCCCTGTACATAAGTACATTGTGTCTGGTAATTTAGTCAGTCAATTTATATTGTAGTATGGTTCTAAAATATCCTAAACACGAACTCAGTGGATAAGTCTCTGATGGAAAGGATGGAGGTTTTGTAAATACCTGCTCTGATGCTCACGAGTGGGGACAGATGCGATTGTTACAAACTTACTGTACGATGAACCCTTAAGGGTAACTCATGCGCATTAATTTGATTATTCTGAATTATTTTCGCATTTGCTTTCAAGATAGGTGCTAACAGGTTATTACTTTCAGACAATTCTTAAATAGATATATAAATGCAATGTAAACAAAAAATGAGTTGTTTTCCACTTATTTCAGCCTGAGCACGGTAAACAAGACGTTCTCAGTTCTTAATTTATCTGGTCAGTAAAATGATTGGTTGATTACGTACATAATACGAAAATAGAATGTTGAACCAGCCGATATGAAATTTCTAACCATAACCTGCAGTTGCTAGTTGTTACTAAACTCAGCAGCTGATTTTAGCAACAATGATGTTATATGCGCCTTGTTGCTCGTATTGAAGATTAAAGGGTGTCTTTTCAGCAGTGACGTACAAATAAGCAGTGCAGTTTATATAAACACATGAAGAGAACGCATGCATGCATATTTACATTCCACATATTATCACAAGCCTTAAATATATAGGCCAGCAATTCTTTCGATTTACTACAACGTCATTTTCTACATAAACTCTACTTCGAAGAAATCCGAAGTAGAGTTTATGTAGAAAATGGCGTTGAAGTTTGCAAATGAATGTTTAAAAAAATTGCATCGTACTATATGCTATTCTGAATTTCCAATTTTGTTAAAATGTCGTACCCTTCCCTCGCAATAATTTCAAAGGGAACAAATTCATTTGGTATTTGTCCGAGTTTATTTGAATGACAACGGTAAGTGTTCAGTGATTGCACGCCACTGGCAACAATTTCTGACCAGCTTGTAAGGCGGAGTAAAATTAAATATTTAGGTATTTCTTCAAATTTTATCTGGAGGTACGGACGCGTTCAACATTTAATCTCATATTTGATGTTGACAAAATTCTTGCAGCACATTAGACTGGTTGCAAAAATTACAGAATGTTACGGGATTGTAATTGGGACATTTTTGGATTACTGCTGCCTATAACTGTTGTTAATTATTATTACTTAATATGCAAAGAATTAATTGTCAAGGAGTTGTGATAGTGGCATTAATTCTATATAATACGCCCCCTGTTTGACCTGGCGCTATAAGGAATAATGATGCAAAAAACACATTTATTCACATATTTATGAGTGAAATATTGTTTACTGACAACTATCGCACGAAATTTGTCTATAGTTAATTTGTAATTATAATTATTATATTTAATTAGGCCGAAATAGCTGCTCTGCAGGGAAGACTGAAAAAGCCCTGCACTAGCTAGCTGTACAAATTTTCTTATTATGAGAATATATATGAGTGCTGAGATTCTTTCAGCACTCTCCTTATCCTATGCTCTCTCCTAGTCTCATGGGATATTCTGTTGAATTCTGTCTTCTGTTGTCTGCCGATGATTCACTCAATGGGTTCGTTATAGAGTGATACAGTAATGAAAAATTGAATACCTAGGTATATTTATTTTATTTGCTCTACCAGTAAACTAATGTAAAATAAAGGAAGGTAATTTCAGTACCATAAAATATCAGCAGCTAGTATATTTTTCTCATTAATAGTCTCAGAACAAAATATTAGAGAAACCAATGCTACGCATGCATACTAGGCTAAAATTTAAAGCTAATTTAGAACGTCGTAACTTTTTCCATTTTTAAAAATATTTCTTCTAAGACTTTTTGGCGGATAAAAAAAAATACTAATGGTGTTGCTTTCTGATCTCCGGCACAAAATTTATGATGAATTTATGAACGTTTGTATATAAATTACGTTTTAATAATGATGATTTTGATCTTTACCAACACTAACATATGTATGTAGTTGAAATGACATATTAAACGTATAAAACTCCTAGATTATATTCCATTTTCATGTTTACCTACCTTACTCTGACACAAAAGGACCATCGCTCCTAACCTTCTATAGAAACACAAAAGTTTCTACAAGAATTTAACAACACAACGGCTTAAGGATTTTCGTTGTGTTTATACATACTTTAAGTCTGTACGTGTGGAACAATATGCATTCATATTCAAATTCGTACGAAACATATTCATGCGCAAATTCAAAAAATGCGCACTATTTGCAGCAAAACGAATACAAAATTCAATATAAATTTCGAAAAACTCTAGGACCGCTAAAATAATTTGAAAGAACTGTTAAATTATTTACCACCGTTGTCTATAATATGTTGATGGAAATCAGGACAGTCTCGAGAATAAAACCGATAGCGAGGACATCAAGTCATGATTAATATTGATAAACCCTTTATCATGTTTGCTGATGACAGAACTCGAAAATACGTTAAAACTATATGCTTGGACAAATAGGATGGTTTTTGTTGCACATATCTAACAATATATAATAACGTAATATAGGAAACTGGACACCAATTAAATTTTTTTCAGTACGACCATTCCATACAGTACAGGAGATTGAAGCATGCTAGCATTCTTTGCGATTTATGTAAAAAAAACTCGAGACGACTTACATTTCATGATAACAGGAAACTACCAATAAAGTTATACCATCTGAACAATTTGTCAAGCATTTGCTTAGTCTCCAGAATATTAACTTATTTTAATATTTCATCTCATGGAAATGCGTATTGAGCAGTTCATTGAGACAGAACACACCATGCACACTTATCGTAATTTGTTCATAGCAGAAAAATGTTATCAATCATATCAGACTCTGATAATCAGAGTTATAGTGGATCACCATGTGTGATATCTCTATGCCAGCCGACTGCTGACGACAGTCGGAATTTAGAGTTCTCCCAACACACACCAACCTTCAACCACTATCAACTTAGATTAAATCCGTGTTTTAGTTACAAAGTAGTAAGGCGACGATTTCAAAACGAGTACGCGGAGTTCACCATGGCGTCAAGCGAGCAGCCGTTACCACCCGCGTTCACTCCAGCGCAGACATGGCAAGAGCGCATTGAAACCCATGAAACATTCATGAGGAAGGCAGCCGGCGCTCAAACAACGTTGGACTACAAGACGCTGAATCAACTACAAGCGAAAATTGAGGCTTTGGTGACAACTGGGCTGAAGCAAGAAGACAAGAATGACCTTACCTTCTTTTTGGCCAACCGTTGGTGCAATATGATAGAGGAAGAAGAAGAGAGGATATGGAAAAATAAGGGGGAACGTTCTGAGGCTCGAGTTTCCATTTATCTATCAAGGGATTGGGTATACGTCGTTGCGTACACGACCAAGCTGGGAATTACAAACGTCAGCTTTGGCAATCCAAAAGCAACCAAGCCAGGCTTCAAAGCTGTTATAAGAGAAAGCAACGGGCAGCTATGTTGGGGTTACGACTATGATAATCTGACTAAAGATAGACAGGGGAAATTGCTAACAATCAATTCTATATCTAATCATATTTACGGGGCTGTCGCCTGCGAGCACCAGAATAGCAAACAACTGATAACAGAGCTATTTCAGCGAGTCAAGGAATACTTGGATGTGAGCATGGAAGAAAATATTTCAGAAATAATTATGATTATACAAAATGGTTTCAACTCCGGTGCCCTCACCTTCCTTCGTGAATGCTGCCTGAAGGCCAACTTCAAAAGGATTGTGTTGATTAGGGAATCCTCCCCAACGGCTTATACAATGTTTTCAAAAGTATCACACGTTACACAAAATTTTGGGCCAACTTCTATTCTTGTACTATACAAGGCGAGGGATCATGCTGGGTTGGAGGTGTTAGGTTTTGATATGAATGGGGATGACATTAATGGAATTCGTCCGCTTGCTGCAGCTTTGTTTATTCAACTTGACTTAGAGAGTTTCAAGAACGCATGCAGAAGAGCGCTAGCACGATTATCGATTCCGCAGAGAAACTCCATACGCTACTACGTTTTAACGTCTGAAGATGAAGAGGGTACTTTCTACACCAACTTAAATAAGTACTTACGAGATGACCTGACACTGACAAAAGCAGACATTTTGACAACCAATGACAACATCCTTGAACTCCTTCACCAGCTGTCTGGTAATCCTTCCAAGCTAATTAATCTCTTTCTGGGAAAGGCGTCACCGGAACGACCCTTACCTGCAGATGAGAAACCCAAAAAACCGATAGTCGCAACAGCCAAACCGCTTCCTGGAGACAACAAAACCGTACCACCACCAGGAAAAGCAAAAATTCCTTTGAAGATTCATGATCGCGGTGGAAAGATATACAGTGTCCTGGCATACTCGGACTGGACGGTGAAAAAACTCAAGGATGAGATTACTCGGTATAATGGTCCACGGGGAGCTGAGCCGTTATTGCTGCAGCACTCAAAAATAACGACAAGAGTGCTGAAGGATGAGCATTTCTTGAGCATTTACAAACTGGAACCAGGTACCGCTGTCTTTACACAAGAAATAATTTTCAGTATTTCCATATATATCATGTTATATTTTGTTTTTCTTGCAGATTCTGTCATTCAATCAAATTTCAAAAGCGGCGATTGCAACATTGGTCAATGTGTACTTGTTGCTAATTGCGTAGCAAGAAAAAACGGGACAGTTGAAGCGTCAGGTAATCATCACCAACATCATGATCACATTGGTGATAAAATGGCTACTCTAATTTATAAATATTTCCATCTAGTTGAAGGGATTAAGGAGGGTCATCTGGTCCTGTCTAGAGCGGATGCAGAGAATTTAACTTTGGGTGAGGTTGGAGCAACCTGCAAAATAAATGGCCTCGGTGACACAATTTACGTTGCAGTAAAATTCGTAAGTTTTTCAAAACATAAGACAAAAGCGCCTTCCAATAGGAATCCATGGTAATCCATCTAATTCATATTTTTCTGCTTTCAGCGAAAAAATCTTCCATTGGCTTCATCAGGAATTCAAATAGAGCACGATGCAGGGAGGGATGTGGATTGCGACACGTGCAAGGGACGAAAATGCTTATTCATTCCTTTGGATCATATTGGACCGTCCAAAGACAAGTTATTTGAAGTTCAATGATCAGTTATTATGATGCGTAGTAAACTTGTAGTGAAATATTGATATAAGAATAAGTATATACACAATTAAATAAAATTTAATAATAAACAATAATGGATTCCTGAATAAGTATGTGTGTCCATTTGTCACTGATTTACGTCGGCCCAATTCTGATAAAAATTCAACTTTCAAGTCATGTGACATGTGAGTGATCAGGTACAGAAGGACGGAAGAGTACAAATGGGACAGGAGAGATAACTGTGTTTGCGTAAGCAAGATAAATATGATCACGTCCAACCTCAGCTACGAGTAATATGATGTGTATATGGAGTAGCTTATATGTTATACGTGCTACCATATCATTGACATGATTATGAGGGAAATGGCATGTAACTATGCCTACCGGTCATGCCGTGGATGCGGAACAGTAGACTGGCGACCATTAAAACTGGCGATCATTAAAAACCCTGTGGATTCTTCAACATATGGATTCATGGCTTCTGTTATATCCTGTGCGTACTTACCTATTGAAGGAGCACTGCTTTGAATATATTTGCGGTCAGTCCTGCATATCGTGTTGATCTAAGTGTTATCATTGAACAGACATACATTCCACCTCACAGCATATGCCACTCCATTTGTGGAGAGGTTGTAAAAGCGCCTTTGCAGATACATGATGATAAATTTGTAGCATTAGAGATATGAGGAACAAAGTGATCAACGGTTTCATCATTTTTTATGGAACATACCATAAATGGAACACAAGTATTGATATCGTTTGATATGATCTAATTGTAGCGTTTTTCAGTCTAACATTTAAAGGCAGTGGTAATAATTATATTTTATGTGGCAAGGTACTCCTAATTCATTTCACGAAATGTTCACTTGGTTAACAATATTTACTGCTTTCGGCCATTGAAATAAAAAACATTGTTCCGCAGCATTTTCTAAGCTAAAGATAATATTAATGATACATCCAAATCAAATTATAAATAATTTTTAAGGTTCAAACCGTTATAATGACAAATTTGACATATGGTTACTTTATTGGTAAAGCGGTTAAACACAGTCAGAAAGGAGACACACGAAGGCATTTGGAGTTTTCTGGAGTCAGCAAGGGAAAGACATCTGGCGCGAATAAGCCTCAGTCAGTATTTACTCATACCCCTAGACTGTGGTCGACAACCACTGTTTTGTGGTCCACGCCCAATTTTTTCTCTCGGTTGCTGCATACTGTGGTCCTTAATTTCAAACGTTTGTAAAAAATTAAACCGACAAAAACTAGGAAGAGCAAACGCAATTAAAAATCGGAATTAATCATTAAAAACAAATAAAAATTTCTGACCGTTATAAATTTAAGGTTTACCTTGGCTTTTTCTCAAAAATTAAATTAACGTACGCCAACTTTAAAAATACAATATGCAGAATACTGTCCACTGTAAAAATATGGCATGATCATTAAAAATAACTAAAAAATACACCGGTTTTTATTAAGAATAGCAGATGATGGTAATTTGGTTTAATTACTAATTGTCGTAATTTAACATGCGTATCCTGCCCCAAAATTGTGGTCGGCGACCCCAGTTCTGTTGTCTCGACCACACTTTTGTGGCCTCTGATATATTAATGATTATAGAAACCGAAAGGTGGAATGGGTAAATGTAGTGTATGCTTTTGTATATTTGTCCATCTTTAAGCTCATCATTTAACTTGTTTATGAACATGTTGGGTAGATCTGAAGTCAACTTGAACTTACGGTTAACTTTTAGCAATGATGATTATCAGATCTTTATTTAGTTTAATATATCCTGCTTAAGCGCTATTTAAATATACCAATACTATTTCTTTTAAAAAATTATCATGACACACGTATTCAACCACTTGTTTACCTGTTTGACTTTTTTTGCCACATCCGGAAGTCATCAAACTTATTTCTCGGCACGAGAACTAATTTCGATTAGTCAGGTGGTGGTGCAGTCTGGTCTGGTGCGATTTAGAAAAGCGGATTAATAGTGTACAGTATGTTATCCAGTAAAATGTTTTAATATCAAAATTATAAAATGTTTGACTTCATGAAACATTAACCGGCAAAACTGTGCACACGACCGCACGTTGTTTGTAAAATCATATAAGTACGTTAAATGTTGGAATTCGACAAATAGTACGATGTATATGACCTTACAGGCTTGTTTATAACAAAACGTAAAATACTTCACTAAGCCAAGGAAAATAATAATAAAGCCAAGGAAAGCATTTGCGTTGTTGTCTTGTGGACTTTCTACCACATGAAATGTATAGCCATCCATATCATGATACCATAGGAAACGAAGGCGGATTCATAGTTTCGTTCAAATTATGCATTTTATCGACCACAAACAAAAAGATGATGTTTGGATAAAATCGAATTTGTATGTGTAGTTTTATTGAATTTTCTTGACGTTCATCTCTTAATTACATAATATTACCATATATATGTGATTTGTAACTAAAATTGAGCAATGACATAGTGTACAAATTCAAGGTGAATTATTTAGTTAATTATTTGATATCTTCAACCAATGAAAACACATATAAATGTGTTCAATAAGTCCATACTGGCCGAAGAGATTCTTTGTGTTTAGTCTGCCTTAGTAGTTACTGCCCACAAAAGTCTGACGTTTAGCAACTTTTATCACGGTTTGTATACCGTACCCTGGCAATTTGTGCATATCCGCATGTTTGTGGCAACAATTTCTTGACAATACCAAGAATGGCACGCCTTATCATAAACATTTACACTGTACTTCATCTGATTTTGAGAAAGCCTTTTAATCTATTTGATGAGTACGTCTTCAAGAGCACTTAAATTCCTTATTGGCGTGCAAGTTACTTGATATTTAATTTTTAAATGCGCAATGATTAATTATATTAGAGTAGAGTTCATAAGTTACAAATTTGTCCACAAATATCATTACAAACATCTACTATCTTATCATTTCCATTATTCTTTTCCTTGACAGTCATTTATATTGATAAAAGAATTGATGCGAATTTTAGTTAAAGAGTGGATTATTTTTGAATCTGCAAATGAATCAATCCAATCTACACACCCGTCTAATGTCACGGAAATTACAGTTTGTTTTTCACGGCTGGATAACCAGAATTGTTGTTGCATAGAGCGAATGAGCAGTTAGAACGACATTTATGTAAATGTGTGTTCAGACAACATTTCATGAATCTTAGGTTAACGGAGGCGTTGTGGGTTGGGATAAGTAGAATGGATAAATGGGGTAGGTCAAATGAACAGGGCATTTACATCATGTCCTAATCGATCTCATTTTTTGTGGTCGGTTAATACAAAAATTCAAAGTTTGGCTACGACAAAATGTATTCATCGTTTCGACTAGACACATTTATAATATTACATTACGCATTAAAATGGCATGCCGTATCATCTCAAATATTTATAGTAACTGTCAAAATTTGACCTAATTTAGCACCACAATTAACCAAAAATTAAGAGGAAAACTCTGTTATCAGCAGTGAAAGAATTGTAAATCCCCTAGTAAATTAATTTGTGTGGATGTATATCTTGATCTTGGCGTTTCCAGTACATTCAGTACAGAGACTGATGAGATAGTCTTGTACCAAATCGATTTTTGTCCGAAAAGTTGAATACGTGGTCTCCGCACATTACAAAGCGGTCCCCCGATATGAAATGAACAACATCAAGAAAAAATGCTCCAAAAAACTGATAATCTGAAGTAATATAAAATGTTCTGTTATTATTACTGATGTATTTGCACCGCGCATCTCAAGTTGGGTGATGTTATTGATTTTAAAATCTCAAAAGTTTCAACTAAGTCAACTAACAATTCACTACAGCTTCAAAATACATTAAGGGCGAAGACAGCAAGCAACATGTACCAGTTTTATTCGAAACAGCTCGACCAATTTTAAACGGTAAACCAAATCCATAACATAACTCTGACGTCCTTGTCGAGAAAACGTACATAAATTTAAATAACATTCTTGAAAAGGTTACTTTTATAGTCATTTCGAATAGATGGATTGGAATTAAAAATAGAAAACAAACTTTGAGTTCCGTGTTAAATGCCTGAGTGTAGTTTCATAGAAAATTAGAAGATGATGGAACTTAAGTAAATATATGTAAGCACTATGGAGATTCTCTAAGGACCAATTCGTTCGATTTGGCTGAACATTATCGGGAGAAGATGCGATTTCAATTGTAGCTGCCGAAATTCAATCCTGTGCCAAGTATAATACCGAATGGCATATTCGTCCAAAAATTTTGATAAATAATAAGAACTTCGATTTCTAGTTTTTTAGGTTTATTGTGATGTGATTAATATTAATGAATAATTTTTTATGCGTTTTTCAGTCCTGCCACAATATTGACTGAATTTGATGCATTTGGTAAGGTAGCGAAACAAAATTTGCAAAAGATACTAATTGTAGAAACAGGTCGAGAAGAGAATGTTTTGGCTAATATAATCAATTTATAAGCATGTGTTTTAAGTGTTCGTAAGTGATATAAAAATGAATACGAATTATTGACTATCATTCAAGGATAATCGCGCGGTAATTGCATTCACCCGTTACTATTAATGAGGTGATGCAGCAAGATGTAGATACCTATTTTTTAGACCAGCAAATACTTTCACAAAACTTGTACTAATCAAGACTCAACGGCAGCTAGAAACTAGATGCCTTTCGCCCAAGTTAATTTGAAATATTTGGATGGTCAGACCTGATAAACCATATAGGACTATACGCTTTGGAGTTAACTATTCTAGATTGTACTGTACACAAAACCTATAGTAACCATAGACACGACACGATGCACACGTGCATTTGTAACGTGATAAACCACTCAAACTCAAACTTTCAGACATTAACGGTTAATATATATGGATTATGGTAATACGTAAGTAAATATTTTATACGTGCTGTCGGTATAAATATTATAAGCAGAATAGTATACTCAAAATTAATCATAAATAACTTTCTGACAATTTGTATTGTCTATTAATTTTGAATTCCGATTACGATTGAACTCATCAAGTTGTCTTGTTAAAATCTGGAATTAACTGGAAAAATCCAGGACACACGGCAGTAAGGGGAAATTAATTGGTTTTCTTGTTCAATCAAAGAATATCAATTGCTTCTTGGTTTGTGACACGCAAGACACGTGTACTAATATATTTTCACATTATTTCAAAAAGAGTTGCGCATATTACTAGCAAGGAGAATGTACACCAGCAGCAAATATTTCCACATTAACACGTAATAATAATTTTAGTAACTCGTTTGTGCAAAAAAGATCAGTTGGCATTTGATTTCACGATTTTGCAGTTGCATCGTCATTCTATAAATTTGTGTAAGCCGATCCAGATTTCATTGCCGTAAAATGAATACATTCATTTTTCTCTTGATATTGTCTATTCCGTCTTCACTTTTGGAAGATGCCTCTAGCAGCTTTACACTTTCAATACGTCCTCTCAATGGTTTTCCGTTAGCAAAGCTAGATAATTTTCGTTACAATTCCCGAGCACGTAAACTATTCCATCAACTTGTTAACTTTTACACAAAGGCCCCTCCAGCTCCAGCATTGGATTCACGTCTGGATATATCCAATGTTCTAAACGCATTTGAGGAAATGCATTGTCATGTCATTCTCGACAACATTGCAAACGTGGACATTGTCACATCTTACACAAGCGCAGTTATAAGGCAGTCACAGCTCGCTGTATACTATAGTAGCAAAAATCATCGAAATTACGTTGTCTGGATTCCGCGTGGATTCTCATATGGAAACTACTCCGGATATAAAGACAGGTGGACCAAGATAAACTGCACAATTTCCAAATTATATGCCGCAACCGTTGTTGACTATTGGTCCGAAATACTGGATTTGTGTCAAAGATTAAGTTACTTCAAATATTCTCTCCATACCAAGCCATGGAATTGTCAGATTCAACTATCCATACAAATGACCCAACAACATCTACTGGTAATTGGCAAGCATCCTGTATTTCAGTTTGAAGTGGATCAAAACGTAGTCGATGATTTCAAGAGGACGGAGCAGTCACTTGTGCCGCAGCTACACATATTCGTTAACCATGTGAGTTATCCACTTGACGTAAAAGTTTTTGAGAAATTCATGATAACTCAGAATGGTAGAGGACTTGCCTCATCTTACTTACCCGAATCGTTTAGCCCTACAGTACACACTTCAAAAACAATATGGATTACATTAGGACAAGACCAGCTCGACCACAAAATCAGTGTCATTTCTACCAAATTTAGTCTGAATCCCGTCCCAAAAATGTTGATTCATTTTGCAAGTATTCCGGCAGAGCAACTAGCAAACATAGACCTGGAGACACCTACGGAAGATACTACGCTTTGGACATTCTATACCAGTGACGGCGCCAGCAACTTTGAAAGAACAGTCTTCAAGTTCACAGGAATTGTTCAAAACTGCAAGACAGACTTTTCTAGAAAATTTGACACATTTCAACACTCTGAACCTGACACAATATTTGCTGTTGGCATCGCGTCAATGATTCGCGATGTATCGTCTAACGCAACAATTAGAACTGAATTTGAAACGTTTAAGATTTTTTGTAGCTCTTCACACAGATTTGTGGATGTTGACGATAACTATTATAAAGTCGGCTCTACTGTAAAGGTGACTGCGTTACCGATTGCTGCTGGCGCTCAAGTACTGCGACTGAATTACCAAGACAAAGTGAGCAATTTGGCGTTTGTAAGCTGTGGTGGAGACAGAGGAAAGGCTCCAATTGGGATTATGGAGTTATTGAAAGCGTACGAAACTCCCGTTTGGGCGGGAATTGTTTTGGCTTCAATTGTTATTTCTGAGACACATCGTCGGCTCTTCACAGGTTTTCCGAAACCTAGCGGCCATAGCGCGTACTTTCTCCACATTGTCAAATTGCTATTGGAACAGGGTGATCCATTTCCAGAATCTTTTGTAGTCAGAGACAACATGCGTGCCACCATTTTGGCAGTGTCTTTGGCTGGAATTGTTCTGAGTAACGGATACAAAAATGCAAACGTCTACAACATGATATCACCCAGAGATGTGCTGCCGTATACCGCGATTGATCAACTTGTAGCGGATGCATTCAATGTTGTAGTTAGAGTCGGTGTGATCGTGATCCGACCAGATGTTTGGCTCGAACTGCGTTCTAGAGCAGCTCTAGTAAGTTGGGCAGGAGAAATGCGACCACTCTCACCACATTTCGTCTTTGCTCCAGAAGGGCCTCCGTTTGGTGCTGAATCCGAAATATATCAGCTGTCGAAATTTCTTCGAGGCGTAAGAACGCATTCAAACAACTTGTTGCCAACTTTGTATGAACATTCTACGCTCCATAAAGACATCCCGGGTATTGTTAAGACAGCATTTTTGGACAGCAAGGAATCAGAGCCAAGCATTAAGCACACCCTAGACTCGTTGGACAAGAAAGCGGTAATAGTTCGAAACGATATTTATGAAAGGCAGGAAGCAGCTCTTTGGGACCACTTGAAATCGTGCAATAAATCTGCACTTGTGATGCCATCTTTTATTGCAAAGAGCTTCGCCTCTCGTTTGTATAGAATATATCCAAATTACAGGATATACGTTGGGACCGAAAATTATGCAAACATATCAGTTGGATTTCAGTTCGACGGATCGGTTCACCCAAATGTTGTGACAAGGGCACAGGCGATTCAATCTTCAGGTATTTGGAACTGGTGGTCCAGATATGTTGAAGACATTACTAGCTTTAGCCCGGTTTTAAAAGACACGTCATTGGTGCGACCAGATATGCATGGCAATGTGTCTACGATATTCTTTGTGTTGTGTTTCGGTATTGTGGTTTCCGCATGTGTATTTGTTATGGAAATGGGTTCAGTTATTGTCATTACAAAGCTTGTTTTGGCTTCCGTCAAGCGCACCTTCACCTTCTTCACAAATTTATTCAACGAGATACGATTGTTGTTCTACAAACTAGTCAACTATACTCCGGTTGTTCAGATTAACAATTATACGGGATATAATTATAATTGAGGATATTCCTAGGCTAAGCATCTCCGGTTGACACCTCAAAAGGACGAAAAACTAATATGGGCTAAATGGAAACAGATACTGACATCACCGTATTAGGGTCGGTAGTTGACCTGCAAAATAAATAACACCGTTAAATGCACAAATGCTACAACGGCGTGTAATTAATGAAATGGCACAAGTGAACTGCTCAAAATAAGTTGTGTTTGATTATGAATGTTCTTCATTGATAGTGTTCTTAATAAATCAATAAACCTACATATGGTGAGTAAAACGTTGGAGTATTGGTAAATTTGACCGATTAATTAATGAAAATTTTGTAAAAATATTTGAGCGCCCTAAAAGCCAGAAATATTGAGCCAAGTTTGAGCATTGTGTTAACATTTCAGCGAGACTTGTTACACTTTACAGCAACTCAATAGGCAAGAATCTTGCCGCAAGATTTATGTGAAAAGCTGAAGATTCTCTGAGCAATGCCAAATGAAAAATACAAAGGGTGCCCATAGTTTATTCAGCCACGCGCGCGCGCTTCTTGTGACGGACAGGTAGACATTGAAACTCTGTAATTTTCTGTGGTTCATTACGACATACTTAATTAAGTTTCAGCCGAGTTGCAGAATCTAAAGTCTCAAAATGCCTAAAATATTGACACCGGAAGTCGAAATGTCAATAAAACACTTTTCCAAGGGGGGAAGGTCGGAAAAATCAATCGTAAAGTGCTTAAAAGTTAAAGATTGCCACGTTTCCAGAGCCGTCGTGCATAGTGTGATCCATGGGGACGATTATCGACGGAAAGAACAGAATCTGAGACTTCAACCCCCCAAGAAAACCCACCCTCGTCCGAAACGTACCTTCTAGGTCATTAGAAGGTCCGGATCATATGTAGCAAGGAAAACCCGCCAAGTCAAGGGAAAATGTCCAGGCAACTTGGTGTGTCTAAAGGCACTATCGATCATATAATTCATGATGATTTGGGTCTCCAGAAAAGGAAGAATAGCATAGTACATGGCTTAAAGCCATCGCACATTGCAAACCGGAAGTTGAATGGTACGAAGCCGTATGGGCGCCATTTTTCTATAGATAAATAGGAGACCGTTGTGTCATTAGATGAGCCACGCTTCAGGGTCGATTATTGCCAGGGGAGAATGAAGATTTGCTATGTAAAAATTGCAAAAATGTTCAATCAAAGTGGAGGTGCGAGACACGGGAAAGATTTGATGACCAAGTGATGATCATTGGCGCTATCTCAGGCCGCGGTGTATTCCCCCTTATATAGTTGCCTCCAACTATAAATATTATTGCGAAGGGATATGCGGAGTATATCCTGAAGCCCTTGGTGATGAAGAAATTACCAGAATTATACACATGGGATGAGTATAAGGTATCCATCTACAATGATACAGCGTTTCCACACATGGCACGGAAAACATGGCTGTATTTGGAGGAATTGAAAGACAGTAATGCACCAAAGCTAATTTAGAACTCAGATATATCCGTCAAGTTACCTGACATCTCTCACATGGACTTCTGTGGATTTTGGTTTGAAAACGGGCCATCTGAAAACGTGGGGTCAGCAGTTTGGATGGTCTGTGGAAATATGCCAAAGTAGAGTGGAATATGATTCCTCTCACCCTGGTCGGCACAGTATTTGAATCGTGGAAAAGGAGATGCTGGGCGGTAGTTCATAAACGTGGCTTTCAAACTGACAGAAGAAATCCTTCGAAAAAAATCTTTATTTTAAATTATTCTAATTATTAAAGTGGCTGAATAAACTATGGCAGCCTTTGTATGCTGAGGGTTCTGCTTTTCATTCTATGCTCTTATAATCTCTACCTTGTAAGTCCGAGTGGTATGAGCGTCCTAATGCGCCAATCTTAAACATATTGCTACGGGATATTGCGAGAATGATGTACGACTACTTAGACGTTGGGTTTAATTTGATATATGTTAATTACTCAAAATTAATATCTCGTTATTACTTGTTCTGTCCATACCACCATTCTTTAAAACCCAAACTACCACAAATTCCTCTTACACAACTTGTCTTTAATTTTTGTAACGTACACGACTATGTGACAGTGAAGCGTTGAATCAAGACAGTTAAAAGTTGTAAAACATGTCGTCCACTTAAAATTTCATTTAATACACCAGAAAGTAGATTTGAAACCGGGATAGGAACATAACCACAGAATTATGTAGAAAGGTAAAAGAATCAAATCTTGCGTATTAATTTTGAAGGAACATAATTCCAAACAACACCGTCGTCTCCATATGAATATACACACAAAAATTGAAAAGTTAATCATTGAGAATGGTTTAATGAGGGATTGAAATCGTAGATAGTGTCTTATTCTTGCCAATGGTCTTGAGCGTATAGTTATTGATGCGACAAATCGACAATTACATATCCAAATCTTTGGAATGTTTTCTTGTATCGCAATTGAAGACTTGCCGATTTGCTGGGAATAGTCACACCAACTTAAAAATCTAGAATTTTTCAATACGGTGAACTATATCTCTTTGAAGCACCTTGGATCTTTAGAATCCTTTTTGTAAGCTTTTCATTCATCTTTCTCAAGAAATGCTATCACCGTTTACACCAACACTACATCACATCGAAGGCAGTTTGCAGTGTTTATATAAATACAATTACTGATAGTTTTACTACAGTTACCACTAATAAAACGTACTACATGCCGACATACGAAATACTTCATTTAAACTTTCCAGTTTTTGCATTTTCGAAAAAGATATTTTACAACTAAAGTCTTGTGGATATTTTCTATGTGCCCTGCAAATACTTTCAACTGTGTATCTCTCAAAATTAGTATACTTTGCATCTTTTATCTTGTTTTAAATTGTAAAAGACAATAAGGTCCTACGGAAAATATTACGGAAATGAAAACTTATCCATATTCGGCGCAAATAATAAGTATTTGATTATTTCCAAAATGTGGGATTTTTTACTTCCAGCAAGTTTTCGGTACAACATTAGGGTTACGTTAGAAGTAAATTGGAAATTTGCCCGTAGAAGCTATGGATATAGGATTTTGCAAATTTTAAGCTTTCCAACGTTTTAAAGGGTGCCGAGAACGTAGGTAAGCAACGTTTTAGCCCATTATCTCAACTTCGCCGAAGAGATCTTACTTGTTAGAAGTAATGTATCTTCGTTCGGAACAACATTGGCACAGTTATTGCTACATAACTGCCATTTTTACAAATAGGGATTTACTCTCGCCATCCCTCAATATGGAATTTCAGAGAATCGTTTTTACTAAGCAATCATGGGTTAAACCTCGGTGACCTGGGCCTGCGTTGCGGAGATGATGGTATGGGTATTCAGGTGTCAACTGTATTTCATAAATCTATGTGGATGTTTAATTTAGATGTAACTTTAACGGTAATCAGTATTACTGTCATCCATTACTTTCTAAGGTCGAAAGATTTTATGAGCATAGCTTCACCTGACGTGACACCGCTTCACTGAAATGTTAGCCGTACCCTACAACTTCTTCGTTCTTCCGAACAAGGTTTCGTTAACAAACAGATATTTTAACAGAGCTTTATCAAGGACAAATCACCTATTTATGAATTAAGGGCAAAACACTGAGGAAAGCTAGCGGTCGGCGTCAAGTAAAACATTCACGAAGTCAAAAAAAAGATTGTTTTTTCATTTGGGAATATTTAACAAACATGTGTCGCCAATTACGCACTTATGTAATCATATCAATGCATCACTGCGGAAGTAATGACAAATGCAAACATTGCATACCGTTTCCATAGTACTGCAACACCCAACTTATTATCACTGAGTTTCATTTGTCAGTTGATTTTTCTTATTGTGGTGTATGCACATAATATTTTATTTGGTGCTGAGCAGTGCTATGTTATATGCAATGCCAGTCTAATCAATGTATGGGTTGTTTGCCTGTGTGGTTCAGTGAATTAACAAGCAAGTTTTATTTCGTACATTCAGTACAGAAGACAGAAGAGGAGTGAGTCTCATGACTCGCATGTATCGTGTACATAACTCAATTCTTACCTGAAGACAGCTCACTTGAGACTAGTGGAGACTGTCTTCTTAAAGACGTAATCGAATCAACCAAAGACATTATCAATTCATTAATCAAACTCAATTTAGAATCATTTACATATTATCATTTCATGTGGGTATTTACATACACCACAGTTATTAAATTTGTTAATCGGATCCAATGATGTAGTGGATGCAAATAAAATTCAATCTTGTACCAGATTAGCGCTTTACGTCGAAGTACCGAAAATACTTATATATCTCGAACTGGACGTTTGTTTCATGTTAGTGGCTTACTCAAAAAGTTGACGAAAAGTTTCCAGTCAACTATTAAATTGTAACTTAAATTCAGTGACATCTTTCTATTTCAACTGTCGTTTGCTTCATCGTTTCCTGAAGAGTGTAGCAGTAAAAAGCAAAATAATTTCCCATGTAACTATGTTATTGGAAAATGGAACGCTCTATCCGAGATTCAAAAGTTTATATTCAACAAAATGCCATGTGACAAAAATTGAGTATTTAATTAATTCCGTACGGTAAACACATTTTAGTTTGGTTCATTCGTACATGTAAATATAATTTTTTAAAGTAATTTTTTAGTTAAAAATATGTGTTATTTTATTATATTGCGGTTTAAGATGTAACATACCAACCATGCAGGAAACAATGTTGTGTAAAAGGTTCTTCACGCTGGTCAATAGTAAACCTTCACGAATGCATTTAATCAATGTGATAATAGTAAGAAGATGTTGGTCATATAATTTACTGAATAAATCTTGTTGCACGTTTATATTACAAATTGATGGTTGCAGCATGATAACACGGTATATATACTCACCAAAAGAATCGCCAAACATCCCGACTGTCAAACCTTTCGTGTTAAAATGGACTCTGGAGGTCACAAATTGATGGGATGGTGGTACATCACTACAACAGAATCCATTTAAAAGATCACATGAAAGAATTTGCGGAATTATTGGTTGATTTCTTAATTGTTTGCTGAGCAAACTAGAGATTAGATATTTAGTCCAAAAATTGTTATCCTCATTAAACGCAATGCACCAAGGCAAAGAAAGGTATCGTTTTCGTTATATTTACCATTTAAATAATTTTCAACCAAATCAGTTAGAACCAAGTAGAATTTACAAAGTTCTAGAAATCGCATATTCCATCCAAAATGCCCATATCAAACTTTATATCGATTGCAAATTGCAATTCTTTAAAATTGGATCGTGTGATTATACAGAACAAATTCTCAAACACTGTCAAATTTTACGTTCGACAAAATATTGTTGAACTTTGGTAATTGCGCAGTCCAATCGAGACTAGGTGAAAAGCTTCATAAAATAAGTTTTGGAATGCATAAGCACGACCAACTTAAGTTGGTCGTGTCATTTCGACTGGATAAAGTTAAAAAGCTTGTTACAGTTTTGGACGGTAGCTTTGGGATAATAAAAGTGACAATTGTAGTGAGTTGGCAGATATCGATGGTACTTACTATACGTTAACCGTCCGTATTTCGATTCCAATTTGCTCGGGTTTCAATTTTCGTGGTTAAATGCAATTCACTTTCACTAAAATGAATAACCTAATAATCTCCTAGTACTTTTTCTTTATCATATTGTCAGAGGGATTAATTTAGTCATAAAAAGAAAAATCATTAAAGATAATGCGTATCAGATTTTATTGTTCCATTTTAAGTGTTATTTATAATCCTCCTTCATTCCAGAACACAAATTGTGGATTGTCAATTGAATATGTCACCCGAAAAACCCGATTTGTTGAGACCCCCCATGCCACGCTTACACTGTACCCAGAGGCTAAACAAACCACGCGTGTTCTAGGGTGGGGTGATCACACGGGCCGGGCCCCGAAGGGGCCGGGCCCAAGCCAGCGTTCTTCGGTTACGAGAATATTTAGCAAGAAAACATCAAATTAATAATACGAGTAAATACTAAGTTTGTTCAGTTCACTAGAGGTATATCCGAATGGGTATATTTGACCAAATTCTCAATCTACTGATTCAATGGAACACATTTCTAACCTTGCAGTTGCTGTAGTATTTAGCTCAATAATGATGGCAATAAAGCTTACATACTATATACACATGTCACTTCTATGTAATATCATTGTAATACATTGGGATGATTAATTCCAACGTCAAAGTCGTCGATAGTAAAATCAAATCGTAAAAACTAACTTGTACTATGTTATTTTTATACATATTTCTTAACGTTATTTTTTCGCTTTTACAAAGTATTAAAAAGATAATAAAATAAACCGATGGCACCGAAAGTAAACACTTGCGCTTAGAAACGGTAAGTTTACCCGTATCAATGTGTAATTTCAACGACGGTGTTTTAATGAATGGGCAATTGAATTATTTCTTAGCTGAAGATATGCTTGTGCTCGTCCGAACAGTGTAAAAGCGTAAAATGAAGAATGTCGTTCATCTTTTAGGCTGGCGTGGGAATACTTGAACGAAGAAGTATACAAACTGAAGTACCCAAACTGCAAAGGACAATTCGGATTGTGTTATAAATATAGTTTCGTGAAAATGTGTCAGTAAAGAATATTTACCCATTTATTCATTCTGGAGTATCTTATGTACCAGTTTGGTACACCTTCCAGTTAGTATATGTCAGCACTTTATTAGGTTTTACATATTAAATATACAGTTTATCAAAGTTTCAAAGTAATTCATCAATTGCCGGCCCGGCCCGGGGACAAAACCCCCTCGTCCCCCCTCGCTCCTATGGCCCAGGGTCAGGTAGTTTTCCCCATACAGGTAACGTGAGCAGTGACAACCCTGCGACGTTAATTAGACGAGTCCATTAAATTTGTATGGAATGATTTTAAGAAATATTTTTTCTTTTCGAAACTATTCAATCGTGATTGCGTGCATCACCAAAGGTGCTGCAAAATTGAATATATGTAACTTATAAATCATCACCAAATAACTACAGCTTTGCGTATGCGGATCACGGTTTCGAAACTTCATTTAGCTAACAAAAATATGTTATCAAAATAATAAATCTCTCTGTATTGCAATGGCTAAACATATTTCAGTTTTGACATGCTTGCCGTAGATCTGATAAAGGTGATGTTTGAATCGTATTTCGCTGGACAAATTAACATATGTATTCCTCATAACTTGTTAATCACGCTAATTTCAACATGTGAATATCACGCCATAACTAACAAGTGAAAGGTAATTACACACAACGTCGACGTTCATAGCGTCCGCCTAGCAGCGGAATCCAAGTAATTGTCTGTGGTTGAACCAAAACATTTCACAACTCCACAGCAATAATATTTACCAACTCAATTGCATACTTGGAAGAAGGATCGCACGGTTGAAAATCGGTGTCTATAAATTTTAATAAACTTTAAACTATTTACTACAATTCATACGAGAACTTTTATACTAAATTACTCTTATCGTCAAAGCCCCATGATATTTTTTGGTTCACCGGCCCGGCCCCTTCGGGGCCCGGGCCGGGGACGAAACCCCCCCGTCCCCCCTCGCTCCTACGGCCCTGATATTAATGGGAGATATATTTCATGTTTGATAAAGAGAATTTGCACTGAAACTCCCCCATCTTACCTGCTGGTTAAATGACTTTGGTTAAATGACCTGCTGGTTTTCTTGTTTGTTTTTTCATGTATATAATATACCTACCCTATCGAAACGATGATTTTAGCTTGTGTTGTTGAAGGAAACAAATTAATGATAGTTGTCGTAATTTTTCGAAGTACTTTGATGGCAACATTTAATTAATGGCAGTTACATTGTTAATTCTGATACAGGTTCCTTAGATCCGTTTGTGCTGTGTAAAGCATGAAGGGGTACGTGAATGGAATAATGTGATAGTCATTGATAGATTGATTCAATGAGGATCGATTCCACATAATTATATCCAATAGAAATGTTAATGTTCAATATCGAAAGATTACCAAAAACTGGCGTAAATTAGTCTTAAGGAAACACAGTTTTAATGTCAAATACGATACCGAATCTAACGTGATGACGATAGACATGCAAAAGAGTGTTCTTTGCACTGTACCATGGAAGAAAGCTTATATGTATGCCATACATATAAGCTTTCGTCCATGGCACTGTCCATTACACTTAAGTATGAGTCATTTATAATTCAATGGCAGCAATGTTTTTGCAGTATTTAACGGTAATAGTATCTTATACACACAAACATTCAACTGCTTTCAATGTCTGGTTTCATAACAATTTTCCCATAGTTAGCAATAATCAATGAATCCAATAAACACATGAGACGGTTCAATTTTCACCGTTTCCGATATTCGTCACAATTAATTAATTTTAACGCTTCTACCTAACCTGAGACGGCATGCCACCGAAACATGTCGAAAGGTAACTAAATCAATTTCAGTGTCAGGTGTTTTTTCATCACTTGCTGATTTTGTATATTTGTTTAATATATAACTGGTATTGGCTTCACTTTTTACATTTAAATTCCTCTCACTGCCCTATTTAATTCAATGTTACAAAATAAGATTCACCCGCTAAATTTAAGACTAATGAGCTGAAGAAGTAGAAACAACGAATTTCTCATAATTTTCAGCGTCACATGAGGATCCAAAGTCGCCATCTTTTGTCGATGTTTATTCATTTGCTATGTTCCGGCAATCAATTCTATCGATATAGAACCTTATATGCAATGATTTCACACACTTTCTAAATTTGGTGAAATGTTAAATGCAAATTAAAATAAAATAGACGTAAAGATTTGTCTATGTTCTTTCAATGAATCCAAAAATACTCTTAATGCAAGTTACTCATTCATAAACATATTGATAGCAACAAGTAGTAACGCTTCCAACGCTGAACTTATTTACAATGCTATTTGAGGAAAGTTATTTCATGCTTTTATGTGTAAGTGTTATACGACTCTACATACCATTCCGTAGCAATGAGAATAATTTGTTCCAAAGATATGGTACCGGTCGAAGTCCCAGTTGATAAAGACTGATGATAACAATGAATGCATTTGTAATATGCAAACGCCAGAATACGAAAATATGGCTCTTAAAATATTTTTATTCGTCCATTTCAGAACTGTAACTCGAAGGTATAAGTTCCGACATTTCAAATCGGTTTCTTTTGAACAAAATTGACAAAATTTAAAAAACGAAGAGAAGTACTACCTCGATTTTTTCATGCTGATTCTAGTGCAACAAAGCTTGTGCCGCTATCTTTAGTACTTTTTGCTGTAGAGCGGATCTGCCGTTACCACGTTTTCAGACATTTTGACCCGTTATGACCGTTAATGAGGGGTCAGAGGTCAAATCAAGTGACCAATGAATTTCCACATCTGTATCCTTCCTTGGTGCACAGAAGACGAATTTTTTCTATCATGCTTGGATATGACCTTCCGGAAATGCATATACCTGCTCAGGTTACTTGATTTGAACTTGAACAGCCAAATATCCATATCTTGTCGAATAAGAGTTGGCATTATTGCTTTGATGGGATTTAAATCTATTTAGCATTTCTCTTGTAACAAGTGTTCACTTTTGGGCGAAAATTAACTCATCGCTGCGCTAAAAATATAGTACGCATAGTACGCAAACGAGTCTCAAAATAAAAATCACTGTTAATGTTTACTGAAATACTTTCCGTGATTGAGTTAATACGGAGCATCTGTCGAGAAACCAATATGTCAATTCCAAGTACGTTTATAAACACTAACTTATATCAATTTTAACTTTATATCTTCAATATGTTTTTACGCGAAATGATAATTTATTGCCCTTTTGAAACAAAAGACTAATTGTACTGCAACTTTCCACACAATAAATGTAATTCGTTGTTTACATCATGCTTATTTCAATCTTGACTCGTTTACAACATTGTCAAGTGCATACAAAATCTATGCTGGAAGGAATGTCACATCGTAGTGAGTGATTCTCGGAAATTTCTCCATAAAATGAAAGAACCCTTTCAACTGTAGTTGGTTTCAATCTATTCTATTACATGGTTCCCCCACTCTGCTTCAATAGTTTATAATAAATTTCAGCATGCGTTTCAGCACCTATATTATTTAATATAATAACCCAACAACAACATTAAGCACTGGAACCTGCAGCTTGCCTCTGCAACAGGTTGATATCAGCCACTTGTAGTGACGTTAAAGTCATACTTAAATTAAACAATTAAACTTAAGTAGTGCAATTTGCAATTGAAACTTGATTCCGTGCCATATGTAAACATCAACAGTGATATTAATCATTATTCCCATGATCCGGTTAAATCAGGCTGTGACTGATTGCATTGAGCGTGAAAAATTAAATGAGGCGGATGGCTGGTAATCTAAAGAACCTTGGCTTACAACCTGTTTTTATTTTGACCCCATATGCTTTTTTCGTAGTGAAAAGATTATTTTTAATAGGCCGTGAAAGGCAATCCTTCTTTCCAAAGAAAGCAAAACTTCCCTTTGTTGTCACAATATCGAGTATCTTGATGATAATCATGCTCAAATGCTGGCGATAAAGTCCATGATGATTTTTAAATTCCCGATTAATATTAAAAATCTTTCCAGCCGCTAATTAATTGTCGCGCCGATTCAAAAGTTATTAAAGTTATGTTATTCCTTCCGGTGCCATGGAACGAATAGTATGTACATATACATATGAACAAGAAGTCCGCATAACTTCCAGAGCCCATGGCAGTTGATTTCGTTCACATTTCAAAAACTGTCAGTAGGGCATTACAGACTTGTTAAATATGATGCTGTGTTTGTGTGCTATAAACGCAACATTTGACGTTGCACTTTAGCACATTTGTGTTTAAACCGAAATTTTATAGCATGTTTCATTGATTTCGAATCCAAACCCGGGACATTGACAAAAACATGTTCCTGGTTTAAATGTGTATTTATAAAAAAATTCTAAAAGAGTGACAAATCGAAAAACTGAAGATGACAAGATTCTTTGAAATGACAAAATACAAATGGTCCGCATTCCTTCTACAACAAAATAAGAAACAACTACACATTTTTTCATAAAACTTTTGCACGCAGCGCTACAACAACACATCGCATCTGCAAAGGAAGCTGTTACAAGTAGTCGAAAGCCAAAACAACTTATTCGGCACTGGAAACTCGTTAAAGACACATTGAGCAAGCCAGTGACGAAAAAACGGAAATGATCTGCATTCAAAATTTTTCTGTCGTACGTTGAATATTGGAATAATATTTAAATTTTCGTACACCCAAGTTACAAAGATCTAGGAACGTTATTTTTCAGAGATAAAAGCGTGATGGGGTCTGATTTCACTACGAAATAAAGCGTCATATTAAAGAATAGATTTTTTTCATTTGTACACATTTCCCCGAGATGAGTACTGAGTACGTTAAACAGTTACGTGTGTGCTTCAAAGTTCATTTTTGTTGTTTACAGTTGCCTTGAGTTGACTTGTGCCTCCATTGATACGTTATCGACTTTGAAGATATTTGACACTTCAATTATTCTTCAATTCAAACGATGTTCTGCTGTCATGTACAACGCATGACCGCACAATAAAATAATGCTTCCCGGGTACTTTACCTGAGGACTCAATAATTATTGGTTGCTTGAACATAAAATGATTAACATAAATTTAGATTCATTTCCGGGTTTCAGATTTCCAGACCATTAAAAAATGACCAAAAATCTCCGGACGGTTTTTAACATTATTTCCCAATCCCGATATCTTTGGTCATTTTTTAATGGTCTGGAAATCTGAAACCCGGACATATTTTTTCACGACGATTGTTGTAATCCATGTCCAAATAGTGGAATGCTTCGACCTTCAAAAATCGTGATATGCGGTTCATCCCCAAATGTTTTAGAGTATTTTGAAAATTACTTCTTAACATGGAGCGTAAATGAGGCGTCCGGGTATTTTTGACGGGGTGTGTATGTGCGTTACCACGACTAAATATTCACGAATTGTAAGCACAATTTCGTTTTGGTTTGACCACTACTAATTATTAAGTAAGTAATCTCGGAATTTAGGCGACATTTTAGTTATCGGCTACGTTAACACATCCTTGTATTTGATTACAAATTATCTTTAGACTTGCTCAATAAATCGTGCTATTCCAGAGAAAATGTAACTATTTGGAATTAAGGGCAAACACTAGGAATACTAACACCGGCGTCAAATCAAACATTCCCGGAAGTCTAACAAAATATTGAGCTTTTATTTGGGAATATTTAACAAACGTGTGTCGCGAATTACGCACTTATTTAATCATTTTAGGGAATCACGGCGGAAGTAATGACAAATGCAAGCATTTTATACGTTGTCATAGTATCGTAATACCCAACTTTTTAGCACTGAATTTCATTTGTCAGTTGAGTTTTGCTATTTAAATTTGTGAGTCGGATCCAGTCATGTGCTATTGGAAGTAAAATGTAATATGGAATAATATGTTGCCACTTAATATGGAAGTAGCAATGGTGTGTATTTAGATATCTCTAGCTGGACGATCTTTATATGTTTGTGACTTACTAAAAAATGTGGCCATGTTCTGGTTGGAAATGGAATCTTTTAACTTGACATTAAACGTGTGTATTGTATTACAGTGCGTTTTACAATGACAATGTGATATGCCATCTCCATATGCATTCCAGTAATAATATTATATATGACAAAGTACCGGGCAACGGTTAAATAGTAACTTAAATTCAGTAAAATGTTTTAGTTTTAACTGTCGTTTGCTCCATCGTTTTCTGAAGAATGGAACAGTAAAAATACAAAATTATTTCACATGCAATACAATATATAATGACGAAACTTGTATATTTAATTAATTCCATATTTTGTGCAAATCTTTAGGTTTGTACTTTCGTTTATGTATGTTCATACAAGTAGTGCATATATTTCACCAGCCGTAATTTATGCAATCAATTTGAATCTGATCAGTTGAATCTGTATTGAAGGCTTGTGAACCGGCTGGCCAGCAAATAACAATCTATTTCAATCCATTTTCAAGAATTTATGAATATCAGTTAACAATACAATGGGGCCATAAAATGTCAGTCGCACTCTAAACTTTGTCGTAGTGCCATTATTGCAGTAGGTACAGTATTTCCACACAAAACTAATAATAAAGTACTTGCACAATCAAAGTAACTTATCTTTCCTTAATGTCGGGTATTATAATTCACAACCTGCTCCATTTAACAGTTAATGCAGGTGAGTACAGCAGCTTTATAAGCCACCATACATTAATGTGTAACGAGTATTTTAAAAACAAAAACCAGTGCAGTAGTCATGCTCCTTGAGCAAAATAAGGTAGGGCTTGCTCAGATGATTTCTTTTCGAAAATATGATTTCACGGGGTACATTGAGAAAAACAGGTTTTTCAGAGTTTTTCGTCCAGGTTTTTCAGCGGAATTGTCTCAAAATTGGCATGTGCATTGCCCCTAATGTATTTCATGAGGTTCCGAAATGAAAATTGAGATTAAAAATAATGGTGTTGGAGAAGCCAGAAGGTCAAAAATTGCATAAAACTGCGTTTTCAAGTGTTTCCTACTTAAATTGAGGTACAGAACTATGTGTATTGCTCAGTTTCGTCAAATAGCAAGTGAAAATCCATTTTTAAGAAACATGAAAGAAAAACTGTCCCCACTGAAAAAAACTGTTTTTCTCAAGGTAATTTGAAAAATGATATGCAAAATGGTTCTCCACGCTGGTCCATAGTGAATCTTCTAAAGAATTCTAAAATGTGGAATTATGCTTCATGCCAGGTTGGGAAATGCATTAACGCATGTATTAAATCAATTTGATGATATTAAGAATATTATGGGCATCATAACTGGAGAGAATCGTTCAGCTCATTTAGATTACAAATTGATAATTGGTGCATCATACCATGGTATTTGTAATTCACCATGAAATCCGTATAACACGGCCAATTGTCAAACCTTTCGTGCTACAAAGGACTGTGGAGGTAACAAAATAATAGGGTGATGTTATATCGCGACAATAGGATCCATTTAAAAACTCACATGAAAGAATTTTCTGAATTGTTAGCTGATACTATCTTTATGACATCCTAATTGGAGGATCCTTTGGTCTCAGAAAGCGTCTTGGCGTTACTATATGCCCTCTTAATACATAAAACAGATAGTGGAGGATTTGAAAATACGTTACAAAATGAATATAAAAATATCAATTTTCTAACAAAGGTATACAATAGAGACAAACATACCCCTGCGGGCATTAGTAATTCACAGTGCTTATACCCAGCTTCTCTAAGAATGTATTGTAAATATAATCTCTTCCAAGTATAGCATTCCGGAGCGTAAAAACTCTTTGGCGGCTTGCGAGTGTGTTTACATTTATCTTTGAAGTTGTCTTTGTATTTTGATTGTTTCGAAATTAGTAAATGTGCCTACACCCAAAGTGGTGTCCATCATTTTAACATAGCATTTCTTAATATAACATAGTATTTTTTCAAAATGTGTGAGCTATTTGAACCATAAATTAGAATGTAAAATTAGCTTACGCACGTACAACGGAGTACAATGCCGCCTGAAGCACGGATGAAGTTTTGCTCTCTGGTAGGTACAAACTAGGCTGCACTGGGTCATGGGTAAATGATCGAAACAAGTATGTGTTGTTTCGACTTCATTAAATTTCTTAGATTACAACGTATGTGTTCCTGTTCCATTTTTAGTTCGCCAACATCTGTCACACCTGATGTCTATGTCGCCAGTACAGCAGGCCAATTTCATGTAGTAGAATTCTAATTTGCGCATCGTTCTTAACGAAAAACGGTATGTTTATTTCCTCCAACGTTGTTACGATCAATACATAGCTTTGTTCTAATTGTTTAAACAAGCACTGGAGAATGCCATTAATAAAAAATTCCCGTGATACAGCGTTATCTCAACCTGCTTCTGATAAAATTTAAAACATGGAAACCAGTTGTGCCATCCCAACAAGCATCATGCCATCATGTATTCGCCTTTTAGCTATACAGCTTTCAAAATAGACAATGATAATTTCTCCAAATCCCATAAATTCCAGAAACAAATTCGAAACGTATTTTAATACTGATGATCACTTCTGATTTATTAATTTCGTTGAATGTAGTAGTTGCAGCTAAACATTTGTTGAAAACGTCATTTAATATAGGATTGCTTCGAAATACCAAATTATCTTACAAGGTTATTGTTTTCTACGACGTTTCGTTTTGTTTTCTATCCAATGAGGTTTACCTTGGCGAATTTAGAGCGTAGACGCGAAGGCAGGTTTTTCACATTAATTTTAACAAAAATCGGGTTTTCGCAGAATTTGAAGCTGAAACGGGTTGCCAATAAGTTTATATTGACATTTTGTAAACATTCATACAAAACGTCTCCAGTTTCCAAAAAATTCTGACGAAGCGTGTCGAGTTGGCAAATAGTAGCTCTATAGGAACATTATTTCTCAAATTTATGAAACCATACGAAACGTCTACCGGCTCTATAACTGTTGAACCAAATGTTTGTGTTGCTACGGTATTGTATTTGCAGTCGTAGAACCCGTACATATCAATGTATAATACAACATTCCTCACATAACATTACTTGGTTGCATATAAGTGCAGTGCTGAAAGTTTTACTAGTTGTTGTTATGATAATGTATTACAGATAAAATGAGTAACTTGCAAGATGATTATTTATTACATTCAATATCAGGACAATAATTATTGAAATAAGTAAAATTATACGGAACGTTAAATTGCAAAGTAACAGGCTGCTGTTTTTACACACAAGTTGTTTGTTTTGATTGGAAGTGAAAATGAAATGGAAAGGATTTTTATTTGAGAAGGTAAAACGTCGGAACTCATTATCATCCATCGTTTACGTTAACATAACTTGTGATGCAAAAAATTTGTTCTTGTGCTACTTTTTAAATTTCAATTCTGACCCCCTCCAAAGAGAATGCCATTCCTCTCTTCACCATATCAATAGCCAGCCACCAGGCGCAAATATCAAAACCGTAAAATGGAATTTTTTATACCTGTATGGAGATTAAACTGCCGTCAGTGGCATCTACTTTAATTGGCGGCAAAACACTTCATACATCACAAGAACGTATTTTTCAATTTTCCATTCTTAAGTCTCGGCAGTAATTATTAATTATGCTTATCCATTTATATTAATTTTTTGACTCAGAAAATACTGATCGAATGAGATTCAAATTTCATGGACGCTTTCAATAAATGTGAACACTTCTACAGCATTCATAAAGTAAACAACGCATCTCAAGGAAAAAATTAATTAAATATAATCCCTCTAAAAATAATGTTAGTTCCATTACTTCATGCTTTCTATACCTAAGGCGATAAAATCATTACCGCTAATAAATATTGTCCGAAATAAAATCCGAATCCAAATCAGAAATGTCCTAAACCAGATCGTGATATCATGACTATGCATCTACAAATCGTAATATCAATCGGTAGATATACAGAATCGTAAATAAGATGTCGCAATTCTTCGGCGCAAGGCAACACCATTTCAGCTAGCATCAACAATTTTTTTAAACGAACGCTATATTAAACCGAGTGAATTTCTGTCAAATCGCCAACTTCATTTACGAAGAATTTTCCATAAATCATGCATTAAATTTACTAAGCTCTCATTTTACGGCCATTGGACATTTTCAAGTTTGTCTACATAATATCTCTTGGCCCCGATGCACTGTTCCCATCTGCCCTCAAGGACCCGGGTTCCTATCGAGTAGAATGCCGGGCGCCGATATTCAAGTCATGAAATTTCACTGTTTTGCTTGTTCACCGAATCTTGCACTCTTCCCCGGGATTAACTTTTTCAATTTGTGGAACGAAATGCAGTCAGATGGGATAAGGTATAGGCAGTAGTTAAGGTGACACAGTTCAGAAAATGGACACCAATTACGAGTTATCAATGTATGCTGTACTGCAGAAATGCATTTCCAATGAAAGAGAATGACATTATTATATGGCGGTACTGTACTTACGAAAATTAATTAATTTTAATTATTATGGCAGAAGTAAAATTTTCTTGGATTGTAAATATTTTATATACATTTGTCGACGTCTTTGTTGATGTTACTGAAAAATATTTTATGTATGCGGAAATGTATTATTAACAATAATATTTTTAAAAAATCTATTGAGAAAATATCGTTTATACTCTCAAAATTAGTTTAGCTTCTAAGAATTATAATTTTATTATAATATTTGAATTTACAAGAAGTGAACGTGACCATTGGAAAATACTTAATACAAACCCTAAATATTCGTACGGATGAACTGATAGCACTAACCTTTGAACTGTTTAAAACTTCGCAATCAGACCTCCACCAAAATTCAAACTTTAGTTCAAGTAAGCATTTCACACCTCTCAGTTCTCCTAAATGGCGTTTTACTTTTTGCTTTAGTAAACATTGCAATACGTACGTATTCGTTTTTGATACTGTAACAATGATTGGATTCATTTGTCATAATTTATAGATTTAATTATTTTTAGTTTTCATTTTTATAACGTGGTATTCCAGTGTTCCAAAATTTTACAGTGTAGTTGTGCTGAATACATACATATGAAAGGGAAAATAAATCAAGAACCCGACTCATCCTCTGATCACAGGTATAACTCGCATGAAACTTATTAATAACCATTGAAGTGAATGCCCTATAATGGCAATATGAAAGATTTGATTTTTGGAAAGGTACATGTGAATCTTTTGTGAATAAAATGAAGTCCTGTCAATGCGCCAAAGGCATTAAAATCTAGATCATGTATCAATTTGTTAAATGTAATCTGCTGCAGGGGGACTTGGCAGCTGTTTAACATGCAAAGTCAAAGGAAACTATATACAAATATAATTGACATTTATATAAGCAAAACAGCAAGCTAGAGTAAAATTAGTAGACCTAGAAGACGTTAATGGTTAAACTATACATAAAAGACTTCACACATTTATCTCGCTGAAAGGCAACAGCTTTGACTCCAATCAACCTGTAATAGATATAGACGGTCACGAACCTATGTACAATAAATCTGACGTTAGACTCAATCAAGTGTTGCTGTCCTGATTTTGAGAATAGTTTAATTACTATTGCACAAACAAAACCATAGCTCCTCGAGAAATTAAATATTTCTTTATTAAATGAAATCGTTGAAAAAATTAATAATACCTAAATAAGAGTAGTCAGCTCCTTCTTCTTACAATTCTTCCCATTTTACTAAATTATTTCTATTATTTGCCATAAACCAAAATCTGCCACACCGTGCTGCGTACCAAGGAAATTGGAATAATTTCATGCGGATGAGTTTAATTATTGTCGCAGTAGGTTATATATACACTGGCTTACAAGATGATGTACATGTTTCAGCAAAGTCTGAATACAATTGTCAATGTAAATGAAACCCCCTTTCGAATGACCTGGATGCAGAATGAAGTAGGCATACTTCCCTTTACTTCCCCAAGTTTGACTTGACAACGGCCGGCATTATTTTCTTTCTTCCATCCATGGCATATGAACCCAAGAACAAAACCACTTGATTATTGTTATGCAGGATCACATTATGTTTCTTTCTTGAAATCACATCTAACTCATTTCTATCAACTGACGGTGAGCGCATTGAGCGGTTGTTATAGATTAGAATCTAACAGATCCCAACTGCACCTAACCCTAAATTGGGTATTCAACAGCTAAGCAATAACGACTTTCCTTGTCCATAAATAAAATATTGGCTAATAATATTATTTAACTTTTAGCAATGTATGTGTTTTTCAGAAAACTTATAAACAGACGCTTGAAACTTGGGACGCAACCACTAACATATTTACATCAGTTCATCAACAACATGTTATGTTGTACGCAGCAAACATTCAGATATATATTTCAAGCGGACAATTTGAAAGCTGAGAACCAAAACCGTAAATAGTATGACGCCTAGTTTCCTAAAGCTGCAGTGACCTCTAGCGGCAAGCTAGAAGACAGCAGCATGGTGTAAATACCGGCTCAAGTAATATTTTTGAAATATTATTTAAGACATAAAAGTGAAGTGACCAAACCCTGAAAAATAGGAAAGCAGATTCCCTATGATCCAGAGGACAGGCACAGCACTTCAGAGCAGAGAAAAGGTATGAAAAACATACATTTTCAATGATTTTCTTCCACCATAAGGTAAGCATACATTGTAACATGTACTTGGACAGTCACATATGTTATTGTTTACCTTTACAGATGGAAGAAATGAACACTGATAACATTGATACCACCACCTCGGGAGATGATGGGCTTATTGCCCTCTCTCCTGGGGATGGTGAGGATGACAGTGAGATGGTAGTTGAGGTTGCGAGGGTACTGAGGGAGTTGGAGGATGAGGCGATTATGTCCCCACCAAAAACACCACCCAAAGCAGCACCTCGAAAACTCCTACCATCTCCAGGACTACAGGCACCACCAAGAGGGGACATGACGGATAAAGTGACAAGAGTCAGTCCTTTTCCGGAACCACCCTCTGGGGGAGGAGCGCCGAAGAAGAAAAGGAACCGAGGGAAGAGGAACAGGGGAGCCTATAACAGGGTCCCTGTACAGAGAGGCGAACCAATCCACGGGTGAGCAGAGGGGTGCCTCCAGCTCCCCACAGGGATATCAGGGCGCCAAACGACAAGCGGAGGGGGGGACCAGGGGTTACTCACCCCAAAGGGGTACAAGTGGTCGCCAACTCCACGCAGGGACAAGCGGTCTACCATTTCAAGATGGGACCGGAGATTTGCCGCCCAAGAAGATGACCTTGGGGTCAGGGGTGGACACCTACGCCAACAAGGCAAAAAACATGGCTGTGTGGCTTGCCTACAGAGACGCTGTGGGGGATGAAATTCCCCCTGTACAACAAGCGGATTTCGTAGGTGCTCTGGAAGGAGAGATTGAAAAGGAGATGTTGGAAGAAGGGAGCGCAGAGCACCTTAAAATCGAGAGGACCGGGGACAAAGAGGGGAAGATTGCAGTATACTGCTGCAACGACCCCACAAGTGACTGGGTGATTAAAGTCACCGAGACAATTATGTGGGGGAAGTTCAAGGGGTGGAAAGCAGAGGATTTTCCCGATGCATTTCGCCGAAAGTCCTACTTCACCTTCATAAGTGGAAAACCACCTGGAAATGCCGAATCACTGCTCCGGGTGATGAAGAACCAGGATAGCCAGTCCTTAAACGTGAACCAGTGGAGGGTGGAGGAGATGAAACTGGGTGACATGGGACAGAAGAGAGGATTCTGGGTCTACTTCAGTATCCCAAACTGGTGCGTAGACCCAGAGAGACTGAGGAAGGGCATCAAGCCCTTCTACTTAACCCGCCACAATCTCCGATTGAGCACCAAAGGAAGACGAGGTCCGACTAGGATTTCGGAGGGCACGAAGGAGCAAGCGGGACAACATCAACAACAACATCAACAACCACAACAACAATAATAATTTAAAATAACAATAAATGATGTCACCACCATATTATTATTACTATTATATTATCACTATTATTATATTATTATTGTCATTGTTTCATTAGTAGAACTCAATAATCCTTTGTATGTGATTGAGCGTCTCGGCGCAGTTTATCTGAACCGGCTAATAAATTACTACTACTACTAGTAGTTTCCTAAAGCATATTTTTTAATGTGAAGCCCACCTGTCCAGAAAGCCTTTATTATTTATGCTACATATGTGGTCACGACAGCAGAAATTTACATGGCACTTGGAAACATAAATCATGGATTACTTATCAGATAAGTTCAAAACACGCCAAAAACAAGTGCCATGGCATAGAGGCTAGCAAACAACTGATAGAAATCAAATTTTAAATCAAATATCGAACCGTCAAGGTTATCTTCAATTCCGTCAATAAATAACTGGTACTGAGGCAAGGCTTGATTGAAGTGAGTATAAAACTTACCACTACACTACTAGAGTCAAACTCGTTTACAGTGAAACAAGTTACGGTAGATTATAACTGTCTTCACAATTCAATTTTTGGACGGTTCTCGCGACTGCAACATATCAGATTACCATGCTCTTCAGTGAAAACTTACTCAAGTCCATTAAGGATCACTTGGAGCTTCACAAGAAAATTGGAAATCCTTTATTCAGTCTGGTCTACACAAAGTGTCGGTATTCTTTAGTGCCCAGTCCGCCGTCCGGGATTTGACAATTTACCAATACATCTTTCTTGTCCTTGTCTTGTATTTCCAAACGTTGTACGGATTTAAGCTGCGTTCCCATTTATTAAATCTAGAAGCTATTATGTTGTCCATTGGCTTGAGCTCAAATGCGTTGATATGCTACGTTGCCATGCAACGACGTGATATGATGGCCGAGTGCTTCAACTTGCTTCTTCAGTTTGAAAGGAGACATTTGCGACGTAAGCCTGATTGCATTTATAATTCACAATTTAAAACATCATATATAATAATAATTAATTAATCTTCAATTTTAGGTTACCATTGGATCAAAACCATACCCGTAACGATATCTCAAAATAAAATCGCTTAATTTTTCCGATGCAAAATTTTTCGCTGATACGTCCCATAATTGCTTCCAGTTGCTTCATTATTCAGCGATGGCTCGACAGCTGTTCTCCTACAACCTTTGCCTACTTTACCATGAAGCACTGTTCTTTTCCAACAACCGACAGGGGAAGTCTCCATCTGTCATTGGATTCAATTCCAAAGCTAACGATAATTTCATTGTGGATGTTGTGGCTGATGTTCGACATACACCCCTTTCTCTTTTTTGTGATTTACAAAATGTGTCTGATTCCGTCATATTGTTTTAACTACTACGTCAAGTACATAAAGAGCTTAAGCAGTCGTCGATACATTAGTAATTATAAGGGAGCAAAAAAGGACAGCAGATCAAACGTGTTTGTTGGGTACAAGGAAATTCAAATCTTGTGCACCTACTACAACTTGATTCAGGACGACAGCATCATTTTGGCAATTTTGAACTGGGCACTTATTTGCTTCATAATTTGTTTGTATGCGTTGGTTTCAAATGGCTCTGCTCTTCCAACTCCAAAATTGGCATTGTTCTTGGCATTGTTTTGTGGTTCGATGTTTGTCATTGCGGTTTGTTTTGGAACATGGAGGTATATGGAGACTCGTCAAAATTGTTGACGTATCTTAACTGTAAAATATTTCCAAATGTGGAGCGGATGGAAAAAAGATGCTTTATCCGAGAACTAGCATCACTACAACATTTGAGGATTCACCTGGGTAGTGTAAATTATGTTGATCAGTTGACGACAATTGCGCTTCTCGAATTTTGCTTTAATCACGTCGTAAGCCTATTATTGCTATAACTTTAAATATTAATACAACATACGATAAATGCTCTAAACAGTACAGAAGGCGTATACATTTATTGTCATATGATCCACAACATTCTCTGTAAACTTTGATAAAATACAATCATTCATGAACCTTCAGCAGCAATTATATACAACGGGAATCGTGGATTATATTTTATGACGGTAACTTCAGCACTCGCAATGAAATAGAAGTCGCTACAAGCTTACTGTAATTGATTTCTGTCTCACGAGACACGGTCCACGTATTCCTCTCTTCTATAAATTGAAGAAAGTAAACTTTTCTTGCAACTTGTCAAGTCTAAATTATGATTCTCTGTCACAAATTCCATTACGTTGGCATGTGCCTAACAAAAGTTCAATATAATTTAATTGATTTAGCAGAATATGTAAATACATGGCACTTGGATGGTTGAATACATCATTTCATTTTGTGTTTCCGGCTTATTTCAACTTATTATCCATTTTCCTTGTAAAGATGGATCTAGCGGACCAAAGCCGAATGTGCAACTTGGGTTGCGGGCGTACAAAATACTACCAACACCTATGGAAGCGATCTAGTCACGATGAGGCGTGTTATTTCCATTGTCACATCATCCATCGCTTTAATAGGTGCCGATGACCTTTTTGGTATAAACTTTTCTGTGAACAACTAATTGTGGAAAGGGCGTCAAACGATATCACAACTTAAGTATTGTCCCAAAACAGCGTACTGTCAAAAACTATGCAATTAATATTCTAAGTACATTATCAGCTTACTTACCTTACTGTTGCGCAATAAGCCAGGCACAACGCATCGTAATTCTTATAATGTTCAATTCTCGTTATTCGCCTCCCACGAGGTAACAAAATGTTTCAAGCCATGGCCTCCATGAAATATTATTCATTCATGAATCTTTTGCATGGTCCCAAACCTTGGCAATACTCATATAATTGTAGTTTGTGTTTACAAAATCCCGCTTTTCCGGCCGGCTGCCAACTTTACGCTCCAAGATGCCAACCCTCGTATTCAATGACTGGGAAGGAAAAAAGTTACCCATCTTCAGATTTTTTCGATGGATGCGACTTGCAGTAGCAAAGTGTGTCGTCGTAATTTGGTGACAAATTTACGAAATCGTTGATGATGAAAGTTTATCTATTTGACATTGCATATTCTGAAACCTTGTACAGGACAGTTTATATGAGAATCTCAATGATCAATAAAAATCAATGCATCAACTGTGGCATCTTTATTTAGAAACAATCGTGTACTTGGATAAAAAGCTAGCCTTAAAAACAACGATACGCATTAAGGTTTAAAGTTGAACTTTCTCATGCAGGAATCATAAATGCTCGTCAGAGTTTCTCTCTATGCGTTTCGTTTTGCGATACGTTGTGTCCTTTGTGTCCTCTCCATATGATACTTAAAGTTATTTGCTAGATTAAATAATTGTTAGGTGGTAGATGAGTGAACGTCCAGTAATGTAATCTCCAGAATTTGTATTAGCGTGTAAATAAGACACTTTCAATTATGACTAATGTTCATCTTTAAGTTTTACGACTTATGCAGTTGGAAATTACTGCTTCAGCTAAAAAATCATTGGTCACATGAAACCTATATCTATGCTTTGTCACTTTAAAACTGAATCGCCAAATTATTTGGTCAAGCGATTGACAAGAAAAAAAGTTATCGTATTTTTTGGACGCATTTTCGCGATAAATGTATTTGATTTATTGAACTTTAACCATGTTTCATTATTACCGAATGACTACTTGAACTTTATTGGTCTATAAAATTCATTAACTAGCCCGTCGTTTTGTTATTTGGAGATAAAATGTTGTACGTTTTGAATTTCTGCACCAGTCTCCACCAGAATGACTATAGATTTAAAAAAATGCAGTAAGTACTTATGTATCTGTCAAAGTCAAGGCTGTAGACGATCAGTTTTCTAAGGTAACCGGAAAAATTTCACTTTACTGGGTAACATCATAAACAATAAACTGGGTCAATATTGTTTCAATGTTAACATGTTTCTATATTAAACAATTTCCCGTTACATTAAAATAATTTTAATAAAATTACATTCTCTGCATCAACACCTCCATCAACACTCCTAATTATCTCAGCACCTTTGATTACCTGCACATCTTTAATTAACCATACCATCCCACACCATTAACTGACCTTTGTGCCACTAAAGCATCATGCTAACGAATTGTCAGCAGTTTCACAGAACAGATATTGAGTGAATGGTTATATTCCCCACAATATTACTCTTCCCTTATCTGTTGTTTAGTAGCTTATATGCTTCAATATCGAAATTTACCTAAATATTTTTAATCCATTTTGATAACAGTTTCTTGAATTACGTATTTTAAAAACTTATTGAAGCTACTATGTACAGCCTGGTGATATTTGAACACACATTTAGTGCGAGTTGCTTTTTGGACTCTATGGAGTATTTGGGAAATTTTGAAATTAGCATCGACAATAATTTCAAAATCATTATTATGCAATTCATTTTGAATTACTACATTTAAAATGGCATCCGAATGATGTAAACCTGCTGTTTGCATTGTCAGCATGTTTGAATTTCATCCATAGGACTAGAGTTGACAAATCGAAACAAAGAAACATTTTGAATAATATTTTTAACTTCTGCCTGAAAGACGCACTGAAAAATCTATATTTCTGAATCAAGCGCGAATCGATCGGAATTTTTCCTGCATCGGAGCTCATCAAACATAGCAAAGATCAATAGACATATACATAGCTTAATGTTAGTGTTTGTGAAGGTGGTAAAACTTGAATATGAATATTATATCCTGCTTAAGTAAGTTTGTCTTCTTTTTCATTTTTATCATGTATACTAGATACTATATATATACCTACCCTTTAGAAACAATGATTTTGGCTTGTGCTGCTGAAGGAAACAAATTAAAGACAGTTGTCGTAATATTTGGAAGTACTTTGGTGGCAATATTTAATTACTGGCAGTTACAGTGTTAATTCTAAAGTAGGTTATGAGAACCTAAATTCCGTTTGCGTTGTGTGACGATTGAAGGGTTACTTGAATGGAGTACTATTGTAGTTGTTGATAGGTAGATTGAATGTGATCAACTCCACATAAACATATTCAATAGAACTGTTAATGTTCAATACCGGAAGCTTACCAAAAACTTAGTCTGAACGAAAAATACTGTTTTAGGGTCAAGTATATTTCTTATCAAATATTAGAGCGTTCTTTGCACTGTTCATTACGTAAGTATAAGTCACTTATATTTTAATGGATACAATATTTTTGACGTATTTATCAGTAGTACAAATAGGTTCCCATGATGGGAAATACGGTGTTAGCAGGGAGCCTTAGGTTAATGGTAATGCAATTTAGAATTATGTAATAACTGATTGTATGGAATGCGGTACGGACACCGATTAGCATCAGGGCACTTCCTCGGGCCGTAATCACGCCTTCTCTGTACAAGGCATTGCAAAACTAGGTCACATGTATCATTTGATACAATTTTCCCAAAATTTTCATTTTCAGGCATATCGATTTTGGTCAAACTGCCCATATTGGCAATGGTGCGCCACGTAATGGTCTCAACCGATTCCTATGAATGAGGTGTCATTTGAAAGCTTAGGAGTTTTTCTAGAATGGGTATTTTCAGATTTTCATTTTTGCACCTATGCATTACTTATGGAGCTTTGAAGTTTATGGGAGTGCTTTTCGTTCTGAACCTGTCCAAATTTTAAACTGCTGTAATTCACTAACGGGACCACCAATGGTAACGGATGAGATACAGTTGGCTAGCCCGTTCGTCAGGCATTACAAAATGCTATTAAACACTACCCACGCCCAGCTTATACAAAAGTGGTGCCAGCTTGAATTTAAAAAAACGACGAAAAATAAATCTTCAAGAAATACTTTTTTCGATTACGTCCACAGAAAACGTGCAATTTACATGCGGTTTTTTGCATATTATAGAGAAATACATGTTGATTTTGGAACACGAACTCTGGTTGAATATGCTCCAATATTTCTGATAATAATGACACAACATTGTGCTACCCAGTACCATAAAATTTGGTAATTTATATTTCAAAAGTTATAAACTTATCACATCAACCACGTATTCTATGTGGTAATGTAGGTCATCTAATTGTGCACTTGCGTGCAAAATGGCAGCACGTTAGCTTAAACGGTTTTTGAGCTATAATGGATTATTTCCAAATAGTCGTCGATTTTTGGCTGTTTTGAGGTCACCGTCACCACGTGGTCCAGAAAGCTTTCTGAAACCTGTAACTTGGGGTGTCGCAGTCTCTCATAAGGTGCTACGAATCCGACATAAAAGCTAAAGATTCTGCGACATTGATGTCAAAGGGGGGTCACAGTTGCAAAAAGTTGCTCATTAACATTTACAGCAGGTGAACAATTCGGTCGTGAATGGAAAATGGGTTCAGTGAAAGTCGAACTCATTACAGATTGCTAGAATGTATCGTTGTCATATGTTATAATTAACATTTCCATGCGGACAAAAACAATAATAGTCAGAGCACCATCATTATAATCACTTATTTTAAGAGTGAAACGTGCAAAATTATTTATAGAATGGCGTTTGAGGAATCACGCCAGTTATTTAAAACCCAGTTAGTTCAGCAGTGTTTACATGTATCAAGTTTAAATATTTATAATGAAATGGATTCGTGGTCGAACTACATGATCTACTCCAGAAATGGAGCACAAGATTTGACGACTTGCAATAAGTATAAGAATGGGAATTATTGAGCGCTGAGGAATTTTAGCATGGGTTTAATGTTACGAAAATCAATAAACATTACAAATTACGATTTGCTCAAAGTGATTATCATTTTAATATCCCAGCAACCCAAGAACCGATAAAAGGAGATTTGAGTTTAAAAAATCAGTTTCCGAAGCTATCGTCTCGAAGGAGTTTGGAAGGTGTTCATTATTAACGCCTTGGGCCGATCCTATACGAGATAACTTGTTAATATTATTGACAGCGATTAATTTTTAAAATCCCGACACTTTGAGCGGCAATATAATAAAGAACCCCAACATTTAGCCTCGACCATTTTCATCTAGTTTATGAAACAAGAACTTCCTCCTATATTGATTTATTATTATAAATAATGAATAATCCTGCAAAGCTGGTTGATCTTGTATAGTTTTAAATGGTACAAAGTTAGTCATACAAATTGAAACGCTGTCAAGGCTCGTTGCGATCAATGTCGGTGCAATTACATCCAGTCGCAACTTTAACTCCATGTCAAATGTTAATATGTAGAAATAAGGAATCTGCTATGATTAATAAAGCCTTCAGAAGCCCTGCCGCATTTGCTGCCGTCACAGTCATTCACAAATGAGAAACTGGAACCTAGGTTATTTGGTTTGAACAGCAAAAGATACTAATCGTATCTAATACGAGTTGGTATTGTTGCTTTGAAGGAGTATAAATCTATATAGTTTTTCTCTGATAACAGGTGTTCATGTCTGCGCGAAAATTTACTCATGTATGTACGAAAATATATTAATGACATACAGTACGCTAACGAGTCTGTTAACGTTGACTGAACAACTTTCGGAGATAGAGATAATCAGGAACAGCTGTCGGGAAACCAAAATCTTAATTCCGAGTATGTACGTTTCTAAAGACAAAATTATAAGAATTTTAACTTATATCATCATTTTGTTGTCACGCGAAATGATAATTTATTGACATATTGAAACAAAAGACAAAGTATAGTGCAAATTGTCATAAAGTAAATGTAGCTCGTTGATGACAGGATGTTGATTTCAATCTTCACTCGTATACAAGACTGTTAACTCCACGCGTAAAAGATATGCTGGAATGAATGCCATATCCTTCTACTTCTACTGAGCGATTCTCGGAAGTTTCTCCATAAAATGATAGAACCTTTTCAACTGAAGTTAAATCTATTATATTATAAGGTTCCTAAACTCTGCAATAATTTACAATAAATATCAGAAGGCTATTCAGCAGATATGATTTAATATAACAACAAAAACACCAAACCTTGAAACCTGCTACCAGCACTGCAACCCGTGGGCATCAGTCACTTGTAGTGGCGTTGAAGTCATACTTAAGTTAAACAAAAAAACTTAAGCATTGCAATTTGTAATTGATTCTTGATTCCCTGCAGTAATACTTAAAACCACTACACCGATAATCACTCATTATTCCCGTGGTATTTTTAAATCAGACAGTGGCACATTGAATTGAGCATGCATAACAAATTTAATGAGGCGGACGGCAGGTAATCTAAAGAACATTGCCTTGCCACCTGTTTTCATTTTGCTCCCTAATGCATTTTGCGTAGTTGAGAAGGGTATTTATAATAGGTGTTGAAGGGTAATCCTTCTTTCTAATGGAAGACAAACTTCCTTTTATAGTCAGAATTTTGATTGTAGTCGGAATTTCGATGATTGTCATACTCCAATGCTGACGATAAAGTCCATAATGATTTTAACTCACCGATTAATATTGAAAAGCTTTCCAGGCGCTGATTAATTGTCGCGCCCATTCAGAAATTATTACCTTTCACGTGCCATGTTATTCCGGTTCCATGGAACGAATAGGATGTACGTGAATAAACAAGAAACCCAAATAAGTTTCGGAGCCCATAGTGGTTGATTTTATTCGCATTTCAATAACACAACAAGAGTAGTGTTTTTCGTAGCTTTTGAATACGATGCTGCGTTTGTGCGCTATAAACGCAACAATTGACGTTGCGCTGTAACACATGTGTTTTAACCGAATTGTATTGCCTGGCTCATTGATTTAGAATCGAAACCTTGTCATATTGATAGAAAACATGTTCCCGGTTTAAAAATGTATGCGTGATAAAATTCTAAAACAGTGTCAAAACGAAAAACTGAAGATATTTAAACTTAATCATCTTTGCCTTGATCTTTGAGATGAGAACACAATACAAATGGTCCGCATTCATTCTACATCAAAATAGGAACAACACATTTTTTCGAACAACTTTTGCACACAGCGCTACAACAACACGTCGCGTCTAAAAAGGCTTTTGTAACAAATAATCACAGGCCACAACAACTTGTTCGGCACTGTTATCGCGTTAAAGATACATTGAGCAAGTATGTAACGAAAATATGGAAGTGATCTGCATTCAAAATTTATCTGCCGTACCAACACGTTGAATATTGGAATGCTATCTAACTTTTTGCACATCCAGGTTAGGTAGATCTCCCAGCTGTATTGTCCAGAGATAAAATCATGATGGATTCTTATTTCACTAGGGAATGAAGGGTCGTCATAGAGAATAGAAGTTTATTCATCTGTCCAGATTTCCCAGAGATTAGTACATAAAACACTGATGTGTTTGTTTCAAAGTTCCATTTTTGTTGATAGTTGCATTGAGGCGACTTTTGATCCATTGATATGTTACAAACTTTAAGGATATTTGTTAAATCACATTCTGACGACCTTTCTTCGATTCAAGCAATTTCCTTGTGTCATGCGCAACGCTCACCGCAAAATGAAACAATGTTCGCCGGGTACTTCACCTGAGGACTCAATAAATGTTTTTGCATAAAAACATTTACAGCTCTGCAACATTACTAATATACCCTGTGGACCGGAGTAAACCCCTGAAATTATTATGTAGTACAAACGTATCATGTATGCTCTACATAATGGAATAAAATCCAAACTGTTGTCGTATTACCTGACAAATTGCGATTATGGTTTATGCATTTTAACTGGCAGCATTTCTACTTTCTTTGTACAATAGGTTGAAGATTCTCGATAAAAAAGATCCTTCATGTTGGAACAATTTATTTTAGTTAGAAGGTGAAGTTAAATAAAGAGACTAGAAACAGGATGGCATCAGGAGCTTTCCTAAACATTGTGGCCATTCGTGGTTAGCAGGCAGTCATTCATTTGTTAACGATAGTCCAAAAATCAAACTTCTATCATATATGCTATGAAGCAGAGTAACCTGCCAACAACATTACGAACCTTCCACTACTATTTCCACTTTGCGGCGGCTGAGCTTGGCATTGAAATAAATAAAGGAACAGTCTGCGATACCTTCAGAGTTTTTAGAGTTATATTTATGAAATGAAACTTAACAAATTAGTTTAGAGCTGACTTTACGTCCTAGATTGATACAGTGACTAAGAGTGACTGTTAAAAACGGTGCCGCAGGAGTAATGAATTGCATCAATTGAATCAGTTTAACGAGCATTAGCATCACGAGGTAACAGTTTTTCTTATTAGTATTTTGCAGCATTTTTGCAGATTACTTAAACATTTCCACTAGGTTTCATAACATTCCATGGCGAATTGTCTGGAAGTGTACATATGGACACAAGCGCTTGATGTGTTGAAAAGCAAACGATCGTTGTTGAAGTTTGCAACGATTCATGTTATAAAATGAAGGAAGCTGGAATGCTTTTATTCTGGTTGGTAGAGGTGGGAACTCAAGTATGTAAATATGTTCAGCATCAGATAGAGAGGATAACGTTGCAGTCAGAAGCCTTATGGGTTAAGACGACACTCTTTGTTATTTGGCAATCCAAATATAAAATGTCAATGTAGATCGATTGTGTGACTGGTCCCAGAGTGCATGTTGTGTATCCGGGAGAATTCTTTAAGAAACTAGCTTAATATTTTATGACATAATGGTGCTGATATTTTGTATAAAGCCTTAATGTACGACATGATTCTTGAATGCTTTGAGAAACACATTCTTTAACGTAACTCGTCAAAAATGAAATGGCTAGTGTTTGCTGCTCCTAATCGTTCTTTTTAATGGACAATATGATATATATTGCATAAAAAAATTTCGTATGACGAAGCGTGAGCAAACAGACATAGCGGGAATTTTATGTATGAAAATAAACGACGCCAAAAATTTACGCCGTTTATGATTTACGCGAACTGTGAGATGTCATTTGGTTTCATCACACAGTAAATTGTAATACTATTTTGATGCTTTGTTGTTTTTCCAATTACAGTTCAATATTTCATAACATCGTCACTGAACCACAGAACGATGTGGTATTAGTTATCTTGATTATGGTGCGACGGCGAAATGAAAATTATCCATCTGTTTCGTAACACAATAATCACCAAATTGCAATAGAAGTTAAATAGACACTCAACCCTGGCATGCTCCTTTTTCCGACTTAGATAGATTTCGGAAGGGCGAATGCAGCACATGCAAACAAACACTTTTGAAATGTGATTTGTTCATATTTTTTAATCATCACGCATATTTATGCTTCAAAACTAAAAGTATAAACTACGTTTTATTTGTTTTCAAGGTCAAATGGAAAGACCAAATGAGATTTTATTTCATTTTGTCTGCATGTTTGTTAAGATATTTGTGATTTGAATGTTTAGTAGAGTTTGTTTTGTCCAGTATCGTCCTGAAATTATTTGACATGAGGACGTCTCCTATAATATATAATTTTGTGGGCCACATAATTATTTAATTTTACAGTCAGCAACTAATGAATGTAAAGTAGGATACTTTTGAAAAACTTAGAAGCTTTTGGTACCATTAGAACTTTTACGCACTGTTGGTAGTATTATTGTAACGTAGGTTCTTCCAACAAACTGGTTTGATATTTATTGAAGACCGTTTTTATCGGCCTGTCAGCCAAGGCATCAAATAATTTTATTTGACGTTGATACTGAAATTGATATTCTGGTTCCATATCAATAATGTTGTTTACAATCATATTGGTTTTACTTGGCGTTGATGAAGTCATTAGCAGCATGGTAAATGCTAGGATTTATTTATATTTAGAGGCATTGCCAACTACAATCCAAAGATGTGTCAACGTTAAAGGTTAACGCAAGCAGATAATTGATTATTGATTAGCAATCAAAACGTAGAAATGAAAAAAGTATCGATGAAATAAAATCGGTTATTTACAATGTCGTGGACAATGATCAGTTTAAGCCTCAAAAACATAATTCGGATGGCAAGTATTACAATTCCAATTAAATTTCAGATGGAAAGAATTAAATAAGCTTTTCGTCCTTTAACAGGAACGTAAAGAAATGGAAAACTCCTTTAGCTTTTACAGGAGGAAAGATGCTCCAAGATTTTCTTATTTTATGCAGACAATAGACTGATCGATGTTGCTATTATGTTAGTAAACTAAAAATACTTGCTTCAAAATTAAAGTTCATTTAAATGTGACCTTATTCATATAATGTGGAGATGATTAGAGTAGTAAAAGGTTGACACTTTGAGTCATATTAAAACTCATCAAAGTTAGCGCAATCCGGTTATCATAGTAATTAGCGTATCCCACATATATTTTCAACACCTTGAAGGACCTCAAGTACTGACGACAAAGCAGACTCCTCATGATCAAACGATTGGACATGGCTTCCCGCAAACACTCACTTGATTTTGAATTAACCATTCCCTTGGCAGTGCCGTCGCAATCAACGGTTAAAATGATCGTGTCGAACAGCATAAGGGAAAATATAACTATTTCGGTCGGTCCAAGATTCTTGTTGATTTTAACCAATGAGTACAAGCTGATTGTGAAAATGAAGGAAACAAGCGTGCTGGTAGTACTCGCCAAGCTGTTCTGATTAACATTGTTGTACGCCCTGACCATGATTTGAATTTCGTGATACATTCTCACCAGCTTGTCGACATTCGCTACCTTTAAACTCCGCAGCTCCTTTTGGAAAATTGCCAGATAGTTGTGAAAGCTGCAGCAAGGGACAAACGTGTACGGAACGTACTCCAAAACGCATGTTGCGAATGTGAACAGATATATCCAGGATGTGAGTGATGCCGAGATTAAGCGGATTATCCAAGGGGGTACATAGGTGGGAAGAGATATGATTTGACTTCCTAATTTACAAGGTAGTAATAAGGAGCTTCCCAAATTCAAGGGAATGCACGGTGTCCACAATAAAAGTGACCACAAACAGAAAGTGGCAGCAGGGTAGGTCACTATGCCGAGCCAAAGGTAGAATCGAGCTCGGGAAGCCAAGCCCAACTTTCCTTTGGGTGGAGTCCAGTTGGTTGCTTAAATGTATTTGAACCAAAATGTTGTCTCAAATTAAATTACTGAGAAATGCAATCACGCATGCATTATTATTTTTCTTACCATTATATCGCCTCTCGAAAGAAATCAGTGCCGTAATCCCTTCCTCTATATCTTTCATTTTTCGGTAAAGTGGGAACGCGAAGGAGAGTTGGAATGACATCCATACTTGGAAAAACAGAGACAGCGAAATCTCCTGAAGGGACAAGTATTTAACATTACGAATAAATTGGATCCAAACAGAAATAATGAATACCGTAGAAAGTATCAGCTTAGTAACAAAAAGCCTTGCTGATGCTTTAGAAATCGTGCAAACTGGCTTTGTCACGTCTTTTGTATAATAGTGCAAAACTGTTGTCAATTTACCAAAAAATCTAAAATAGAGTAGGAAGGTAGGTAATAAATTTTGTGAGATCAACATGATTATTTTGTTTGTGGTTGTCGAAAAGAAAATGGTCGTGCTTCTGCTTTACATAAAGAAAAATCCAATTGAAAATCAGCAGAAATTTGTAACATTTGAATGTTTTGATAGATCTGAAGTCAGTGTGTGGGGCAACTATGAACTTCGTCTTTGACAAAAATAGCAGCAATGTCAATGTTTGATTAATTCTATTTTTATCGTGTGTAAACATATTTAGTACATTTCGATTATCTCACGATCTAGTTACATGAATGTTTACATTGGATAACGTACGTTACGACACGCCTCATGTACGTATAACGACTGGTATTAAAATACTAGTGCAGGAAGACATGGAAGTATAATCGATTTGTCTCCACAAGTGAGAGGAACAGTGTGACATTACATGTAACCTTTCCACGACTTGGTATAAAGTAACGACATAACTCAAATCTAATTATGCGCCCTAATGACATAATACTTCGTTTAAAGCACAATGTAAATAATTACGAAACGAAATGAAGTAAACGAAAGTATAACTGATAGCCCACGTGAATAAACAGTCGACCATGTATGCTCACAGGAACGCCAACAAACATGTATTATGCAATTGCGACGGCAGCGATTAGATGCCAGACGTTGTTATCTAATGTTTTCTAAAATGCATCCATTAATTATGAGTAATTAGCCAACAAGCTGGAGTAATAGTTATGACATTTATTATTACTTTAGAAATGTGCAACTGATTAATCTACCTTGGTTTATGTAGCATCATTTTCTGTAACATTTCCCGTTTTTGTATTTATTGTCTTGTGCCAAGGAAGATTAGCTTAAGGAATGCACTCATTCGACGATCATTGTCATGTTACATACAAGGATCTGCGATAAAGAGGGCTAATGTCTTCTGAGTCAAGGCTTTAAACTGTGATAAGAAAGCATGCAAGTGGTAAAATAGAAACAACGGATAAGAAATTTACATATATACATATTTTATATAGCATCGTTTATGAATTTGAACACAATGTAATTTCATTGTTAAATCATTTGAAGATTTGATCATTATTGACGTGGAAGCAATGATGAATTGAAATGATGATATTTTAAGGTTTCGAAAACAACTTAAACCATGTTCATTTTTCCTTGTTCAAACCACCAGACACCTTTGTTAAAATTAAAGATCTGAAGGTTACAAAATCTACAATACGACTTTATAGTGGTTGCAGTAATTGCGTTACATTTTTGTTCAGATAATTAACAACATTTGAAAAGGTTTACACTGAGTAAGTATAACCAGCCGTACAGCAGGCCAAACCCGACATGCTGCGATTTCAATTATTTTTATATTTCTAGATATAGCACCTACAGAGTGTACAATGTGCCAAATATTAGGTTTCGGGTTTGACCCTGGTACCGTAGGTTGCCAGAGGAAGGTGGTTGGGACCTGTGGGGGTGTTTTTTACGATGTGGACGCCTGTACTGCCCGACAAGAAAGAATGTGCGGCATGAGTCATGATGTACCATACGCTACATTTTATGCTCTATTCAGCGGAGTAAACTGTATGCTGATGCAATGTTGCATTCCAGAGTTATATCCAAAACGAATCCAAGGTCAGTAAATATTTGGAGTTTTAAATATTTATGTACTAACAACTACGGTATCCGTGCCATATCTGGAAAGCGAATAGGTGCGAATGAATGCCCAACGTTAGCTTAATACTTGACAAAAATTTCATTCCGATCCAAGTATCTATGTGGGTGTGGTGCTGTATTTACTTCGGCTAGTCAAAACCGTCCAAATCCGCCCCCGAAAGTTAGTACTTTGTCTGCAAAGCACATATTGCAATTTCGAAAAAGTGCATTTTGCAGTGACTTGTTAGCTTTCATTTGACACCTCAACCATGAAATTTGGTAATGGTGTTTCGGAGCTGTTGCTCGCCAAATGTGGCAATCTCATAATGCACAATTTGGAGCCTCCACCAAAAACACGATCTCGACGGGTGTTTACCATTGCATATTTTGAAATGAACTAACGGAAAGCATTTCTTTAAACTGATGGTGCGAAATTGGTTAGTTTACTTTATTTGGATGGTACAAAGGATGCCATAGTAGAATAGCATAGTATATGGCTTAAACACATCGCACATTGCAAACCGGAAGTTGAATGGTACGAAGCTGTATGGGCGCCATGTTTCTATAGATAAATGGGAGACCGTTGTGCCATTAGTTGAGCCACGCTTCATGGCCAATAATTGCCAGGGGAAAATGAAGACTTGCTATGTAAAAGTTGTAAAAATGTTCATCAAAGTGGAGGTGTGAGACACGTGAAAGATTTGGTGACCAAGTGATGATCATTGACGCTATCTCGGGTCGTAGTGTATTTCCCCTTATGACGTTGCCTCCAACTGTGAATATTATTGCGAAGAGATATGCGGAGGATATCCTGAAGCCCTTGGTGATGAAGGAATTACCAGAATTATACACAGGGAAGGAGTATTTGGCGTCCCTCCACCATGATACAGCGTTTTCACACATGGCAAGTAAAACATAGCTCTATTCGGAGGATTTGACAGAAAGTAATGGACCAAAGCTAATTTCCAACTTCGATACATCCGTCAAGTTGCGTGACATCTCTCACATAGACTTTTGTGGATTTTGGTTTGAAAACTAGCGATCTGAAAACGTCGGGCAAGCAGTTTGGATGGTCTGTGGAAATGTGCCAAAGCACAATGGGATATGATTCCTCGTACCCTGGTCGGCACAGTATCTGAATCTTGGAAAAGGAGATGTTGGGCGGTGGTTCATAGCATAACGTGGCTTTCAAGCTGACAGAACAAATCATTCGAAAAAAAATGTATTTTAAATTATTTTAATTATTAGAGTGGCTGAATAAACTATGGGCAGCCTTTGTAAAATTATCTACTTAAATAAATATATGCACCGATTTAAAACTGTTCTACTGTGTTCCTAAATCATTTTATAAAACTATACAAATCTTTAAAAAATGAAACCTTTCAAAACTACTTCCGTATATGATGAAATATTCAAAATAGTTCCAAGGTTTCCGTTAGTATAAGAAACTTGTTATAAAATACCAAAACATTTTTTGTCCATGGATCGTTGTGCAATGGGACTGAAATGACCGTGCAATCAACGGTCAAAAAATTGTGCATTATGAGATTGCCACATTTGGCGAGCAACAGCTCCGAAACACCATTACCAAATTTCATGGTTGAGGTGTCAAATGAAAGCTAACAAGTCACTGCAAAATGCACTTTTTCGAAATTGCAATATGTGCTTTGCAGACAAAGTACTAACTTTCGGGGGCGGATTTGGACGGTTTTGACTAGCCGAAGTAAATACAGCACCACACCCACATAGATACTTGGATCGGAATGAAATTTTTGTCAAGTATTAAGCTAACGTTGGGCATTCATTCGCACCTATTCGCTTTCCAGATATGGCACGGATACCGTAGTTGTTAGTACATAAATATTTAAAACTCCAAATATTTACTGACCTTGGATTCGTTTTGGATATAACTCTGGAATGCAACATTGCATCAGCATACAGTTTACTCCGCTGAATAGAGCATAAAATGTAGCGTATGGTACATCATGACTCATGCCGCACATTCTTTCTTGTCGGGCAGTACAGGCGTCCACATCGTAAAAAACACCCCCACAGGTCCCAACCACCTTCCTCTGGCAACCTACGGTACCAGGGTCAAACCCGAAACCTAATATTTGGCACATTGTACACTCTGTAGGTGCTATATCTAGAAATATAAAAATAATTGAAATCGCAGCATGTCGGGTTTGGCCTGCTGTACAGCTGGTTATACTTACTCACTAGACACCTGTACACAAACTTGCAAGAATAATTCTAATGCTATTATACTAAGCGATGTTACAATTTATCATTAGTCAATATATCTGCTGTAGTTTAGATTGTTTTTGATTGAAATTCTGTAAATTACGCTGCATGTTACAACCCAGATTAGAATATACATATTTACAGATCAGCAGGTGGTGCGGGCAGCAAGTATGGAACATGTGATAAATGATACATATTGTCATAACACAAATAATGAATGTGAGTAGGAACAGGAACGGGTGCACCAAAAATAGGGTGACATCAATTAACCGCTTTTGACATTCCAACCAACATTTACAAACTCAATGCCAACCATGGCCAACTGCTTCTTGTTATCATCCATTAAATTAATAAAAAACATGTGTAGAATCAGACTGTTAATATTTTCCACGAGATATAGCCATCATAATGTCTGGTTTGGTTTGATTACTTTCATGGAACGGCTGTATAAGAGTCAACATTTTCAACGACAATTGAACCTCTGCTTAAACCTTTTTTGCAACGAAAGAGCGCCTTTTATGTAAGTTATGTTAAATTATCTGCTGAATTTGAATAAACTTTTATCGGGGTCACAAATTAAATATACGATGTTATGACTTTCAGCGACCGCCAGCCCAGCCCACCTGAAGTTGTCAGGTAGCGTTAACAGTAAAGGAATCCATATTCATATGTTCACATTCACATTTATAACATATGTCAAAATGTGTAAGGCAATTATGTCGGACTCGCCGCAAAACAAAGGGTAATATAATTATTCGCAATTTTACTGAAGTTGGTTGACGCCTCTAATTAGTTTCGTTTAGGAATTTTTCTTTTTTAAGCATTAGGTCTTCTCATCGCGCCACCGGTATGATGATTGCTATCAAAAAGCCACGAATCCAATAAGCTACGATCGAAATTACTATTAACCGTACAGTTTTCTTTCCTTTCATAACCCTACCTAACCTCACCTAACCTAAATATACTTAACCTAACACCAATTAAGCACTTATAATAACAATTTCCTTGATTTTGCGAGTTGTGGTTCTTGGATTTGTAGCTTTTTGAACTTGTGGCTTTTTGGACTTGTGGCTTTTTGATACACCCCCGTTATTATGTTTACGTTGCTATATATTGTCGAATAAAATTATCTGGTCATGGTAAATTTAATTCGAATGAACTGGTTGACTTAATCCATATTAACAAATCTTATCTTGTTCTGATTTGAACTCCCTTGAACATTTGCTCAAGCGACCATACATACATATAGGCCATACACATCATAATCACAAAAATATTCGTAGTAATTATGAAAAATTCTTCCGTAATGATTTGCAGTACATCAGAATAAATAGGAGAGTGCATTGAGAGAAAATTAAGGAAATGAATTTCGTCCCATTGGAGACGTGTTGCCTGCACCTGTTTCATAAACAGTTCCTAGAGATTTTAAAAATTGTTCGTTCCATGCTGAAGTCTACAATTCATTAAGAGTTCAATTCAAATACTAATCTATATCCTACTCTAGACTTCGGAAGTACTAATATTGAAAGTTGTAACGATGTAAAAAAATAATTGATTTGCAAAATCAAATTGTATAATTCTTCACTTTTCATTGCGGAAATGTCATAAATGATTATATGTAGTTTTTTCTCTCCCCGAAAATCAACATGGCACATAATAATGTATATATTTTTTCCCACTGCAATAAAAGGTTTGAGTAAATATGGAAATGAAGCAGTTTTGATATTGTTTCTAAGGGCTTAGTTCTGTGAAATTTCAAATCTCAACGGATGAAAATAATTTTGATGACTTGTTTAGAAGTAGTGAATACTAGTACTAGTTATTACTTTTCTCTCCATTAAAGCTCGATTATTGTCCGAATATTCTTAAATAACATAAATTCCACTAAAGAATGTGTTGTGCATTGTTAATCCTTAGGATTCAGTTGCTGTTTGCATGTTGATTTTTGAAAACTTCCAAGAATTATCACAATTATTTATTGACAATAATGCACATATAAAAATTTTCTACGAACAATCAGAAGAATCGTCGTGAATGATAGCTTTCCGAGATAATATATCAAATTCATAAAGTTAAATAGTGATTCCGAGATTTATCGAGACTACTCACAAAACACTTGTCGCACAAGATTGCGATATGGCCCGGGAATTACTATTAACAAGTTTACCTTCATGAAAATGTGTAGTGCAGAGCAACAATAAATGCCAGCGTAGTAATAGACACGTAGTTTTGTTATGATTGCAGATGTTTATCAAACAAAACACAGTAAAGGATTTAGTTTTTACAGATTTGAAAGAGATCAAAAATTGTTTCCTTTCCTCCGCAGTCAAGGATACTTATACTACAATACGGAGACATGAATGTAAATATCACCTTGATGGAAAAACAAGTGACAAGTCTGTAAGCAGACGGACATAGTAACTTTGTCAGCGCTTGTCAGTAACATGAGAGAGTGACGGCAATTAGTCATTATGGTGATTATATAAAGAGTTTGCTCGAAATTTTCACACAAGTTGTAAATGTTTGAGGTTCAACGCACCCAAATGTAACTGAGGTTTCGCTGAAGTTTTAATATACAAGGTTTATGGCGATAATGCTTCGTGTGACAACACAGTAGATTAGTAAATATGTGAAAATTACTATGTTTGTTATAAAAACGAATTCAAATTGCAATTAAAAGCAATTGAAAAGCTTTAGTGTAGTGTGATCATTAGCATCAACCCAGCCACCAAATGGACTTTAAATATTAAACATTGTTTTTCATTTAAGGTAAATAAATCAATGTTGTGAATGATGTCATTTGAATTTTAATTACAATGGAAAGATTGAATCGTCAGCATCTTTGTATTTATAATCAGTCCATATATAGCAATTGTCAACCTAAACAGTAATTTGACTTTTAATTTGAAATGGATGGAAATGTCAAGTGAAAAGTGTTATTAGCTGACTCGGTGCATTTATTTGCCTGTATTAACTATTCAAATTTTTTATCGCTGTCGTTTTAACTGCATTATAAATATATTTTTCGGCATGTTCTTTTTATAGTGAAGTGCTATCTTGGCGAAGTGACACTTTTGTATTCGTGAAGTATTGAAGCACATCAATTGTGCCAAGGTAAACTAGAATGAATAACAACTATTTATTACAAGAAATGAACCGGCATAACGAAGTTGACTTTCTTTTATCCGGGTTTTGCGGTTTGCCGTTTAATAATATTCCAGTTTAGTTCCCAAGAGAACCAACTATAATGTCTTGCGTAGCATGATAATTGACTATGTACATGTAGGCGTGTTTCCTTCAAACTAACGACGACTAACTTCAAACGACGCCGTTTAGTTATTCCAGCCACTGGACAACGGCTTTGTTCTTTAATAGGTATGAATTTTCATGGTGGTCATTGAGCTCAAAATGTACAGAAAAGCTTACATATTCAGGATATCCTCTGACGAGGTTCCTAATGCTTTTTTCGTTGCATGGACATACGTAATATTTAAACACTGAATAATATATGCAAATGTGATATGTTTGACAAATGAAATGGTTAAACATATCGTCTAGCATGATCCATATAAAAACATGCTAGAACACATTCACATGCCTATGCTACAGCCAATTATCACAGTCCACCGCTCAGGATAAGCAAATGGCTAGAATCGTTTAACTACGCTGAAATATAACAAATCTTTTTTTAAGATGAAAGATGTTTTATTTATGAAAAATACTGCCAACTATTTTAAACAGCTG